>OU744728.1:10295059-10687461 GCA_916613615.1 Steromphala cineraria
TTAGTAACCTGTCAGCTCTGTAAGTGGTTCAGTTTTGTGCAAAGCTTCTATCGTGGTCCGTCTAGGGGCTTCTCAGTAACATGTCTGCTCTGTAGGTGGTCCTTCAGAATCTTCCAGAGATTGGGGCGTTTGCAGGTGAAGGGCACGAGGTCGTCCAGGAAGTTGTAGAAGGCGTCACTTGATGCTCGGGGGCAGGCGGAGGCCCCGTTTCTCAAGCACTCTAACTCGATATGGTATGCCCTGCAGACAAACATACATTTGATACATCTGATAAATGGTAACAAAGGAAGCTACATTCCTGTAATCTGTATGTTCTGGTGATCTACACTTGGACTTGTCTATACTGTAATTACCCGCCCCTTGCATGGATGGCAATTTTCAGCTTATAAGCTGAATTTAGCTGTTTTTAAATTGTCCTTACTGTAGTTCTATACAAAATGACCACACTGGAACCTAAATTCCATGGCTTTCACCTGTTTTTCAAAATCACCATTGTCAGCCCTGCCTAGATTTATGAAACAATGACCCAGTGGAAGGTCTTGACATGAGAGGATACCGAAATGTGTTTGGATTTTGACTTTACCCCTCTAAATAAAACAATACATTTTATGGCCATTGTCAAGGACACCTCGCTCGCTAATAGCTGAAGACACGAAACTGTTGAGTTGAGTTTCAATGGCCAATATCCATCAATATAAGAAAATGAAACGTGTATCGAGCGCTTTCAGAGGTTCGAAAGTCAAATCGAGTTCAAGGTACGTACGGTAGTAGTTCCAAATTTCTTAGTCAATACAAGAAAGCTATTTTCAGTTATGGCCAAAAAACAATTTGGTCTTTGTATACAGACTCGTGATTCGATTTTGTGCCAATGAACAGGAAAAAACTACAACCAAATAGAAAAGAAAACTAAGTTAATATTTACAGGATATGACGGGTGACATGCAACGTCTCTGCCTCACGAGATGAGATAAAATGGTAATCGTCAAGAAAAGACAAATTTTGAATGATTTAATCGTTGTACTATTTCTATCAAAATTAAAGCGCATTTACTTCTAGTCGGCTCCAAAGATAGTCAGTCGCCCAAGCAATAACATGACGTCATTCACGAGCGTGTCATTGCGTCAGAGCATTGTCCGATGACGTCAGATCATTGCTGTCAATACGGTTTATTTTCATTGATAGGTCTCGGTATTTCACCGCCACTCATATAATAATTTTCTAATAACACTTAATCGTTGCGAAAAGCAGCTTTGTAGGGCTACACTAACATAAATCAGTTGTATTTTACAACTTGATTTTTCAATGTTTGTCTAGGCAAAGGGAATGGGATTCCAACACCTGGAAATCAAGGCGTGATGTATGGGTTGGAAGGAATACGGCGGAAACCAGACACTTGTAAGTTACTTTTATCTAGGCCTAGGATGATCCTGATGAATAGGGTTACCATCCATCATTATCAATCATCATCATCATCATCATCATCATCATCATCATCATCATCATCATCAATAATCATCACCACCATCATCATAATCATCACCATCATCATCATCATCATTATCCATCATCATCATTATCCATCATCATCATCATCATCATCCATCATCCATCATCCATCATCATCACCATCACCACCACCATCACCATCATCATCATTATCCATCATCATCATCATCCATCATCCATCATCCATCATCATCATCACCACCACCATCACCATCAATCATCCATCATCAATCACTATTATTACCGGCATGCCTCATCCTCTACTGAGTGGACTTTGACCCTCTTGGCCATGATGTCCAGTTTTCTCTCAGTGCTCTTCTGCATGGTACATCTCAGCATCTCCATGGCAAGGTTCTCCACACATGGGTGATTCAGAGCTGAATGTTGACAAATACATAAGTCATTTATGAACTAAAAGGGAAAGAAGTTGATGTTTTTACGAAAACGACAGTATATATTACCATTTACATGGCATTATTTTCAATCAAAAGAAATTAGCTCTAAAACGAACTGCCATATTCAATCAAGCCACGCAAATCCATTATCTACCTCCAACGAAAAAAAGATGTTTTTCCTAATCTTGATTTAGTAACATCAGATTTATATTTTTAAAGACACATTTCTTATTCATATACCATTCGTTATGGTGATCAATATTCTCAAGCAAATCATTTAATCAAAGTATTCTTTAATCTTCCCATAGATTTATACAAGAATCACAGTGTATGATTTTTAGTGTATTATTAAACTCATGCATTGAATATATCTTTGTAGGTTTTTCACAGTTTTATTGCTGACTGCTTGTATGCCTTTGTTGAAATACTAATCTGTTATGATATTGATTGTAGTTTGACATACTAAATGGAGCGACACTTAAATAAGCTCAAAGGTTATTGTGTCAAGTCATGTTCATGTGATTAGTTTTTCATGAATACTAACCTGTTATGATATTGATTGTAGTTTGACATACTAAATGGAGCGACACTTAAATAAGCTCAAAGGTTATTGTGTCAAGTCATGTTCATGTGATTAGTTTTTCATGAATACTAACCTGTTATGATATTGATTGTAGTTTGTCATACTAAATGGAGCGACACTTAAATAAGCTCAAAGGTTATTGTATCAAGTCATTTTCATGTGATTAGTTTTTCATGAATAAAATATTTTAAATTAAAAGTACACAGTCAGTGCTCCTATTTTTCTGAATGGTATCGTGGTCCTAACACAGGAGGGTCCTATATCCTCACCTTCAATGTTGTTGCAAGCAAGAGACACGGCGTTCTTGATGTTTTCAACACTGGGAAAAACAGATCTCATGTTCAAACAGTTTCCATAGAAGGTGAAGAAACAGTCCATCCCGTCCACGATTGAGCTCTTCTGACTGGAAACAATCATAATACCAATAAGATGAATTCTTAAGATAACTCACTGAGAACTTTGAACTTTATATTTTAAACAAATTTTATGGTAAAGGTTATAATTTGAAAGGGCTATTCATTTTCCATTTTCTCCTTTCTCATCAATTATTGAAATGGGATCATTCAAATTGATCATAATTATCGTGAATTGTTGTTTTGAAGGTAGTATTTTAATAAGTATCAACATATTGGAAAGCAACAATTAGTACTATAATAATCTGAACATACTATACAGTATTCAGAACATACCATACAGTAATCAGAACCTACCATACAGTAATCAGAATACACCATAAAATAGTCAGAACTTACCATAAAAAATCAGAACTTATCAAAACTAATCATAAATAATAAGAACTTACCATACAATACTCAGAACTTACATGAAATAATACGAACATATCATAATAAATCAGAACTACTAATGCAATAATCAGATATGTCATTAAAATAATCAGAACTTTCAATACAATAATCAGATATATCAATACAATAATCAGATATATCAATGCAATAATCAGAAATTTCCTTACAATAATCAGAACTTTCAATGCAATGATCAGAATTTGCCAGACAATAATTAGAATTTGCCAGACAATAATCAAAACTTTCAATCAATAATCAGAACTTTCAATGCAAATATCAGAAATTACCAACAGTGATCAAAACTTTCAATACAATAATCAGAACTTTCAATGCAATAATCAGAAAAATACTTACGATAATCCGAACTTTCAATGCAATAATCCGAACTTTCATTACAATAATCAAAACATTCAATGCAATAATGAGAAATTTCCTTACGATAACCAGAACGTTCAAAACCATAATCAGAACTTTCAATGCAATAATCAGAACTTACCATACAATGATCAGAACTTTCAATACAATAATCAGAACATTCGATGCAATAATGAGAAATTTCCTTTCGATAATCAGAACTTTCATTACAATAATCAGAACTTTCAATGCAATAATGAGAAATACCATACAATAAACAGAACTTTCAATATTATAATCAGAAATTACCATACAATGATCAGAACTTTCATTACAATAATCAGAACTTCACAAACAATTATCAGAACTTCACATACAATAATAAGAACTTACATACAATAATCAGAACTTTCCTTAAGATAAACAGAACTTTCAATGCAATAATCAGACCTTACCATACAATAATCAAAACTTTCAATTCAATAATCAGAACTTTCAATGCAATAATCAGAACTTACCATACAATAATCAGAACTTTCAATACAATAATCAGAATATTCAATGCAATAATGAGATATTTCCTTATGATAATCAGAACTTTCAATACAATCATCAGAACTTTCAATACAATAATCAGAACTTTCAATACAATAATCAGAACATTCAATGCAATAATGAGATATTTCCTTATGATAATCAGAACTTTCAATACACTAATCAGAACTTTCAATACAATAATCAGAACTTTCAATACACTAATCAGAACTTTACATACGATAATCAGAACTTACATACGATAATCAGAACTTTCAATACCCTTATCAGAACTTTCAATGCAATAATCAGAATTTACAATGCAATAATCAGACCTTTCAATGCAATAATCCGAACTTACATACAATAATAAGAACTTACATACAATAATAAGAAATTACCATATATAATCGGAACTCTCAATGCAATAATCAAACCTTTCAATGCAATATTCAGAACAAACCTGCAAGTTTTGTCGTTTACTAATTGAATATTGCTAGCTGCACTGCCATGGAACTTGAGCTCGTCCACGCTGACTCCTCTGAGACCAGAGTAACACTCCGATACCTTATTGAGAACTATGTCCTGCTGCATGCAGGGTAATCCAATCCCGGCGCAGCCTGAAGAGAGAACTGTATCACTGAGAATCACCTTGATCTTTGGTTTAAAGGGGCAGTAGCACGTTTTTTGATAACCTAACATTTTAAATTTGTCACTGATTATTGTAAGTTAATGTTAAATGTATTATTTGACAGTGTCAAAAATCTTATTACACAAACCAATCATCCATAGTCAGAGGACAAAGTATGAAGCTTCACATAAAATCCACTGTCGGCCATTTTTTGTGAACACCTTTAATCCATTTTGTGTAAGAAAAGGGAATCGCATGGCTAAACTAAACGCTATATATTTGAATCATTACTGCTCCATTTAGTTTGAATACATTGTCTTTCAATTGGAACCATCAATTTTCATTTTCCTGACATCACCTTATATTCCGCCTAAAAACGTGCTACTGCCCCTTTAGACCTATCGGGGTATTTCTTATGGAAATGAATTTCAAGGTGACATTCAAGTTGATGTATTTAATGGTATTCGGCCATGATTATCATTCAACCCGGTTGAAACAAGTTACTGGGGGTAACATTTATGTTTATTTATACAACTTGATAAATAAGAGAGAACATGCGATATAGAATCACGTACTAGGATTACAATTGTATTTTACGATCCTTATTGTTCTTAATGACAAGAAAAATATTTGTTTCTAATTTCCGCCCCCAAAAACCAAGCATCATGCCTTGTCCAGTGGTTGTCATTGAAAGAACAACACGACGGTCCAAGTTTATGACTTTTTATAACATTTTTATGAAACTCGTGGATGGTATATGTATTTAACTCGCTTTCACTCGTTGAATACCAACCAATTCACTCGTCTCATAAACAAAAATATGAAACGGGACGTCGTTTAGTATTCTTTATTTATATAATGATAATGATAAAGGAAAGCTGTTTTATAGCGCCAAATCTCCACTCTGTGGACTCAAAGTTCGATTACCCTGGTCTGACCCGGCTGACACACCACTAGATGAACAGGGTCAAGGGTGACACCCCAAGTCTTTTAACTCAGGTCTCGTGTTTGGGCAGGAAGTCACCCTTCAGACTCAGCTCTTTCCTATCTTTTAAGAAAACACTATGCCCATTGACATCAGCTTTACTATAACCCTGAAGCCCGCAAACTGTACAATTATATGGTTGTTTGGGCTCAACTGCATAGTATGAGTTTACATCATATTATTTTCGTCACTAAATTATATTCAAGGACTAAGTTTTTGAGCCCTTTGAATAACTGATAATGGAATTGAAAACGAGTGTGACCATCGTATTGCGCAATCCTATCTATAAATCATGTGCAGCGCAACTGAACCGGCGCACCAGTCAAATGGACTGATCACTGTGGTGTCATTAGAGGCAAAAATACATTTACATAACATATGATACTAGTTCATGTTTTGCTACGTAAAACAAACATAACGGTTTTGTATGAGAAGAACGGAACAATTTTCGTGATCGGCCATCTCATTAAAGTAGAAACAAACATATAAGTTCCTTTAACAAATTAAATCAATCATGCCACTTTAAAATGACGAATACTTCATCGCCAATTTCATTGAATACTGTATAAGTAACGTATGAAATACCAAATCTGCAAGTTAGTATTGTTAACAATGTGATCAATAGAAAATAAACACATCTAAAAATATGTACAAATATGAATGTATAGCATAAATTATAATCATTGATATGAATATAAGCAAAAAACATATTTATATGTGGAACATTTGATTTCTATGATGGTTGAATTGTCTAATCGATAGTCAAGTCAATCATAAATAGTGTTGTTTGAATCGTTGTGTGTTTAGGATTCAGCTTTTCTTTTCGAAATGTTCTAAGGGCCCTTAATTAAAAGAGAGACCCCGCGATTTTCATTAATAATGTTTTGCTTTGACGCGAAGGCAAATGGCATAATTCATCACACTAATTTAGAACAAATCTCACATATGCATTCTCATATGCAGGCACTGATAACTACTTCTAATGAATGAAAATCTTAAACCAGTCATATATTATATATTCATGAAAGCCATATTAAAACGTCCAGTTTACATGTGTACTTATTATATATAACATTATCTAATCTGTTATCAAGACCCTAGAGCAAAAACAATTAAAGGAGCCTTCTTAAGTCTAGAAAATATTGGCAAATCTAGATGCCTCAGCTTTAAATTAAGTATTGTTCAGGGTTCCTGTTTATATCTTCTTAAAATGAAAAATAAAAATAATAAAAGTAGTAAAGAATTCTTTCCTCAGGGACTTAATATTAATCTAAACGTTATCAACTCACAACCTTTATTCTGTACGTTTGGATAAGTTCCAAAATTACATTTGACTGATTGACGCGCGTCATTGTTCGGTTTTCGATCACGATCCCGACTCCGTGCCTATCTATTGCCACTATTTAAAGCCGACTGGCAACAGTCGATACTTCTCGTTAAATGCCACTTTGGGTAAAGTTGTGCATGTGTTTCCTAACAACTAGTGGAGTTGTTCTTTAACGAGAACGATTCAAGGCAAGCAACACGGTAATACGATAGGCCAGTTATTGTTAAGAAATGTACGCTTCAGTACCTGTTTACAAAAGGCACGGATTGCATTCATATAAACTTACCTACATAAACAGACAGTCAGACAAGTGGTGTATTTCAGTACCGCCTCACGTAAAATATATATAAGAACATACAACCTAAGCTCCCCTTTATGGTTTCCTTAAAGAGGCAGTAGCACGTTTTTAGGGGGAATATAAGGTGATGTCAGGAAAATGAAATTTAATGGTTCCAATTGAAAGACATTGTATTTAAACTAAATGGAGCAGTAATAATTCAAATATATAATGAAAAGTTGAGCCATGCAATTCCCTTTTCTCACACAAAATGAATTAAAGGTGTTCGTAAGAAATGGCCGCCAATGAATTTTATGTGAGTCTTCTTGCTTTGTCCTCTGACTATGGATGATTGACTTGTGAAAAGAGATTTTTGACACTGTCAAAATACTACATTTAACATTTACTGACAATTATCAGTGAAAAATTTAAAATATGAAATTCTAAAACAACGTGCTACTGCCCCTTTAAGTATAACAAACATTAACATACACAGAGTAACTTTATTTTAGAAACACATAGCGTATGTCTAAATACATGAGACACATACCGTCCACATACATCTTCTACCTGTTTGATAGCAATAGAATCCGTCTTATCTAAGTGGTACTAGCGTAAATGAGGCCTGCTATTCTCAACGATATCACTTAAATGATAATTATCAGCAACAAACTTCTTAATAAAAGTTATTTCATTCATAAAGTCTGCTATACCTCGTGTCTTAAAATAGCAAACCACACACTCCTTTCATTATGAAATTAAGCCGATATCAAGTTACTATTGTGTTCAGCATTTTCCTGTTTTTCTATTCTTTATAACATCAGAAAATGGTCATGCCTTTTTGAAACAAATACTTTACCTAAAAACATTCCAGGTATATTGGCATCCTAGAACGAGATTGTTGACAAATCTAGTTGTATCGAGAAATGAACGTCAATATTGGCTTTTGTAAAGTGAAATAGTATCGATAACTTTAAAAAAATGCAATTTCAATAAATTTTTATTTATAAAATATCATCACAAATCCGGAAAAAATAAACTGTAATGGCCTCATCTATTCAAATGGAAGTGATTAGGTAACGAATTTAAATTGTGGGAATCCAAAATATATTCCAAATGTGTAAACAATTGTTGAAAAGGATCGGTATTTTACGATATGGTCGTCATTGGAAGATGTTTTTTTATGAAAGGCAACTTGTTAATAATTTGTATTCACCTTTTACCTTAAACTATTCACAGCTTTTGGCCCAATAACATTTTATAATTTTCATTTTGTGCCATCATAACTCATATATAACCGCTGTAACCAGCTGTGAAAGCATTTTTTAATTAGCAACAAATCTGGGTTTTCATGTCGTAAGTGATAATTTAAGTTTTGTATTTCGCAATCGTTTGTTAATGTAGGGTGATATTGTACTCTTGTATCTATAACCTGATATGTCAACATATCAACATCACGCGTTGATCATGTGTACCCTAGATATAGTACAGGTTGATATCAGGCGACACGGGTGTGATATACATGGTGTAAATCGATAAGCGAAGTCACGAACTAAACAAGATAACAAAGAATGCCATTGAAATCCGTCCTGTGTCTATCTTGGGTATTATATTAAGTCTCAAAACCTCAGACTAAACAACAAAAAGTAATTATTGACAAGTAAAAACATTCAAATGTGTTTACATACTTACTTGACACTAGCGCGAGAGATAGGATAAGGAAAACAGTCCTGACCGCCATTTTTCTACCCGGAAGCTAAGTGCTCCAAACTGAGTTACAACCAACGAGACAACCCAGTTTAGTTTTCTAAGAAAGCTAATTCGCGTTCCAATAACGTCTAAGGTGTGTTCAGCTAAACTATTCGTTTGTTAAACAGACACAGTAGCACTCTTTATATAAATAGAGGACCAACGTGAACGCCAAACGTGTTCAACGTAATAACTGAGTCCTATTCGAGTATTTTGGAGAAAACGAAATTCATGGGAACAAACCAGTTTATGATTTAATGTTCTTAATTCATGATTATAACAAATCCCTGGTGAAACATGTTACCGGGTTTCGATTTATAGTTTACAACACACAATCGGTAAAAACAACAAGGAAAAACGATGCCAGTCACTTCATAAATCATTTATACATTTGAGTATATTCTGTAAATACACATAGGTAAGATTCAACAAAAGGTAAAGTTGATCAAATCAAAGTGTTTCTTTTGACATTTTCCAACTAAAAACAAAAACGGAAATAGATAGGAGAGGGTCTTTAAATCCTTGCTTATACCGTTATCTTGTCTTATTCTTTTACATCCATTACTCCCTCTCTCGAACCCAAGTCTTCCCCTAACCATTACCACCTCTCGAACCCAAGTCTTCCCCTAACCATTACTCCCTCTCTCGAACCCAAGTCTTCCCCTAACCATTACTCCCTCTCTCGAACCCAAGTCTTCCCCTAACCATTACTCCCTCTCTCGAACCCAAGTCTTCCCCTAACCATTACCCCCTCTCTCGAACCCAAGTCTTCCCCTAACCATTACCCCCTCTCTCGAACCCAAGTCTTCCCCTAACCATTACCCCCTCTCTCGGACCCAAGTCTTCCCCTAACCATTACTCCCTCTCTCGAACCAAAGTCTTCCCCTAACCAATACCCCCTCTCTCGAACCCAAGTCTTCCCCTAACCATTACCCCCTCTGAAACCCAAGTCTTCCCCTAACCATTACTCCCTCTCTCGAACCCAAGTCTTCCCCTAACCATTACCCCCTCTCTCGAACCCAAGTCTTCCCCTAACCATTACCCCCTCTCTCGAACCCAAGTCTTCCCCTAACCATTACTTCCTCTCACGAACCCAAGTCTTCCCCTAACCATTACCCCCTCTCGAACCCAAGTCTTTCCCTAACCATTACTCCCTCTCTCGAACCCAAGTCTTCCCCTAACCATTACCCCCTCTCTCGAACCCAAGTATTCCCCTAACCGTTACCCCCTCTCTCGAACCCAGGTCTTCCCCTAACCATTACCCCCTCTCTCGAACCAAAGTCTTCCCCTAACCAATACCCCCTCTCTCGAACCCAAGTCTTCCCCTAACCATTACCCCCTCTCGAACCCAAGTCTTCCCCTAACCATTACCCCCTCTCTCGAACCCAATTCTTCCCCTAACCATTACTCCCTCTCTCGAACCCAAGTCTTCCCCTAACCATTACCCCCTCTCTCGAACCAAAGTCTTCCCCTAACCATTACCCCCTCTCTCGAACCGAAGTCTTCCCCTAACCATTACTTCCTCTCACGAACCCAAGTCTTCCCCTAACCATTACCCCCTCTCGAACCCAAGTCTTTCCCTAACCATTACTCCCTCTCTCGAACCCAAGTCTTCCCCTAACCATTACTCCCTCTCTCGAACCCAAGTCTTCCCCTAACCATTACCCCCTCTCTCGGACCCAAGACTTCCCCTAACCATTACTCCCTCTCTCGAACCAAAGTCTTCCCCTAACCAATACCCCCTCTCTCGAACCCAAGTCTTCCCCTAACCATTACCCCCTCTGAAACCCAAGTCTTCCCCTAACCATTACTCCCTCTCTCGAACCCAAGTCTTCCCCTAACCATTACCCCCTCTCTCGAACCCAAGTCTTCCCCTAACCATTACCCCCTCTCTCGAACCCAAGTCTTCCCCTAACCATTACTTCCTCTCACGAACCCAAGTCTTCCCCTAACCATTACCCCCTCTCGAACCCAAGTCTTTCCCTAACCATTACTCCCTCTCTCGAACCCAAGTCTTCCCCTAACCATTACCCCCTCTCTCGAACCCAAGTATTCCCCTAACCGTTACCCCCTCTCTCGAACCCAGGTCTTCCCCTAACCATTACCCCCTCTCTCGAACCAAAGTCTTCCCCTAACCAATACCCCCTCTCTCGAACCCAAGTCTTCCCCTAACCATTACCCCCTCTCGAACCCAAGTCTTCCCCTAACCATTACCCCCTCTCTCGAACCCAAGTCTTCCCCTAACCATTACTCCCTCTCTCGAACCCAAGTCTTCCCCTAACCATTACCCCCTCTCTCGAACCAAAGTCTTCCCCTAACCATTACCCCCTCTCTCGAACCGAAGTCTTCCCCTAACCATTACTTCCTCTCACGAACCCAAGTCTTCCCCTAACCATTACCCCCTCTCGAACCCAAGTCTTTCCCTAACCATTACTCCCTCTCTCGAACCCAAGTCTTCCCCTAACCATTACTCCCTCTCTCGAACCCAAGTCTTCCCCTAACCATTACCCCCTCTCGAACCCAAGTCTTCCCCTAACCATTACCCTCTCTCGAACCCAAGTCTTCCCCTAACCATTACCCCCTCTCTCGAACCCAAGTCTTCCCCTAACCATTACCCCCTCTCGAACCCAAGTCTTCCCCTAACCGTTACCCCCTCTCTCGAACCAAAGTCTTCCCCTAACCGTTACCCCCTCTCTCGAACCCAGGTCATCCCCTAACCATTACCCCCTCTCTCGAACCAAAGTCTTCCCCTAACCATTACCCCCTCTCTCGAACCCAAGTCTTCCCCTAACCATTACCCCCTCTCGAACCCAAGTCTTCCCCTAACCATTACCCCCTCTCGAACCCAAGTCTTCCCCTAACCATTACCCCCTCTCGAATTCAAGTCTTCACCTAACCATTACCCCCTCTCTCGAACCCAAGTCTTCCCCTAACCATTACTCCCTCTCTCGAACCCAAGTCTTCCCCTAACCATTACTCCCTCTCTCGAACCCAAGTCTTCCCCTAACCATTATTCCATCCCCGAACCCAAGTCTTCCCCTAACCATTACCCTCTCTCTCGAACCCTTCCCCTAACCATTATCCTCTCTCGAACCCACGTCTTCCCCTAACCATTATCCTCTCTCGAACCCAAGTCTTACCCTAACCATTACCCCCTGCTCTCGAACCCAAATCTTCCCCTGACCATACGCCCATTCTACATAAAGTTTCTTATCATCTTTAAGTAGCTTACATGATGATTGATCCATATAATCCCTTTGACAACAATTTCACGTTGAATAGTTATATATGTCCAGTCCTCAAGATAAGCTACGTTTCTGCATATTTTACGCAATGAAATCATTAAAAACGCAATTGATTTTAAATGTACGGGAGTACCGGAGTGCAGATACGTAGCATTTTCCTTAGAAAACAAAAATCAGTAACCTTGCGTATTGTATACATGTACGAAAAACTATTCAACACTTAGGCATTCATTTGCGGATTCATAGCTGGTATTTAAGCCGAGGTCTTGGTGTTGTTTTTAAGTAGCGGACAGCATTATGGTTTGTGTAAAGCGAAACCACTTCATTGATAACTTAAGACATTTATGATAATGTAATTTGTACAGAATAATGTAGTTTTGTAATATAACGTGGATACAGTCTCAATTTCATATAACATACCTATTATCAAACATTGACGGAGTATCTTTTTATTATCAATATTAACTGTACGCAATGGTGTCCAAATCAAGGGAGTAAATACCCATAGTTCCAAAAATTATCTGGAGGACTGATTATGTCATTCTCACCAAGTGTTTCACAAAATGAAAGAGTTTTCGTGGTAAGAAATGGAAGCCCAGGTGCCTGACATTGGGTTATCATATTTTTATTTTTTTACTTTACATTTTATTTTTGGTTATCATGTTCCTACTGTTTATTGGCAATTATCATTTATTCCTGGCCAAATCGTTCAAATTTGAAACTGATGTTCTATAAGGACACCAAACTATCAAAAGTATGTAAATCATCTTGAAATTATGCGGAATCGCATTGCTTGTATACTAACTATAACTTTTCAATTCATCAACAAACTCTAGATCTGTAATCAATTACATACATATATGAACTCGTCCCCTGTCCTTCTTGAAACTGTATTCCCTTTGTACTGTATTTAGATGTTCATATACATCATGTGTTGTGGTGTTAACAGGGGAGAATTTGAACATTTGAACTTGCTACTATATCTGAAGAAAAACACCACTTCCTGTTCACAAGCTCATTGTTTACTGGCTAGACTGGATCGAAGGGAGGACTATCATACCCGCTTAAATGTATGTTTATGGCCGTTATTCAGTCTAAGTAAACCTAGTCTCAATAATACTCGCTATACTCCCATACTGAGTCTAGCGAGATATAGTAAGAGGTCGCGTCAGCCGACCTTTCAAAGTTATATCTGCGAAAGAAGACTATTGCGGCATGGTAAGCGGAGCCCTGATTGGTCAATTCGACACGTCGGCTGACGCGAGCCCTTACTACACCTAGCTAGACTCAGTATGGGAGTATAGCGAGTATTATTAAGGCTAGGTTTACTTAGACTGGCTGTTATTGCTTTTGAAATTACACTCTCTAGTAGGGAGGATCCAGAAGTTTTGTAATTCACCTTTAACAAGCATTCTCTCCCCACAGAGGCAGATAAAGTCTTGAAATGTTTGTTGGATAGAATGGGATATGTCTGATTGGAGGCAATCAAAGCTAGTTGTGCCATCAGCGACGCTGTTCCTAAATCATCCTTTTTGGCTACTGAATCTTGGAGAGGCATTGTGATGTGAACCACCCTTTCCATGCGAGAAGCGTTGTCATTTGATAAAGCAATTCAAATTTATTGTGGTGCATTTTTACCGTCAGGGGAAACTGCCGGAACCCAGGGATTTCGGCGTAATTGATAAGAGGCTGTATCAACAATTCATGACTTGATCTGCCTCTGTGGGGAGAGAAGGTTAAAAAGACAACGAAAGTGCGATTTGAACCCCCAAGTCTCTGTTTGCGCCACTTAGTTTGAACAATGGAGATTTATTAATTCATTCATCTGCAATGGTAACTTTCTTAACAGAAACAATGTTCATGTTGTTACTTGATCATGACTTATTTTCTAACGAGAGTTGAAATTTGATCATTGCCCCCAATTGCAAGGCGCTGTAACAAAACATATTTTTCATAATGTTCCCCTTATGGAATGAATATGTGAGAAAGTCGTTATTTGTATCATGAATTATGCGTCCGCATGAAAGCAAAACAACATGCGATGAAATTCACGGAATGGCTCTTTGAAAATGGGATCTCCCGATTACGGAAATCACTGTTGGCGCAAATCCATGCTATGAAACATCACCGGCAGTTTCAAAAGGAATGAAACATGTTCGGTTTAGCTACTCAAATCCAATTTACCCAAATTATCTAAAGATGTTTTGTATGATACTTGGTATTTTCTGCTACGACTATGATACTTGGTTTGAGTTTTGACATTTTATTTTCTAGCAAAACATTAGGCATATATTAACTACTATTTAAACTTGGAAGAAAAATAATTAAAAATCCTAGTGCTGCTTCTTTTACATAACATTTCCGATTTAATATGTCCTATTTAAAATAAGTTGTTTTTATTTATGATAGTGGTGTTATATGGCTTGTTGGATATTGAATATGAATTGAGATATCACATTTACAAAGAATCTCTCTTTGCCTTTCAGTAATAATGACATCATTGCCCCGTGACAAAAACGGGTATCATACATTGGATCTATATATGTGTCACGTTTGACCTACGTGTGTAACCTGGATTCGTGCCAAGTGCATTATCTACATGTACAGCAACGTGATCTGATTACATAGTCAAGGTGAACTGGTCTTTATAACGCCCCCTGCAAGACTGTTACTGCATTGCTGCACTGTGCACTACATTGTTAACAGCTCTCTTGTGATATACAACATGGAGGCAGTCAACTTTCTATCCGCAATGGTCATGTTCACACTGCTGTGTGGTGTTAGTAGTGCGGACCTCCGGCTGCTTAATGGACGAGTGAACGCCATTTCCAGTAGGTTCAACGCCTTTGAAGACCTGATGTTCAATGACAGAGCAAATCTATTGACCAAACAAGAAGAACGAATCGCCTCTCTAAGGACTGAATTGCAGAAAGACATGCGGCAACATGTCAATGCGGCCCTGTCTGAAATCCTGCAAGGCGAGTCCTTTGAAGACATCATCAAGTCCGAGGTTGTCTCCGAGATGCGGCATCTCAAACGGACCAACCATCAGATGAGGAGACAGCTTCATCAGATGATGACGTCACTCGGACAGGTACGGGAGGACAACAGGATGTACGGCGATGCGTTGCTGAAAGTTCAGAGGGAAAACGCTGAACTGATGTCTATGTTTGATTCTTCCAAATGTCTTCATTGTGAGAATGTGACAACTAGATTACTAGAACATAATCACCAAATTAGTCAAATTAACAAGACATTAATGACAGTGAAATTGAATGATGATGAGAAGAAAATCTTAAAAGAGAATGAATCGCCGTTGGAACCAACAACTGTACCTACACAACTAACAACACCTGATCCACAAGAAGAGAGAAGTCGGATCCTTGTCGCCCCGATGTGGTCATTTTCATCTCTTCAATTCCGTCAACTTACCTTTTATAACAATTCTCTTGACATTTATTCATATCTTAATCTGAAAAAGGTTAATTCTGTAGTCTATGTTTCAAAATTAGACTCTATTTTGATCGGTTTGTACAGTCCTAACAAGATCATTTCATCTAAACTCCACACTTCAAGGGTTGTTACTGTAAGACACAATGTTAGAACATACGGTATGGCAGCTGATGAGAAGAGAGGAATCATATTTCTTACTACTGTACATCCCAGGTGGACCATCAGCAGGATGTCACTACAGGGCAGGCACTATACAACTGTTGTTAATCTGGTAGGATATGGTGACTCTCCCCGGGCTATAGCTGTACATCCTGATACACAGGTTATATTCAGTTGTAATCATGATAAACTGTTCAGTGTCAGATATGACGGTAGTAGATTAACCACTCTAGACACTGGTAGTAACATTAATGCAGTGACCCTGGACATCAGCAACAGTCTATTATATTACAGTAACTATAAGAAACTGATGAAGAGGTCGCTGTATAACAACACTACCAGTGAAGTGTCAGAGTTCAGTTTTAATATTTGGAACCTACTCTATTACCTAGACACTGTATATTATATCAGCATTAATAAATCCCCCGGTACACTGGGATCAGTTGATGTGGGACAGAACAATGTCTCTTATACACTGCAGACAGTGAATGTGTCTGGTGTAGGTTACTTCGCTATTTGTTTGATTCCGTGAATTCAAACCATCAAGTGTCTCGGACATATTTTAGAAATGTTCATATCTGCAAATTATAACATAAACCTGTATAGTTTTGAACACTGAAGTATTTGTGATAGACCAATACGTCATGGAAGTAATCACAGTTTCCGACCTTGTACTTGTATTTTACGAATGCTTCAACAAATCTTGTCATCGCTTTTATATTCACTGTTCAATGTTTCATAATATATCGGTAATAAAAGTAAATAGTTTTGTGTCTTACTTTTTATGTCGTTTATCAAATTATATCTACTGCTGTTTTTATCACTTTTGATTATCGCATATACTTTAGATATGTTTTATGTTTTGAAAATAAGGAATTGGTCCCATTCAGGAACTTTTTAATTGATTCCACTACCTTTCATTCTCTACTATCAAGTCATGTTGATTTAGCCTCTGTTCTAATTCATCATAATTTGTGGTGGAGAGTGGGCGATGTCTGATTGGAGGCAATCAATATAAGTTGTGCAATCAGCGACGCTGTTCTAAAACCATCGTTTTGGCTACTGAAAGCAAAGATATTGAGATATGAACCATCCTTTCCATACATGCAAAAGGCGTATTCATTTGCTAAAATGGATCGTAGTGCGATTGTGGTTCGATCTTGTTCCTCCATTTGAAACTGCCGGAACCCACGGATTTAGTCTAATTAGAACAGAATCTAATTCAACGTGACTTGATCTGACTCTGTGGGGAGAGGATGAAAACCTTTACACAGCCAGTGATTGGTTTGGTTACCTGTTTGACCCTTTCCGGCCCCGCACATCTGAACCATGTGTGATATTTTGATCAAATATGGTAATGGGATACAAAATGAAATTTATGTGTGTCATGATTTACAATTTGAAAAATAGTTTGGCAATTTTTGGGGTATTTTTTCAAAATTTCGTAACAATCTTTTTAAGTTTACTCTCCGTCATGTGAATATCAAAGCAGATAAAAACCTTTGAAGCAATATGAATACTGTGTCTTCAACTCTGTACATTGTATATCAATCTTTGGGATGGTCGTCATATTCCTTTACTTATACCTTTTCTCTTTATGACGTCATTTGAGTGAAAAGCTAAGTGTATGCTTTGATAAATCAATACACTAAAGAGAATCAAAGTCCTTTACCTACATGACTTGTCGTCATTTGTCTTTTAAATCAGTAGAATTTTGCTTCAAATAGAATCCCTCAATGTTGCTGTTGATTTATTTCGGGGTTCTTGGGTTTAACAAATTTTATATTATGTGTTTGTTGGCAAAAAGGGTTGAGTTTATATATCAATGAATGGTGTTCTGTGTGGAGATCCAAAAATACATGAAGGGAGATTTTTTATATGTCAAAGAATGACTGAATGAACACTGTATACTATATCAGCTATGGTCAATCCCCCGGTACACTGGGAGCAGTTGATGTAGAGCAGAACATTGTCTCTTATACACTGCAGACAGTGAATGTTTCTACTGTAAGGGTCTTTTCTATTTGTTTGATTCCTTAACATTAACTCATATTGTGTTTCCGACCAAATAAAGATAATTTCACAGTCTGCTGTCCACAATGATTGCAAGTCAGCATTGCGTCTGGGCTACATCCGAGGTGGGGCATACTAGGGTTAACAACAAGTCCAGAACAATGAACTTTCATTTTCGGATGTTTCTTCAAGATGATCTTCTGATACACTCGTCGGGCAGCTGGCTCATGTGTCCTCCCCCACCTAAGACTTTCACAATCAAAATCACGGTAATCCATAATCCTAGAAACTGTACAATCAGGACCCAGTTTCACAAAAAATCGTAACTTAGGTTACGTGTAACTTTCACACGTAAACGTAAATCTACGATTTTCTCAGTTTCACAAAAAAGTGCAGGTGTAAGTTAGTAGCGATATCAGTCGTAAATTTAGGGGTGCCCTTTCCCACTCGTAAGTGCTTACGTGTGAAATAAAGATAACTTCCGGTTACTTGTAGTAGAGTACCTGCGTTAAAAAACTTATTCTACAATGGCATGTTTAATCATTTTAAACGAACATTTAGAGAGATCGTTGAAACGGCAACGCGTGTTCCGCGACCGTTCACAAGACCTAGACATTTTGGACGATCGTGACCTTATTTCACGTTACCGTTTTCCGAGGAGAATCATATTGCAGCTGACCGATCTAATAAGGACAGAAATTGACAGGCCAACTTCACGTTCGCATGCCATTCCAGCTCATATCCAGGTAAAAACCATTATGAAATGACTTTATTACTGCCTTACGTAAAAAGTTCTAAATATTAGAGTTACTCCCCTTTGTTTATCGGTGATGTGTGAAATAAGTATCCCATGATGAAAGAGACTATTAAAAAAATTCAGAATTGTTTCAGAAATGTTATATTTCACCAAAAGTAATTCATATTATAAATGACAAAGAATATATATCTTTTAAAAAAATATTTCAATGAGAACTTAATCTATTTTTATTCTTTACAACTTCTTTTATTTATTGGTCAAATTAAGATAACCAAAAATGCAAATTCATGTATATTTATATTTAAATGAATGGCATTGTTTATATCATGAATTTTTTTTTATCTACTTATGATGCCACTTGCTCTTAATATTGGTTTATGCGAGAAAAATTAAGTTTTTGAATAAAATCATTCATCATATTCATTCATTGCCATTCTATTCTAAAAACAGGTGATGGCAACGCTTCGATTCTTGGCCAAAGGAAATTACCAATCTGAAACCGGAGATATTCATGGAATTTCTAGGTAAGACCTTAATTTGATATTGAATATACCGGTATGGATATTGTTATGAGGCATACTTTTGAACCTTTAAGTTTTGTAAAAAACCTTATTGGACGCTTTCAGTAAATAAATTGTCAAAAATGATTATATTCTTTAATAAAAAAAAACAAGCTTTAATGAAAAAATATAGTTATATATATGTATAGTAGATCACTCAAGTCTATCTTTTTTATAGCTTAATATGTCTGATATGACAATTCATATTCAGGAAACTATGTCTGTTTTATTATTATAAAAAATGTCATTATATTATCAAGATCATCAGTTTCAAGATCACTGAACAGTGTTTGCAGCTCTCTAAACTCCAAGTTGTGCAACATTCACTTTCCTCTTGATGTTGCACGCTTGCGAGAGATGAAAAGTGAATTTTTCAATTTGGCAAGCTTTCCCAACTGCATTGGGGCCATAGATGGGACACTCATTCCTGTCCAAGGTATGGCAGATGATGCACCCTACGTCTGCCGGAAGGGATTTCATGCCCTGAATATTCAGGCAGTGGTTGATGCCAAGATGAGGTATATTAAATGTATATATAAATAGTTTGTACACAAACTCTAGAATCTTAAAATAAGCTTCAGTTTTCATTGACCAAGGTTTTTGGAAAAATATCAAAACTTAATGACAATTAAAAATAAGAAAACTATTTTTATGTTATTGATTGACCAACCCTTACTTAAGATAGAGTAGCCATAACCATCATGTGATTTGAAATAAAGTATAGTTTAGCCCTGAACTATTATAACCATTCGCCCTCATGCCTTTACTATAATAGTTCAGGGCAAAACTATACTTTATTTCAAAACACTTGATGGTTAGGGCTACTCAATTACTTACAAAGGATGGGCATCGCCATGGATCTTTGTGTAAACAATTCTAGAATTATATAGATTGATTTGAAATTGTAAATTTGTAATTGAGTTGTAAAACTTATACATTGTTAATACTATTTTAATTTGTTTTCAGATTCATAAACATTAACGCCAAGTTTCCAGGGTCCACACATGATGCCTTCATTCTCCAATCCAGCATGGTACCTGAGCTACTACAGGGACTCCCTGAGGGGGGCTGGCTGCTGGGGGACTCAGGCTACCCCCTCAAGACATGGCTCCTCACTCCAGTCAACCACCCAGTTACACAGTCTCAGACATGTTACAACACCGCACACATGAAGACAAGGACGGTGATTGAGAGGGCCTTTGGCATTCTCAAATCCAGGTTTAGGTAAATGATAAGATAAAAAAAAGGCAGAATAACTTGTGATAAACATTTTATTCAATATGAAATGTATTTTGCCTCAATAAGAGGTAACAAAAGTAAAATATAAATAAAAACAACAATGAACAACAGTTAATTTGGCTTTTTCAATTTCATTAATCAAGCACTTTTAATACTGTCTGAATGCAGTGAAAATTGATTGCAGGGAATAGTTTGTATGATATTTGTTATTTATTTATAATAATGCTTGTCAAATGCCTAAATTTATCACTTAAGATGATAATAAAAATAAGTGATGAATATACAAATCTATTCATCCAAATATTTCAATGAAACTTTTATTTATTCAGTGAACACACTAAAGCCTTTTAAAGAATCATAAACATTGGAAACAGTTATGACCTTGAAGTATCATCAATCATTTGAGGTGGGAATTAAACTGTCTAAAACTGTCTATCAAATTATGAATAATTTATAATTTTCATTCACAGATGCTTGAGTAAAACTGGTGGGGCACTTCCGTTCAAGCCAATCAAGTGTTCTAAGGTGATCGAGACTTGTTTCAGGCTTAACAATCTCGCCACAAATGAAAATATCCCATTGCCCCATGGTGATGAAGTTCAACTGATGTTTAACAACATAATTTGCCACAATGAACCAGCCAGGGAAGCAAAAAATGTGCGAGAAAGAGTTATTTCTCAATTTTGATAGTAGAAAGTTAGTTGGCAAAGAAAATAAGCAAAATCATCAACAAAGTTGGATGACAGTTATAAATATCTGAGAATGTCTTTTACCTATGGTCTTGGACTATAAAATTAAAATAATAAAAACACTAATGATGATTTATATTAATTATGAAAATCTTGCATATCATTGCTTACTTGGACTTAAAGGGGCAGTAGCACGTTTTTTTATCATTTTATATTTCAAATCTTTCACTTATAATTGTAAGTAAATGTTAATTGTATTATATTGACAGTGTCAACAATCTCATTACACAAGCCAATCACCCATAGTCAGAGGACAAGGTATGAGGATTCACATAGAATCCATTGGCGGCCATTTTTTTGTGAACACCTTTAATTCATTTTTGTAAGAAAAAAGATTCGCATGGCTGAACTTTAAGTTATATATCTAAATAATAACTGCTTCATTTAGTTTAAATACATTGTCTTTCAATTGGAACCATTTATTTTCATTTTCCTGACATCACCTTATATTCCCCCTTAAAACGTGCTACTGCCCCTTTAAAACTCACTTTTGTGATGTGGTCATTTGCTGAAAGGGGCTTTTTTCAGTCAACAGAATGATAATTATCTCAATGCAGCAAAAACACAGTATATTTAATTAGATTCAAACTTTATCATTTGTGTAATTAAATAGTACAGGTTACATTTGTTATCATTTTACATCCTTTTTGGATTATCATTGATTTCAAGTAAATATCATTTTAACAATTTCAAGTTTAGTGAAAGGAATTGCACTTAATTCTGGACATATTGTATTTTGATATGTAATAGTAATACAAAAAATACATAAAATATACTCTTTAACTTTAAGATAACTTTTTGAGAAGCTGTACTAGGGAATTATTATTTGAGACTGAATAGTAACATGTCATTTAAAGGCACCACTCGAGCGGCTTTCATCCACCATATTGAAAGGTTAGCATTGCGAGAAAACAAATGTGCTGTAATAGGCTTATTTATTGACAAAATTAAGTAATAACTAATTGATTGATAGAAGAGAAGCATATTTATAAATTATTCATAATAAAAGTTACCAGTTACGACAGCATTTTGTTGTAATGCATTCCACAATCGTAGCTTCAATGATTGCCTTCATTTGATGATGCTTATATTTTTCGAGGGATACAATTTATATTTTGACAAATCCTTAACAACTAAAATGCTTATTTCACAAACATATATGAAATTAAGTGTGAAATTATCATGTAAAAATCACATATAATTGTAACAGGACAGTCCTCTTGAATTTCGTTTTCACAACAAATACCCCGCTCGAATGGTCCCTTTAATCAAATTTTATGATTGGGGAAATTGAGAAGGGAGACCTTGAGAAGGGAGACATTTGGTTTTGTTTGAGATTATCTCTAACAGTTACTAGTATTTCTTTTATTTCATTTAAAGTTGTTGCCTTGTTGCGCTCTATTACTAGTAATTCATTTTGAAATTTTTCTTCTTGTTTCAACTTCCTTATCTTCAGTTGTAGTAGTTCATGTGGCAAGTCAACATCTGTGAATAAAATGTTTAAGTTATCATTAGATGTTTTTTCACAGCACATGTAATCAACCAAACAATTAAACGGTATGTTTTTCAAAAGTATTATTATAACAACAATAAACCGTTTAAACTGATGACCTTAGAATTCATTAATCTTCTGTTGGCAGATGAATGTTTTATCTTGTTCAACAGTCAGCTGAGTTAAATACACATTAATGTACACACACACATATATATACATTTATATATATGAAGAATACCTGATTTTCTTTTAGTTTTCACACCAGCCACTGTTTTTTTATCTGCATGTGAAGATGTATTTCATTAGAAATGCAACAAAAAGACAGATAGATTGGTCCAATTATATTCACTTCATTAGATGTTGCCTATTACTGTGTGTTGCACATAAGATTGGAAAACAATGAAAACCATTTATTAGTTATCTTGCAATTTCATCCCAGCAATTAATTTGTTAAAATTTGTACATTAATTTTTATTTTCCTTTATTTATTCACTTGCATAAATTATCAGTTGCATACCTGATTTCTTCTTGGAGCTTGAAGCACAAGTGACTATTTCCTCTGAAAAAAGATGGAATTAAGAATGGCTTAAATGAATTTTAAAACTACTATCTACTAAATACTGAATATGAATTGTAAAAGGCGAAGTTGGACATATTTTGGCAGGAAAATTCATCTTTACCCTAAAAAAACCCATCTAGGCTGACTTTTGTACTACATTTGCTCACAATAGCTTCTTTAGGAGATATGCGCTAAATGAAATGACATTAGAATAGGTCACAGTTTTAGTCCTGTTTTCATGGAAAACACAGAAAAGCAAATTTTGGTCTTACACTCTTTAGGCGCTTCAAGCGATCATGGTTTTACATAACAGTGCATCAAGATAAGTGAGGCTAGCATGTGCAGTTTAGGGAATATGGTATGGTCTACATGATGTATGATAGTGTACTGTTATAGCCTGATTCCATGGAAACCATCAAAAATGTAATTCAAATATACATTTAGATTTAACCCCAAAATAGACTTCATTGACATACCTTCTGCAGATGTATTGTCCCCTTGGCAGGACACACTGCATGTTGCAATTTCCATTTGCCCTGTAATTATGTATGAATAAAGATATCATATACTTGAATTCATGTAATGAGTGTGAACATGAGGCCAAGATTCTAAATGCATCAAATGGCAGATAAAAATGACATGTTCATGTTTAATAATATATATAAGTATAAGTATAAGTATATATATTTTTATGCCTAATAACTACATGAAATAAAAATTTAAATGTTACATGTTTAGAAGAAAAATCTAGTGTATTTAAAAATCAGAGATATGTTAAACTTGATTGAAAATGGTTATGTCACATTTCTTAAAAAATATACTAATAATAATTATTATTATAGGTACTATATGTTTACCTGTTTTCTTCCTGTTTGGGTCTTCAATGATGTCATCTGTAATACAGGAATAGGAGGCATTCATACACTGTACATGGGAAACATGTAAATATTTTAAAATATTTAAAACAATTTGTTACGTTAATAAAATTCAAATTACTAGGGTCTCACTTTATCCGTTTGAACAAAATTTGCCTATGTTGAATATCAGTGAATTTTTATATATGCCCGTACCTCTTCCACTATTTATTTTCAAATCATACTTTGTTCATACAACTCCATGAAAATTTCATTTACATACATACCTATTACAGGTACACAGGCCTCCCCATTTGAAATTTGAGAAACAGGTAATGGTACATCTGGAAATTGGAGAAAGTGGAAATGAATTATTGGGAATTTTGATATTGTAGATACTGCTATTCAATAATTACTTGATAAGTAGGAGATTTCATGATTGAAGTTTTGCTTAATCACAAGTTTTCATGATAAGGCTTCAGTAGCCTCAAAAAGCCTAAATAATTTAATTGGCTTTTGTTATTACTGATACTATTGTTATCATAATACATGTATAAGATCAATATATCAACTGAAATGTTACAATATTATTAATTACCATTGTCATTTTCATGTGGTGGTGCACATGAACCCTGCTCGGAGAGCATTGATGATTCTGTAAATAAAAACATGTTTACAAATTACTTGTTTTGTTATATGTTGCTTATATTTGTTTTTTATAAGCTAAATGTGAGTTCTGAATGGGCTTTTACAACTAAGTTAATACATCTTAAATCAATGGTAAATGCAATTGAAAAAATATGTGCTTTGTATAAATGTTTTGAAAACAATAATTAAGATCATTGATTTTTTTCTTCCCATGCATTTGGTCAATAACATTCCAAATAATGTCATTCTTTATACTATCAAAATTTATTATATGAATGACAATGAGATATGTTTCATCATTCATCGCTTGGCTACAGGGCTGATAACCTTTATTGCTTTAACTGAATACTTCAATTTGACACTCAGATCATCAGAACAATATTACAGGGGTTTAAAAACAAATATAAGCTTTCTGTTCATCCAATGAGGTTGCAATTTAAAAGATTACCAAGAATCTGAGTTTCAGCGGTGTCCACGCCTCCTTCTAAACCGCTGATTGATGTGGGGGACATTGTTCTGAGAACCTGCAAGAAATTGAATACCATTTTGAATACATCAACTTAATGTGAAAGTAATGTAGGGAAATAGAACCAAAATAATTTTATATATTATTTTTCAAATATCATATCATTTATAATAATTGTAATGACAGTAATATATCTATATTTTTTATACTACAGATTGATTTGACAAGTTATTCTTTATACATGTAAATGCATTACCAATAACCTAGTCTTCAGTCAAAAAAACTCATTTTTATTGTATTATAATTCAAATTGAAATTTTGTTGTGAGGTACAAAATGTACAAAGTTATTTTATGATATTATAAACTTTCAACCTCACTTGATTAGATAAAGACAGTACAAACATCTTTGAAATATCAATTAACTCACTATCTTTTCCCAACACTTGAAACTGATGTTAGGTGCAGGACCGCCCCCAGTGGCTGAAGCTGCCTTAAGGCGTTGGGCTTCCTTCTTCTTTACAGAACTCTGGGCGTCCTGCCACCTCTTCTTTACCTCGTCTACTGTGCGGGTGCACCCAAACGTGACTGCATTGACACTGAATAGAATGTTTTTTTTGATAAACCAAGTTTATAGTAAAACAACTTCAACCAAAAACTATACAACCTTTACATGCTCCTCAGATGCATAGAAGTATTTCCTTATATATAAATCTATGGTATATGTCACAACAATATGTTTATTTTCATGTTCTATATATTTAATAACAGTTACAGGCTGATATAATTCCAATTATCCCATGAATAAATTTATATGTAGGCCCAATAAATTCATATGATTTTAACAAATATTACCGCCCCGTGTACGGTGTATCAATAAACTTTTATTTTATCTCTTTTTTTGAATTCTCAGTATGATATTGGTGTATGCAACCGGTATTTATGATAGTTTATTGTGGAAATCTAAACCCTCATTTTTGAGGGTCTTGTAAAGGCAGAAATCGTTTTAAGTTTTATAATAAAATACAGTCCCAAAATGGCTAGAACTAGCAACATAACATTATTTCTTATTTCTTACATTAACTTAAGCTGAAACTGAAAGAGATGTCGCGGATACGAGATATAACTTACCAAGCTGTTACCGTCGCCCAAGCTGACTGCTTTTTTTCTTGGGTGAGAGACGGACTGAACTTGCCCTTTATAGTAGCAATCCGCCTCTCAACCCCGTCGCAAAGAACTTGCATCGATGGGTCGTCCCAATTCGGTTTTCTTTGGTTTTTCATTCCCAGATAGCATTCATATGTTGGGCCAACATTGAACCAACATTATCGGTTTCGTTGGCCCATAGTTGCAACCCTAACGATGGGCCCATTTGGACATGCTCATCGGCTCCACGTTGGCCCATAATATTGGTTTTATGTTGGCCCAATGAAAGATAATAAACAAACTATGGTGGCCTACATCTGGCCCATCATTATGATAATGTTGGTATTTAATTGGTTCAATGTTGGCCCAATGAAAGATAATCTACGGACTACAATGGCCCACACTTGGTCCATCATTATGATATGATTGTTGTTTAGTTGGCCCAATGTCATATTATGTCCCGTGTTCCGTGGTTGCCTTCATTTACCTTAGAAACTTAAATACAAAGAACAAAACAAGTAGACAAATTAGATATTTTAATGGGGTAAATAAATATCTTTTTGGTCACATGAACTTTTGTATGCTATGCTGGCCCGATTTCCAAAACTTGTTGACATCAGTTGTAATTTGTTCCTTACAGGTTCTTGTGCACGTGGTCTGCTCCTGAAATAAATATATAAAACTATAACAATATAAATCACTTTAGAAATATTACAGTAACTTAAAAATTTAATGGATGAGGGCAAAAACTAGCCATATTCCTACTGATATAATTGAATATGAGAAAATGTTATATAGTGTAGTACATTGTATTGAAAAGTACAGTATGGTTTGTCAAAACATATAACAATACACATAACAGTAAAGTCATATGACAGTCACACAGTAAACGCTATAAAATACATAAACATTGTAAAATCATATCATCATAAACATGTACTCAAAATGAGATGTAATTTTCTAGAGCTACAGCAACTTTAGTCTTGTGACTGATCATGCTAATACTATGACAATTTATATAATTTATTACCAAATAGCCTGGTGAACTACATAGCTAATGAGCATTTTCAGAGATTTTTAATAAAAAAATTTTAATTAATTAATTTTAATTTGCCAACTTGTCAAGCGGTATCAACAAATAAATTTAACATAAGAAGAAATCACAACCCTTAATCGTTGGGCCAATGTTGGGTCAATGTCAGGCAAGAAAATTTAATAAGACGTACGGTAAATAAATAAATATATATAAATAAACTTTTGAAAACAATATCCTTTTAATTATAAAAATGTTCACCCCTTTCCTGTGTAATGCTTAATTGTTTTTAAAATAGTCACATTCAATGTATTGTAAAATATTCACATTATACGAATGTATGATTAGCTGGACTGCAATTAATAAAGTGAACCTTTTAACAAATGTTCATGTATTTCAATAAGTCATAAACTGAGGTTATTTTCAAAATGGCAAACATAATGTGAAAACCATGTTCACAAAACGGGTAACATTAAGTAGGTAGCAAAATTGAATACTCACTGCATTAAGGAATCCAGAAATGTTGCCGTCGTCTGCTTATTGACTGTCCTGCAGAGCTATGTGACAAGCAGGTTTCGAATCCAGTAGTTGTCATTAAAATCTTCAGATCATTATCCAGTGGCATTTAAAAAACTGTTTAAATCTTTATCCTATTAATATATTACTTTAATTTACTCCATATGAATTCAACACAAAATTAAAGGTAAAAAACAATGGCTATAAAATAGATGTCATTTACAACGTTTGCCCAACGTTGGGCTGACGTTATGAAACAACATACAAATGATAACACAATTATGAAATCTTTCATACGTTGGCCAATCATTGGACCAACTATTATAAAACAACCATTGTATTTACGTCATTATGATTTCGTTGGGCCAATGTTTTCAAATCGTGGGCCAACCAACCAACCATATCCAGATGTTGGCCCAACATACCCTTGCTATCTGGGTTGTTGTCATTTTTGGGATTTGATGCAGACGACAGGATATAAGATTGCGCATGTGTTGTTTATACCGGAAGTTCTCGTTACTAGGCTTTTTCAATCTCTGACACACAAGAGTGACTTACACGCATTGTACGTGCAACTAAGTTAGTAGTGATTTTACGTGTGGTTTTGTGAAACGGTCACCCGCTACTCGTAAACGTAAATTTTAGTTGCACGTATCTTTTACACGTACACGTAGATTTACGATTTTTTGTGAAACTGGGTCCTGGACTGGTTGTGTCTCTCAACTTGTATACAGGTCCAAAATTTGAACTTGTGATCCTGCCTTGACGAGCCCATTTCCAAACTTGGTTGTTATTCTGTCCTTTAGTGGTAGTCTCAATAAGTTCACATTGTTTCTCATCTACTGCAAGTTCATCAAAATAATTGGAGAACTTTACTTGACATGATGCACTCTTAAGATCTGAGTAATCACAGTACATCATGTTGATGTGGTGAAAGCTTTCCAGTTCAGTCTCATTTGTTGACTTATCCTTATTATGACTTGGTAGACTCCACAAAAACGCTGCAGTAGGATTTGCCTCCCGTAGTCTGGTTGCGAACTGGCCAATGTCAACCTTTGTCACAGAATTTAATGTGTCTTCCCTCTTAGACATTTTAGATTTTGACAACTTATCTTCGGTGAATTTATTCCTTTTGAAAATCATATCCTGAGATCTGGTGGGGCTTAGCTTTCGCTTCCTTGGCTTGTTCCATTGACAGGTGGTGGAGGTAGAAGCAGTCAAACCATCCTTCCTCTTGTCACTCACATCAACCAGAGCATAAAGCAACGCTGCAATGTGATTACAGGCTTCACCTTCTCTGTAACATAATAGAAATGTATCCATGTTAGATATTATTAATTAATAAATTAATATGAATCATAATTCCCAAATAAAACAAATTCCACAATTACCCTCCTCTTTGTAACAAAACAAAATAAATATAAACACACCTGAGATATAGACGGTTGAGTAATAAAAAAGAAAATCAAATACATTTACAGTTAACAGTTGCTTTAAGGGGCCCTCAAGTTACAGGTTTTCATGGGTCACCTGTTTTCATGGTATTTTCAAATCATCTGACATCTCACTACACACTACTGTTCCTACTCAGTTAGCACTTTAAAATTTTGTTGATACATTGTTCTGCATGACTCCAAGCAGGCAATAACCACAAATCAATTCATTAATCAGTTTAACAATATAGTAATTTCAGAATGAAATTTCATTTTTTTTTACAAAATACATTTCTTTGACAATATATATTATATTTTTTTAACAATAACTCTCTTGAACAGTTATACTTTTAATGGAATTCTATACTACTTTATTTTTATATTACTATATTTTTTTACCAATTGCATTTTTCCTTATTACATTAAAATTTAGAGGGAATTTCTTTTTACAATTTTTAAAGTTGTAACTTACCCAGCATGTATCTCACAGTATGGACATGTCCGTCGTGATAAAAAACACGGGCCTTCAGCTGTCTTTTGGCTTTCATGGACTGTGAATCAAATGTCCTGTTCTTACTCAAAACCAGGTAATTGTAGAGATCATTTTGAGTAATACAAGGAAAAGTTTCAATGTCCGAGTCCTAACCGTTCTTCAAATTCCATGGCTCTGGTATCCGTTCTCCTAAAGGTGTTGTAAATCTGTATAATTGCCGCGCTTCCGACTCACTGTGATCTTGCGCCTCAATGTCACGTATAGTTCTGTGACCGAGTGTTTGTACACCCCGCGCTCTCTCTAAAAGTTCTGTTTTTGACCCAGATACGTGGGCTCCTCGCTCACGCAGATATTGTTTGAGTTCACGAACTTTCAATGTCCCAATATCCATTGTCATTGTTCAGTCAGCCATTACGCTACCTCACCGGACACGTGATGCGTGCTGGGAAATGTTAAGGGGAATAACTCTTCAAAGGGAGGTAACAACCCTTAATAAACTGCGCTATATATCTCAACACGATCAAGAGTATTTTTGCCAAGATGAATAATCTATACAATTATATGACATCCAAAAATGTTAGTACAAAGGTATTTATCATTTGATAACTATCTACTCTTCATTCACACAAAACAAATCGTCAACTCACCGCATCAAACTTTCCAGTTGGAGTAACCGACATGACGAGACGGCATCGTGGAATCTGACATGATGGTGTAGAGTAACACGCGAGAAGCGGAAGTCGTAAAAGTTTGCGGACCACAAAACAAAAACAAAAAAACTTTTTTCCAAAATAAAAAAATATTTAATTTTTAGATTTTGTTTGACTTGGGACCATTTTGTTAAGTATATATTTCATCTTTTAAAACAATTCTAAGCGAAAAATGTCAAAATTAGCGCAATACTGCACCTTTAATGCGTAATAATAATATCAATTGTAACATATATGTCAGAAACATTTGAGTTGGTCTGGTATACAGTCAAATATATTCAAAAGTTAAAAAACACACAACACCAATAGACTCCTACTAGTTTCATTGTAATCTTCAGGGAGTACAAAACAGTTGTGACGTTAGAGTGTCATAATAGTGATGACGTAACACAGGTATGGCGTCACAGTCATTAAGCAAGCGATAGAATCAAACACATTTATACATGAATATATAATTATGCATTCAAATTTGGTTTAAGCATTCTAACAAAGTAATCTTCTTTCAATTTTCTGGCCAGTCTGTCATTTGTTTCCATTTTGTAGAATGGAAATATTTGGAATTTTATATCTTTGCCTTTAGCACAATTGTCAATGTGCGCAATAGTTAAGGGGAATACATCGTGTTTCAGGGCATTTAATCTGCTGCTTGTGTACTCGAACTCTGTCTCTGAGACTCTCAGTCTGTCCAATGTATTTTGACGATTTAAATATGCTTCATCAGGTTGTAAAGAGAAAGTTGAATTAGGAATGGGGCAAGGTAGGATATCAATTAATAAGGTTGGTTTTAATTACTTTAGGAAGACTTTTTTCGACAAAATCGTGTAACGTATGCTTTCAATTAATCGGTAAAAGGCATGTCGAACATGGACTTTTCCGTTTTCTGAAGAAAATCAGAACAACTTTACCTCTGATGTCAGATCGTAACATTAAGGTTCGAAAGGGAAATCAGCAATTTTGTATGAAATATCAGAGTATGTTGATATATTTTATGAATGCTTCTTTGCAATACACGATTAAGATTGAATATTTCAGTATGCTTTTTGTATGGATTAAAGGGGCAGTAGCACGTTTTTTGATAATTTTATATTTTAAAATTTTCACTGATAATTGTTTGTTAATGTTACTTTGTCCTCTGACTATGGATGATTGGCTTGTGTCAAAATAATACATTCAGCATTAACTTACAATTATCATTGAAAATTTTAAAATATAAAATTATCAAAAAACGTGCTACTGCCCCTTTAAGGGTGATTTATCATAGAATAACCTAAGCAGCATAAAGATCTCTAAACAGAAATGAATGGAACCACAAGTTGAAAAAACTAACTTGAGATAAACGTGCCAAATAAATGATGTTTCATGTAATCAAAAAATCATAGGACAATACTGAATCAGATCGTCCGGTGTAGGAGCCCCAAAACACTCCCCCGCCCCAAAACACTCTAGAGTGTTTTGGGGCTAGCCCCAGAACACTCCCCTCAGCCCCAAAACACTCCCCCTTGCAGCCCCAAAACACTCCCCAGCCCCAAAATACTCCCCTCGTTTAAATTCACAGAGATGAAATATTCCTGTATATATATTATTTGTGCTTTGATTTGTTTTTGTATTATCAACCATTAATTAATATTCATTATTCATCAAAATCAAAGGTACGTGTTAGGAAAATTATTACATATCATTATATGATGGACGAGTGATCTGATTGTATAATGTTGCTGATTTCGCTTGTTCTTCTAAAAATGACAATGATAACATCTTATCGAACGCTTTTGACAATAATAAATGTTAATTTAATGTATTTTTTCACAGTTATATAGTCATTAACATATACATTTGTTCTCCATGTAATTTCCTATCGGATAAATATTTGGATAAGTTTTAATTCAATTTTATGTTTGCAGTAGTTGTTCTACTGCAAAAGATTTAAGAGCTCCATATGCAGTTGAAAAGATATCCTCAAACTTGAATTTGCGTATCATTTCAACAGAGACTTTTATATGGGGGAATCCTGTTTATCAATTTTATTCCGTAAAGAAAGTGCATTCGGTTGGATTGCGAAACAAGCAGTAGTGCTTATATAAATCTCTCCCAAGTATATTTACAGTAAATGTTCTTAAATTGTTTAAATTTACAATAGCAAACTTCATAATCTAAGGATCAAGGTCCGAATAACATTAGAGTTCGGGATATATATACCTGGAAAATAACTAATACAATAATAATAAAGTACAAAATGATGCTGCCAAGTTAAATGTTGGTATTTTAATTTTTGAAAGGGAATATTTATCAATCATTAATATAGATGTGAACTGAATATTCATGTTTAAATCTAATTAATTGTTACGGTTTCCATACATGACAGATTTTTAAAATTATATACATGATTATAATAATACAATTTTTGCCTAATACCTTTTGTTTATTTAATAAATGTTACAGTTTAAGTGTTATTTGAAAAGTTGAGGGAAAGAATTAGAGTGGCATTTGAAATGAATTTTTTAATTGTTTTATAGTGTTGAGTTGTGATGAATTGTATTTATAGTTTATTGTATTAATTGTTTATGTTATTAAAGTCTATTGGAAAGAAGATGAATGGAGTTATACTTATCCCTTTTCCTGATATACGTTTTCGCTATTATATCCATCGTTTTAATTAATTGATAAAGTGTTTAAGTTTGTTTCTCTTAAAAGAGTGAGTACTATTTGAAAGGGTTTTAAAGAGACGTTTGAGTTCGGGATATCTGACATTGTAGCACATGTGACACATGGTAGCACATGCACATGTCAGTCAAAAACAACCCTTGTTGTAAAGGTTATGGGGATATTAATATACCAGCCAAACTACTCTCCTTCTATACATGTGTCTGCCAAAAGTTGTCACATGAAGAAGTCAGTCTAAAAACAATTCCCCAACAATCATGTATCTCTTACACACGAAGCCAAGTATGTATCAGGCCCAATACAATCCCCATCGTCATGGGTATCGTTTGCAAATGATCGCAAGCATATATCAGCCCCAAAACAATCCCTTGTTTATACATGAATCTGTTATACACGATGGCAAGTATTTATCAGCCCCAAAACAATCCCCTTGTTACATGAATCTGTTCCACACGATAGCAAGTATACATCAATCCCAAAAAAATCCCTCTTGAAACGTATATATGTTATACACGATGGCAAGCATATATCAGCCCCAAAACAATCCCCTTGTTACATGAATCTGTTACACACACTGGCAAGTATATATTAGCCCCAAAAATATCCCCTTGTAACATGAATCTGTTACACACACTGGCAAGTATATATCAGCCCCAAAACAATCCCTCTTGAAACGGCATACCAACCTTGTTACGACGTAAGATGTAATAAACGCGGTAAGATGTAATACTGCGGTAAAATGTAATAAAAACCCGGTAAAATGTAATAAAAGTGCGGTAAATTGTAATAGGGTTCGCGGTAAGATGTTCAGACTAAACGTGCGGTAAATTGTAATACGATGTGCGGTAAATTGTAATAAAATTAATTATATCGATGTACAGTAAATCATAGAAGACGATTATGAGTATTGATTCGTTTAAGATTATAGAATTATTATTTCGATGATTTATATACAATATCCTTTGTTTGAGTATGATTCTGTTACCAATGTGTTTCATACAATCCATACATATCTTGATATTTCTAAAGGTTAAAATGCACAGGAACCCGATATCGTAAATAAAATGTAGGTAAAACGTGGGTAAGAAAGATCCGTACCTATATGTACGTGGGTAAGAAAGATCCGTACCTATATGTACTCTATATACATATAGGTACGGATCTTTCTTACCCACGTTTTACCTACATACATATAGGTACGGATCTTTCTTACCCACGTTTTACCTACATTATATTTACGATATCGGGTTCCTGTGTTAAAATGATATTTACTGATGATTCAATTCCATTCAATTCCTTTAGCAATATCCGGAAAACGGGCTGTCTCCTTTTTCGAATGACGGCTAAAGTGACGTCACGAACAGTGCTTTTTATGACGTCACATTAAAACAATCGTTGCTAGGCAATGGGAATTTGTTGGCATGTTCTCATATATAAAATATGCCAAGATCTATTTCCCTAAAACTGGTAATAGACCGTGAATTACTTGTCCATGTACTTCTTTGATTTAACGAGCTAAAGTTTGTTCCATCATTTTTACACTCTCATGGACGCAGAAGAATTATCACAATTTTAATTGATGTATTAATGTTATGAAACGTTTTAATAGGGAACAATCGCTTAAATTTTAATTTCATTATCAAAGTAAGTCTACAACATAATTGTTATATCGTCAATTAAACTAAAATATATCAAAGTTCTTTTGAGTTTTAACTCAATATAACAACTACCTACAAATGTAAGTACAAAACTGTCTTGTGTGTTCAGGATTAGTTTATGGTACTAAAAGAAGAGACCACGATGAATTACTAACTTGTTTTCATTTAATCCATGTTTATATTATTTGTTTATACTATGCAAATGTAATCTGTTGTATTGTCCCATATATTAAGCCTTTCTCATAGATATTAAGTTATTTTCCAATACGTCTAAAGGGTACTAAAATACTGAATACCTATATTCAATCGTTGCTCTTATTTTATAGATATCAAACGATTCAACCATCATAGAAATCTAAGTTTAAAGTAAGAACTAATGTATGGCAATCTTCTGGAATATTAACCTAGAATGGCAATATTTGAAAGATTTATCCATGGTTTTTGTAATCAGATGAAGAAATAAGAAGATGAATATATCACAACGCATACATTTACGTCAAAATCATAAAATGGATATTATCTTCCTAAAGTAAATCACTTATCGTGACCATGTGCACACCGAATCAAAAGTTAAACATCACCTAGCTATCTGCCTTAAAATTGTCTGATAAGAAAGATGAAATCTTTAACTATGTATCAGTTTAACAAAGGAAAACAATATTCAAATATCGTTTCACTTCTTTTGGATATTTGTATACATTTCACAAAAATCATTGGTCTCTAATTTAGAACAAAACTCAATGAAAGCTTCCTAATGACGTTCTACAGTACTTATGACTCTAAATCAAAGAACATTGTGTTTTCAACGCATTGAATCCAATAATGATCATGATCATGATCGTTTTATCAATATATTTCAACAATTTCATTTCGGTTGCTTATTAGGTATGATAATAAAAATCTAATCTGTGAATTTCAACATGGTAACAAAACTTTTTGTTTTTATCTCTGAGACAAACACTTTATCATAGTTTAAACAAAGTTTTGATAAAAAAAGGATTGGTTAAATCAGTACAATGACAATATGTCTCGTAATTTGTTCTAAGGTAAACAAGACACTTTTCCTTTTATGAAACTAGTCAAAGATTTAATATTAAACATGTTGAGAGGGATCGGTAGCGAAACCCTCTCCTGTGTATGGTGCTCACGTTTAATATTGAGATGTAATGATGCATATTTATGTATATGAATATATACATGGATATCCTCGTTTATATGTATAATTCCATTACCGAAGTATTACTCATTTTAAAATTATTTTTTTCGTTGAATTGTGACCATTTACAAGTCAAAGGCATCTCCAGACGTAGTTTTTGTCTTAGATTTATCTTTGAACCTCATACATGAACGGGATTTTTAATGAATGGTAGCCATACTCTCCCGTTTACTTATATACATAACTATATATAGTTATAACTAATATAATATTGTGGAACGTGCAATTACATCAGTTTTAATACAGCTTCTAATTTTATTGTAATAATGTGACATTTAACGACTACAGTGTCTCATAGGCCATATTATGGCCAGGTACTTTTTAAAATATATGTATGTTTTTATTTATTGTAACTTATTTTAAAGTACGTGACACTTTAATAAACATTTTTTTCTTCTTCTTCTTCATAACTGAGACGAGTATGCAATGAAACAATGCCTTCTTGCATACGGGTATTTATTTTGCAACTTTTCGCAGCCTTTCCTGCAACCTTGAAATGTCTTTTGGTTCAAAACAAATGGAATTTTCCAAAACAAGTGTTGTATACAGAACAATCAATTATCATATATATAACACTATATTTTGAAAAGATAAGTCAGAAGTTGAATGAATCCATTTGACTGGCTAGTACTTTCAGCTCAATTTAGGAGCATCTTCAGGCCATATACAAATATATATAACACTATATATATACAACGACTATTACTTTACGTTTTACTTTTGTTGTCTTCACCTCACATGTATATACTTCGCCTGCTTAATCTTAAATATGTCGTTAAGGAGTGCATATACAAATTGGTCATTCTATTGTTCCTCAGACTCACAATTTATTCGAGCAATGTCCCTTTGGTGTAGTATATCATAAGAATAATCAATCTGGACGGCAGGTCATCAAGTTGGTACATTCCCCTTCAAATGATTAAAATGAGACTAAATAATGTTGATCTATTTTGAAATATAAAATCTATATAAACGAAAACGTCCAACTTTTGTGTATACATGTATTATGTATGAAATGTATCTACGGATAATGTATATGCTCATTCATGGTAAAAAATGGGATAAAAAATATTAATGGCACAAGAAAATGTAAAAACGTATATCATCTAATACTTAGTACGAGAAAGCCCAAACACCATTAAAATTCAAGATCAAATGATCAAAATTAAAGGAATGAGTCTCATCAACTCTTCTGTCTTATTGATTGACACTTTTGAATTTCGATCAGTTTGATATTCCTCCAGCAAAAAATTACATTAGCTAAATATTCTAAATATAATGAATGTTTTTGCATATGAGTACCGTTGTATATGCCAAAGTGATATATACTTGTAAAGCTGTTTTAACGAATAAAGCTTTTAAGTCGAACAGAAGACTAATCACATGTTCTACGACTGTGTTTTGTTTTCAAGGAATTTACTAGATAACTCGGACAGATCATAGGATAGACTGACATATGTTGATAATCTTATAGAGTGTGTAGTTGGGACATAGGTTTTGATTTCATACAATGATATTGTAAAACTTGATCATTATTACGAATAGAGACGATTGCCATATACCCACTTTCTTATATTTTATATACACTGCAGCAATGTAATAACGACTTAATTTCTCTAACTGTTGGTCAAATATCAAATTTAATCAATACACGTATGCTCATGTGCAAATTAAACAAATACAATATATACATATTGGTATAAAGCAGGAAACGTTAATTAATATATAATACCATTTGGACAGTCATAGCATAACAATCATATTAACATCCCACTAATAGACCTCGTCGTCCATGGCAACCATTCATAAATGTGTCCTGTTCATTATCGATATCGGGAACTCTTAGGCCAAAGAGTCCTGACATCTGATGCAAGGACACTTTTGTAAACCTTTCCTACACACGGTTTAAAACAATCAATCAACAACATAGACATAGAAGTGAACTGAAAGTATCAATAATCAAATAAAACAAGCTGGAAAACAGTCATAATACTTACACATTTTGCGTGAAGCAAAATATTAAAATCACCTAATAACACTGTAGACTTTAGTTTGCACTAGAAAAAAACGATACCAAGAAATAAAAAGTATATGATTCGTCTTCCACCAAAACGTTTGTTTTGTTAGGGAAATAAGTCTAGAAATATCCAAAATAATTTGATAATGATACATAATCAATTTTATTCATAGATAAGATAATATTTGTTTTGGCTAAACTTGTTATGGGAATGATTAAAGTACCTTTTTAATTGAAATCCAAGAGAAACGTTTCATAAGTAGAACCCACTGCCAAAATGTAGCTGTCTATGAGGACCCTAATAACGCGTCTTCTACCTTCTAAATCAAACAGAAATGGACAACCTGTGAAACTTTGTTTTGAAACAGGCTCATATTCATGGAGTGCACGAAGTCTGCAAGCCAAAAAAATTTACTTCGTGCCTTGCGCTTTGACACGCAAGAAGCACGTGCCTCGCGCTTTGACAAGCAAGAAGCACGTGCTCGTACACCATTCATAGTACTACAGACTTCATTCATAAAAAAGTGAAGGGGCCCTTTGAAGGTTATCGAAAATTGAAATTTTATTTAAAACTATTAATTTTCTGGTTGATTGTACTCGGATTAAGTGAGATGTAAGTCAGTTACTAGCATAGTAAATTGTATGCATCGGATAACGGCAGGGACACTTTGTCCTCGAGCCAGTACTCGGCTCCGCCTCGTACTGGCCTCTCGGACAAAGTGTCCCTGCCATTATCCGATGCATACAATTTACTATGCTAGTAACTATTACATGTTGCCATATCAAAGCACTGTATATCGTATCATGACATCATACATCTTACCATATAATTTCCAAAATATAAATCCTAATACATATCACCTATAGCTATACGCATTCTCATGGGTAGCAGATTATAACAGATTCATAACATTTATAACATCCTTTCATATCACTTGGCAAATAATGCAAAACCATGTTCTTATTGTTTTGCTGAGGCTATAATAGTATTAAAACATACATGAATACCAGATTATTGTATGTGGATAAATATAGTTGAATATGTTGTATAGCATTGTTTCAATGTATAACATCTAAGGATAATGATGTTACTTCATATCATGCCTGTATAGACTACACTGTATAAACATAGAAACGTTCTGAAGGATAAGGCTTTTTTACTTGACAGCAATATCAAAATGTTTTTAATATTAGGATATCTGACATAGCATGTTTCTCTAAAATGTGAGTAAAGAGGACATATATGTAAAAAGAATGGTGTTCATCTTCCAAATCTTAGTGGCAAGGTTAGCATGTGAGGAACGTCTGAAACGGATTATTTTAATAGTAACTAATGTTAAATACTCCTTCATTATTTTTTCATATTTTATAATTTTGTCATATAAGCACTTTTTGTTTAAAAAAATACATATCTTTAGAACACTGCGTTTATGTAGGTAAAAACATAGTTTTTGGCTACGTTATTGTGAACAAAACCGCAATTAAAAAGTAATTCTCTTATACCTGTCGTTCAATGTCTCTTTCCATTGTTTCCATCATAAACTATCATCTGTCATAATCCATTCTTGGTTATCTGTGTGAGGGCATTTCAAGTCTTAGCTAATATTGAACAACTTTAACCTTTGAATGTACATAGAGTGGAAATCTTCCACATTCTCTATATTACAGTATATACCATCATTATTTCACACGTAAATCTCTTCAAAGACATCAAATTTGTGTTTACCTCATACATGTATCTCTTGCCAATATATAATAGAATTGGGAGTATCTTCACATCAACTGCCAGTCAATTCTTCATATACGACATTTCAAACTGTGATAAACAGAGCGCCGGCTGATGAATGAAAATATTTATTTAGAAGGATTTTTAGAAGAATTAAAAAAGCTTAATCGGAATGCAAGACAAATGATTTAATTTTATACAAATTCGTGTGTAATATATGCCTAATTAATTTTATATGAACAGAAAGGATATAAATGTAAGATGTGAGATGTGATTGAATATAACAACGAAATAATGGTCAATTACGTCAATGACAATTTTACTATGCCGTCACTAGTAAGGGCCCTGGTCGGGGATTTTCTATTCGTGGCCGAATGTTAGAAACAAAGTAAATGTTTGTTTTGAAGTGAAACTAACCTTAACGAGTTAACATCTACATACTATCTATAGAAAAGTGATCGAAGAGCCCTTACCACCAAGTGTTTTGCAATAATGTATAGCTTTATACTGAACTATTATAACGTCGGCGTCGTGATTTAACTATAATAGTTCAAGGCAAAACTATCCTTAATTGCAAAAGAAATGATGGGTAGGAGTACTCTTTTTGTTAATTAAAAAATTACATGAACCTTATGAATAAACACAAATGGAAAGTGCTGTACTTTTATTGTTCCTGATTCTTAATAAACATCGTTTTGAAAATCACTTACTATATATATCAAATAATCTTATGAAACAAAACACTAATAAAAGTATCTGTAATGATGAGAAAGTACTTAATGTTTCTTCAATTGTTTTTCAACTAGTTTTTAAGAGTTCAATAAATCATCACAAGTATGAGCAGTGACCTAAAATGGGCGACTAAAAAGGCTATCAAAGATTGAAGAAATCTTATTACATATTACCGCATATTGTGTTACAATTTACCGCACTATTTAGTAACATTTTACCGCACCCTCCTATTACAATTTCCGCATCAATCTGTATTACATTTTACCGCGTTTTTATTACAATTTACCGCAGTTATAACATCTTACCGCGTTTATAACATCTTATACGTCGTAACAAACCCAAACCTACTCGTAAATAGAAACTCGACTCAAAGTTAAAAGAGTTTCTTTTACTGGAACGGATATCATAAGAACGTTCCTGTTTATGCATATATTTAATTATAACTTGATAAAAAGGTTAATATTTTATTTGTTCAAGATTAAACAAGTTGACAAAGAATAGAGCGGAGCTTACAGTGGAGCGCATTACTATTGCATAACACAAGAGATCTGATTTTGCTAGAAGCTAAACATTCAAAATGGCGGATGAAAATGAATAGATAAGTAAAAGATATACCCACATTTCCCGAGGTGTATCGCTTAATATACCTCTTCTTTGAATCATGGGTCTCCAAGGCGTAGCGTAGCGGAGCCGAGGAGTCATGATTCAAACAGGAGGTATATGTAATAGATATACCCACACTTCCCGAGGTGTATCGCTCAATATACCTTCTGTTGGAATCGTGGGTCTCCGAGGCGTAGCGTAGCGGAGCCGAGGAGTCATGATTCAAACAGGAGGTATATTGAGTAATGCACGGAGGGAAGGGTGGGTATATCTGACTTATACCTCACTCCTGTCGAGTTACATTTGACGAAAAAGAGCTATCCACCCTCCTCTATGTATATATGTCTTGACCTAACTAAATAAAAAAACATAGACAATACTCATCTTATTACGTTTTAAACTGACTTCATTACATTAAAATTTGGTACAAAATAGTGTATACATAGGTTTAAATAGGAAAATACAACAACCTAGACATGACACAACAAAAAGTACCGCTACCTGTATCAAGCCTCAGTAGCTCAGTGGATAGAGGTGTTGCATCTCAACATAAGTAAGGCCCCTGGTTCGATTCGCACTTGGTCATTAACATTTCTCAAAAATTCTAAATTTCACAACTCCGTTAATTTGCCAAAGTTGAAATTCTCTACACCTGTGGGTGTGCAAAAAAGAATAGGTGTATTAGAAAAGTTGTGGTGTATCGGTCAATAAACCTACAGTTAGAACAAAGGAAACTTGAGGAGATATAAGCAATGGTTAAGCTGGGAGTCCATGTGTAGTCTACGTATTCGTGCGTGATGAATGTTGTGTTCTGCGTGCTGCGGAAGGCGTGACTCAGAATGTCGGATTGCTTGTAAGGGCAACTAACGTATAAAGTGTATCTTGGGTATCCAAATTAACATTCAATGTGTTATAAGTATTCGACACTTTGCACAAAAATAGTAAAGTTGATTCAATATAAGCGTTACGCGTTGAGCGTAATGTGTAATGGGTAAAGTGATGCCAATATTTGGCCTACGTATACGCGTATTGCGTATTGGGACACTCTCTCGAGCGTTCCAACGAACCCGCATGACGCGTTGTGGTTCACGCTGTACGCAATACGCGTACGTGGACTCAACTTCTTCCCTTTAAGTGTAAAATGTTAATATGCATTCCGCACTACGCATTATGCATGACCTAAAGAATGGAATGCAGGACTTACGGTTCAAGTACATTGTGTGGTGTCTCGAGGCTTTTCCTATTCAAACTGCAGTGAAGTTCAATATTTAAAAAAATATTTTTACTGTATTCATTACATTTTTGGAAAATTTTTGCAACCAACCCAGAGACATCGGACAAAAATTCATTACATATATGTATAGGAGACAATTAACCAAAATGACCGAAACGGTAGCCAATATGAAGGCGAACAAGTGTGGCCATCTCACTATTTCTTGTTACCAAAATATACTAAATATACGCTTGAAAGCCGTCTTTGTCGCACGACTAGATTTTTTTCTGCGAATCAGGCACTTGTTGTCGCCCAAGTTGATACCATCGGACACAATTAATGTACTGAGACGCGGTGTAAAACCTGCACACATAACGATGATGTCAGCGAAAACGGGTTCGTTAAATGATGTGGCACTGTTGCCACGGTACTGTACTTTGGACGTCGAATTTGTTATCTTATTGTTGATTAAACATGTAAATATGATATCACATCCTTTCGACAAAAGATTTTTCTACCGAGTGATGTATTCCTTCTCACAATAGCTAAATTTTATCACGAACCGCATGCAAATATGACGATGGGACTTAGCTTCAAAAATATAATTTATAAGCAGATACTTAATCTTGACATGTTCATTATCATTCTTATAAATGTTCATATTAATTAAACGATAAAAATGATGAAAGTGCATTTCTGTCGCTTTCAATAAATGCTCAACGTTACTCATAAATCATATTCCCTACCAGGGCTATAAATCACGCACTGTCAATAAGCTTGTTTCCATTCAGTATACTATTGACAGGCCGTGTTCCACGGGGCCAGGTGTTCAGGTTTCTCATTGTGACCGCACTATACAGCTTCTCTACGTCTAATAAAAGGATCAACATCTGCATACTAAATGAAGCAGTTTTACGTTAGCATACCGAGGGTATTTATTAAAATGTTGCCTTTTATATCACTTTGTATGTTTTGTGGAATTGGTAGAATTTGATATTGGTAGATATGGAATAGCGATGATATCGTTAAAGTTGCAACCTTTAAGCATTATATTTATTAGATACATCTGTGTAAAGAATTCACTAACTTCTAGTTATCTTTATATCTCTTTCTTTTAAAGGATAAGTATTGGGTGGTCCTCGAATTGTGAATCATTCAATTGGTTTCATGTTTCACGTCAGAATGATAAGATGAATTAAAAAAACAATGCATTGCTTCGACGCCTCCTGGATTTTAAAGGGGCAGTAGCACGTTTTTAGGGGGAATACAGGGTGATGTCAAGAAACTGAAAATTAATGGTTCCAATTGAAAGACAATGTATTTAAACTAAATAGAGCAGTAATAATTCAAATATATAACGTAAAGTTTAGCCATGCGATTCCGTTTTCTTACACAAAATGAATTTAAGGTGTTCACACAAAATGGCCGCCAATGGATTTCAAATGAATCTGCATACTTTGTCCTCTGACTATGGATGATTGGCTTGTCTAATGAGATTTTTGACACTGTCAAACTAATACATTTAGTATTAACTTACAATTATCAGGGAAAATTGTAAGGTATAAAATTGTCAAAAAACGTGATACTGCCCCTTTCATCTGAAATGTTGCTTATCATTATCTCATTGACACATATAGTATAAATAGAGAATACTAAACGACGTCCCGTTTCATAACATATTTATGAAACGAGTGAATGGATTGGTATTTAACGAGCGAAAGCGAGTTAAATACCTATACCATTCACGAGTTTCATAAAAATGTTATGAAACGTGACCGAGTTTGGTATTTTATTTATTACTTGCTTAATAACATCGTAAAAAAACAAAAAAAGTCGCCAACATGACTGTCGTGGCCGGCCCGCTGACATTATGACGTCATACTTAACAATTGTGACATCATCATTACGTCACGTCATTCTGTCAGCGCGCGATGTTATTACACAATGTGTGTAAGGGAAGCAACTCTTGCCCCTTGGTGAGATTGACTCGTCCTCTCGATGACGTCGGATTAAAGAACGTCAGTTCGATCCCACCAAAGACCATTTAAAATGTCTCTAATTTTTAAAGTCATCGTATTGTATAGATTTTTAAAATTTCAAAACTTTGGAGTCGTGACAAAATAACTCAAACGGCAATAAAAGGCATATATAAGGAGGAATTATATTGTGTCAATTCACCGTCAGAGTCACTGCTCTATTCATTTGCATATATCAATGCGCGAATCTTAAATCAATTTAAACTATAAAAATAGTATTATCAGGCATTTTTATCGAATTAAATTTTAAAATGACATTGTATGATAAAGAAGTTATCATGCTCGTGTGTTTTGGGATCGTAAATATCCTGCATTAGGAATAAACACTATGTATTTAGCTCGCCAAGGCTCGCAAAATACAATGTTTATTCCTAATGCAGGATATTTACGATCCCAAAACACACTCGCATGATAACCTCTATGTACACAAGGTCCAGTTGTACAAAACTTAACCTTCTGAACTAAAGAAACCTAGCTTTTGTGTCATGGCATCTGTGGCCTTGAATGTTGCCTCAGAGTCATTTATTCTAAAACTTGTCATCATTTGCTAGTTACACAATACATCGATTAAAGTCTTTGAAAAGGTATGTGAAACCGTCCTGAAACAACGAGCAATGTTCGTTTTAAAGGAGCAGTAGCACGTTTTTTGATAATTTTATATTTATTTTTATTTCACTGGTAATTGTTAGTTAATGATAAATGTATTTTTTTGATAGTGTCATTAATCGCAGTACACAAGCCAATCAGCCATAGTCAGAGGACAAAGTATGAAGATTCACATAAAATCCATTTTGTGAACACCTTTATTCATTTTGTTTAAGAAAAAGGAATCGCATGGCTAAACTTTACATTATATATTTGAACTATTACTGCTCCATTTAGTTTAAATACATTGTCTTTCATATGGAACCATTTATTTTCATTTTCCTGACATCATCTTATATTCTCACTAAAAACGTGCTACTGCCCCTTTAAAAGAAGTGAATGTTATGTCGATTAAATTGCGAAAAATCATATCGTGAATGTATATCCTTTCAGTTTATGGTGAAACGAGGACGCCAAGGGTTCGTCACATATTCAAATGCAATCTTGATATTGATTTCCGAGTAGCAAATAAAAACATAATATACAACAGCTGCACCAATGATGGTGACACCGTTATATACAAGTAGGAGGATGAAATGGGTCACTTTGTAGTCAGTCTACATACCTACATCGATAGATCTACATGCACGGGATGTCACTGCTTCGGAATACATCGAGCTTCTTTCTAACAAGGGACGACTCCCTTGAAATGCATCACAAGTTCAATGACATTAATGACAACAGCGATGGTATGTGTAATGTTTGTTCTTATTCCTGTATAGAATACCCTCTTACTTGGTATGGAACACATCACTGATCTCTGAAACAGGAACGTTGTGAGTGTTTCTCATTGCATTGGCAAAAACGTCGACGACTCTACTTGCGGTACGTTTACATGCGGATTAATTCTTGTCTTAAAAGGGCAGTAGCACGTTTTTTGATAATTTTATATTTTACATTTTTCACTGATAAGTGTACGTTAGTGCTTAATGTATTATTTTGACAGTGTCAAAAATCTCGTTACACAAGCCATTTATCCATAGTCAGAGGACAAAATATGAAGATTCACATAAAATCCATTGGCGGCCATTTTTGTGTGAACACCTTTAATTCCTTTTGTGTAAGAAAATGGAACCGCATCGCTAAACTTCACAATTTATTTTTTAATTATTACTGCTCCATTTAGTTTAAATATATTGTCTTTCAATTGAAACCGTTATTTTTCATTTTCCTGACATCACCTTATATTCGCCCTAAAAACGTGCTACTGCCCCTTTAATAAGTGGCGGCTAACGTTGTTGTTCATCTAGTATTGTCACAATAGTCAAAATAAACATGATCATCGTACAGGAGAAGAGATCCTTGTTTCCTCAATACATGTAATTGTATCATAATTGTAGTATTTCTGGCATTATACAAACAGTTCGTCAATTCACATCCTAGCATCATTTTTATAAAAACCTTGTCAACCAGCTTGTGCAATAATTAAGCTATTTTTACATCATTTAAACAATCTAAATTGACATCAATAACGTTTGAATTAATTAGAATTTTTCAATTTGCGTAGACAGGAACTGTTATTATACTGTCGTCCTAAATAGCATTGTTAAAGCTAAAACAATGTTATTTTCCTAATTGAATACGTCACCATAGAACATAAGCCAGATGTTATAATTATTGCTTTCTTCGTATTCATTAGAATATGACCAGATTCGATTTAATCTAACAAACCACCTGTTCACATGAATATCATTTATATTGTGTCCGGTTATCAGTTGCAAATGACATCCATATCTATAAATTACCTACTAATAAAATATATCAACTATAAGCCTACATTTCGATACATACGAAAGCACCAGATGACATCAGGATGGTAACGGTTTGGTAACGTTACCAATAATAACTTACTGGACTCACTTGGCAGGCAAAACTTTAAAACTGATATGAAATGTGTCAAATTTGACAAAAGTACGATTTTTGTAAACACACAATAAGCATTTGTTTGTAAGAACCTCAATCAACAACCGTGTCTATGGTTACCCCCATCTAGTTGACTTAAAATAAAATTCAATACCTTTTTGAATGTCAATTTAAACGTCATCAAAGGACAGATCTATAGAATACGTACATATCATGCAATCAGTGGAACACATACAGCCGTGTAGTGGCTAGCGTGTTGGCCTCTCACGTCAATGACCTGGGTTCGAATCCCGGTGGAGACACAAAAAAATGTGACCTTGGCCATATGCTGTGTTGTGTTCTTGGAAAAGGCATTTCATTCACATTGCACTCAGTTAAGTGAGCTGTACAAATGTGTACATGAACCATGGGGAAGTACGGACCTATACGGTCATACTTACTTACTATCCCTCCAGGGTAATAGAGGAGACCAGAGCAAAGCGCGCCGTCGGGGCAAAGTGATTAAGCGTTATTATAGTGTGGTTTGTCATTATCAAGGAATGAAAGCAAACATTAAAGGGGCAGTAGCACGTTTTTTGATAATTTTATATTTTAAGTTTTTCTCTGATAATCGTAAGTTAATGCTAATTGTATTATTTTGACAGTGTCAAAAATCTCATTACACAAGCCAATTATCCATAGTCGGAGGACAAAGTATGAAGATTCACATAAAATCCATTGGCGGCCATTTTTTGTGAACACCTTTAATTCATTTTGTGTAGGGAGAAGGAATTGCATGGCTAAACTTTACGTTTTAAATTTGAATTATTACTGCTCCATGTAGTTTGAATACATTGTCTTTTAATTGGAACCATTAATTTTCATTTTCCTGACATCACCTTATATTCCCCCTAAAACGTGCTTCTGCCCCTTTAAGAAACGGTGTAATGCACGTTTGCATACTTAGCGTGAGTAGGATACTTACAAATGCAAAAAGTTGAAAAAACGACATTTTTCTTTAAGGAAAGAATATGTCCGAATTCCAATATTTCATATAAAAACAAAACGCAACATTAAACTCAAGAGCATGTATTACACAAAAATATATCACTCATTCGTTGAATATGGACATTTGTAATTAATTGCTTTAATTATTTTCCATGATGCAGAAATCGACTGCGACCCTCAAAGGGGCTTTGCCCCGAGTGATCGGTAATATTTCCTTTTGGCCAATACATTAAAGCGTCAATGTTATAAATTAGTTTGCATAAGCAAATATCGTAAAATAAATTTGTAATTTTCATTCTATAGCTTTTTTTAATTTTCAAATTGATATTACAAATGAAGTATAAACATTGTATTATAGGATCTTGTTTTATTTAGAAAGACATATATTTTGCTGCTTTTTTAACATGAATTTGATATTCAACATGTATTTTGTTTTATCCCTAAACAATTAAGAAGAGAGCCCGTATAGGCAAGGCCGACAGATATAAGATGTTATTGAAATGTTTAATTTGTCTTTAAAACCTATCAATATCTTTGTTTCTTTCAAATATTTACTTGTTTCTAATAATAAATAAGTTAAATTGTCAAGACTCCCATAGTTCTTAGAAATTCGTAAATAGTTATCATGAAAGTTTTTGGATAAAAACTTCGAAAATATACGTCCATGACATATAAAAACATATTTTGTCCTTCTTTGCATACTAAACCTAAGGTGTCTGTGAGCTGTATGGCACTTTTAAAAACCTTTTTGTATGGTAATGGCTTATCATAGGTGTTTGACATACCACATTTGTGTGTCTTTTCGCATGGGGCGCTTTGCCCCAAACTACCGTGACGGGGCAAAGTGCACCGCATTTGTCGAAATAAATGTTGGTTAATATCTCATTATGCAAGCATGGCGGGTTAATAAACATTTGTCATACAATAGTTTATCTGTTGACAATTAGAGACATGCTGCAAGTTGCATTCTAAACATGTGTATATACCCAGCAGACACGCTTATATGTTAGGGGGCGCTTTGCCCTGGTCTCCCCTACTACTCATCAGGCTTTGAGCATGCTTTGTCACGGATATATGAGTGGTAGAAGAAAGCTATCGATATTATTATTGATGTCAAAATAAAATATAACAACTTTCAATGTATGTATAAATTGCTTTCATTGTCAAACTACATTGCTTTTTTGGGTTAATTTCATGAGAAAGTAAAGACACTTGCAATCACAATCGTGTTTGTTCGATAAGTTGTTTAAGAGATGATGTGGATAATAGAAGCTGCGTCATGAATAGATGTTACATACTGGAAAGGACAAGTGATCAAACCAAGAATATCAATTCATTGCTTATTGTTTTAGACGTGAAAACTTCATGTGGTAATTTCAGGGCATGTCATATGAATAAACAACATCAATTACTCTCTATATTTGGAATAGAATTGGCAATAATGACCCATTGCTATATTAATTTGGATTATTGAAGATGAAAGTTCGCTGCAGCCCGTTTAATCAAGGACATAATTATAGTACATGAATTAAATAATGCACTTGATCACATGGGAAGTGGTAGAGATCTAACTCAGAAAACTACTCAGATTATATTTGGAGACTATTGTTGTTGTGTTCACTTGTGAATTTATAACTAGGATGTTAAATATCCCATTAAAATGTACATTTTCTCGATCATATGCTCATTGCATTCAAACAGGTCAAGCCGATAAAGCATTTGAGCATAGAATAACTCTTTTACTGAAGGCCAAATTCTAGTGAGCTTGTTAATTGTTTCAGTACAAACATATGTCATTCTTAAAATAATATTATCAATATAGTATTTCTACACTTAGATAGATATTTTGTTTATGAATTCAATCATAGTTTGTTATTTATGCATATGTTATTGAAAAAGGTGTATTAATGTTCAGTTTCACTGTTTGTTATTTTACAATTTACGTTAGGTTGATAGATAATTGGTTCATGTACACCGAATGATTAATACGAAAATAAAAATATTTTATTGAAATTCTCACAATAGCAACACAAAATATTTGTAAGAAAATAGTACTGACATCATACATTAAACATAATGCAAATTATTATGGTATCTTAAAAAATGATTTTCGTGAAATAATATGCTGATAAACCTTCAACACCGACAATTCCAGTAATGAAAATATGCTGCTAAATGCTCCATAATAATAGACGATGATCTGTTCTATCGTCGTCTATCTATTCAAAAAATCATTTTCGGTACGTGTATCATTGATTGACTTGCTGTAGCATATCGCATATGTTTTTTAAATTAATCTCTGATTGCTGCGTTCACACTCATAGGATAACACTCATAAAATATAAACTGAATCTAGTATTTGAATGAAATAAAGTTGAATAGACTGACACCAATCATGGCAATAATGATAACTGAATTCATCGTTAAACTGTTATTATAAACCAAAAAGATTAAGTGTAAGGCATGGTGAGACAACAACAGACACAATGTTCTGTATGGGAACTTTTGGCATCAATACACGAAGTAATGCGCCTGTCATGACCCATAATAAACTGTTCGTTGGTACTTGTTTGTTTGGCAATATGACGTGTCTTATTTTCGTTTGCACGGTAGTTTAGTAACATATACCAGTGAGTAATATAATTGATATGAAACCTTTAGGAAGCTGAGTTGATGATGGGTAATTGGTTGTAGGTAGCAGAGGGTGAATACATTAAGGAGGCATTCAGAGTACTTCATATCATTAAGCTCAGGCAATTTAGAATCTCATATATTTGCTTATATTCTGCTTTTCAAAACATAGTTAAAGCTTCAATTCTTAAATAATCGATAATTTATGAATCTATGCATCTATCATTCATTGAGGATTTACAGCTGCATACAAAACGTTTGTTCACCTGCTTGTGATCTTAGTGCAAATATCATGTAATTTGGGTCTCGTTTTACGTTCATAAAATAACTCCAGGACCACTTACAGAAGATCAGCAATTGCCCATGTGTAAAGTAACCATTCCGAAACCATATTTCGGGATCGTCTTGTCACTGGTGCTGGATGTCGATATTTAGCATTGTTGAATAGACAGATGGGGTCTTATTTGTGAAATTCGGATTTTCTTAAATCCATGTAAATTTTTCAGGGGAAAAAAAATCAGTATTAAACCAGCCTTAACGCAAAGGAACACATATGAATAAGATCTAAAGCTGTTGGTCACTTATGAAAGATTTTGTAGAGCAAAATAGAACAGTGTATTCGAAATTTTAACCCCTGGTCAGTTCAATGACCTGCCAAATTTGTTACAGCTATCCGCTAGGTATGACATACGAATATGTCAACGCAAACTGAATCCTAACTTATGCAGTGAAATTTCATCATTATCGGTTTCGTTTTCACAATGATATGATGTCTCAAAGACGTTACAAATTACATGATATTTGCACTAGAATACGAAGGTAAGTGAAGGAACTTAAGATAGTCAGCTGTAAGCATTAAGAAAAAAGAGGAATCATCATGATAGCGTCGGAATAAAGAATTATTGATTCCTAATACAAATACAAAGCGGAATTACGGAAAATGTTCAAAGTAATTCTTAACATGTTGAAATAAATGCTATGCTATTGAGATAAATATCCGGTTTGTGTAGCAATAGATATATTATAACATAACTTGATGAAATCAAGAGTTTCAAGATGTTCTTCAATAGTTTCAAAATCAATGTCAATTCTGAACTTTATGAGTGATGGTTCAGCTATTTCGTAATGCCTTCAAAATTTGCAATCTTGTTTGTCCACAAATAGGTTAAGCAGTTACACCAGCACTTAGTGACCATGATCAATGCATTTATTTTATTTGAATAGAATATATGGACTATGCTCTTTGATTGCCTGGTAAAGTGGCTTACGAAATACAATTTATTAATAAATGCTTCATAAAACATGCAATTATTTCTCCAAATGATAATGCTGTAACAATACAAATATAAAACCTTTTTACTGATTGCAGATGTTGAATGTTTTGGACCAAGTGTCAACAAACGGCAATTGCTGTGTTAACGAGCAATCAACAGTTTACATGAACCAATTATGAGCATAGAATTATTATGCTGAAGGCCAAATTCTAGTGAGCTTGACAAGATTTTCAGTACAAACATACGGATATGTGAATCTGAAGTGATCCTTGCTCTGCATTACCAAAACTATGGAATAAACGTTGATTTGCGCCAGGGGGCTACTAAAGAATAAATGTCTCACAAGACAGACATGGGGAAAATTGTTTCAGGGTTCTGAATGATTCGCTATGGATACGTTAAGCATCAACGTTTCTGGAAAGAGATTCACTGTCAAGAGAAATGCCCTGAAGAGGTTCCCGGACACAAAGTTGGGACGTCTTTCTGAGGAATGGCCCGAGTACAATGTTAAGACAAGTGAATTTTTCTTTGACAGGAATCCAAAGGTGATGGTTTCCATATTTGACCTTTACAGAACTGGAGAACTGCATCTTCCAGAGAATGTATGTAGTTTCACTATCCAGAAGGAGTTGGATTTCTGGCAGATAGACGAGGGACTCATCTCTGAGTGTTGCTGGAAGAAGTTCTCTCTGACTCTGAGAGATAGAGCAGTAATTGATGTGATAGAGGAGTCCATAAACGACCATATCCATATTGGCAAAGGGTCCCTACAGGAACGTGTCTGGATGACAATGGAGATACCACAGTACTCATTATGGTCAAAGGTAAGGAACGTGTCTGGATGATCATGGATATGCCACAGTACTCAGTATGGTCAAAGGTAAGGAACATGTCTGGATGATCATGGAGATACCACAGTACTCATTATGGTCAAAGGTAAGGAACGTGTCTGGATGATCATGGAGATACCACAGTACTCATTATGGTCAAAGGTAAGGAACGTGTCTGGATGATCATGGAGATACCACAGTACTCATTATGGTCAAAGGTAAGGAACGTGTCTGGATGATCATGGAGATACCACAGTACTCATTATGGTCAAAGGTAAGGAACGTGTCTGGATGATCATGGAGATACCACAGTACTCGTTATGGTCAAAGGTAAGGATTGTGTCTGGATGATCATGGAGATACCACAGTACTCGTTATGGTCAAAGGTAAGGAACGTGTCTGGATGATCATGGAGCTACCACAGTATTCATTATGGTCAAAGGTAAGGAACATGTCTGAATGATCATGGTGATACCACAGTACTCGTTATGGTCAAAGGTAAGGATCGTGTCTGGATGATCATGGAGATACCACAGTACTCGTTATGGTCAAAGGTAAGGAACGTGTCAGGATGATCATGGAGATACCACAGTACTCATTATGGTCAAAGGTAAGGAACGTGTCTGGATGATCATGGAGATACCACAGTACTCATTATGGTCAAAGGTAAGGAACGTGTCTGGATGATCATGGAGATACCACAGTACTCGTTATGGTCAAAGGTAAGGAACGTGTCTGGATGATCATGGAGATACCACAGTACTCATTATGGTCAAAGGTAAGGAACGTGTCTGGATGATCATGGAGATACCACAGTACTCGTTATGGTCAAAGGTAAGGATCGTGTCTGGATGATCATGGAGATACCACAGTACTCGTTATGGTCAAAGGTAAGGAACGTGTCTGGATGATCATGGAGCTACCACAGTATTCATTATGGTCAAAGGTAAGGAACATGTCTGAATGATCATGGAGATACCACAGTACTCGTTATGGTCAAAGGTAAGGATCGTGTCTGGATGATCATGGAGATACCACAGTACTCGTTATGGTCAAAGGTAAGGAACATGTCTGGATGATCATGGAGATACCACAGTACTCGTTATGGTCAAAGGTAAGGAACGTGCCTGGATGATCATGGAGATACCACAGTACTCATTATGGTCAAAGGTAAGGAACATGTCTGGATGATCATGGAGATACCACAGTACTCATTATGGTCAAGGGTAAGGAGGTTGTTCTTGTTTACATGGTTACATGTATCCCATATCTTCCGGGTGAACCTATAACCTTCTTCACTTTCAAATTTCAGTAATAATTGCACATCAACCTATATACTGAAAAACTGTGATGAAGCTTTGCCATTCTAAGGTTAAGCGGACCATGCACTTTTCTTATTTGAAATTCTAGGATTGAGATAACAAAATCCATTCTCTCTTCCAGGGTCAGTGTTAATCTATAGTATAGTATAGTTTAGATAAAAATAACCGTACTGGTTAGTATGGTTATACCTTTGGAGGTTATTCGAGTTGTTGGTACCTTGCACATAACCCCATCAGAAATTATTCAATTCGATGCTTGAACTATAATTTTCTCAGCTCGTGACTCTAGCTTCAATTGTATTTTTCCAGAAATCTTAAAGATTTCAGGATAATAATCTTATAGATATTAAGCTTACATATTACCCTATCCATTTGTTTGGTCCAATGTTAGATGAAGTCATAACAATTCTATTCCAGGACAATGTTAACATTTTCTGTACTTCATGCTAACAAAATGAATGTCGCTAAGCAAATGTGAAAGAATGTAACTTGCAACTATCATTTCAATGAGTGATTACTTCATGCTTTTCTTTGGTATTCCAGATCTGGTTCAGTCTGTACATGATGTTTGTCGGCACAGTGGTTGTGATCGCCTGTCTGTACACAGTTCCAAGCCTCAGGGTGCCTATCTCTCGGAATGAGTCCCATCTGGAAGCCGAGTCCATCCTAGACATGCTCCTCAAGTCGGAGATGAGCGGGGTCATCTACAGACTTGATATCGCCTGTCTCGTCTTCTTCACTCTCGAGCTTGTGGTCAAATTCCTCTTATGTCCAGAGAAGACCAGATTCTTCCACTTCGGTCTGAACATTCTGGACATGTGCCTCGGGACAATCATGTGGGTCTCCGTTGCCCTGGACCATATTCCGGAAGTGGAACATGTCCAGATAGCCCACACCATCCTCAGAGCTACGTTCTGTCTCAATGTCCTTCGGATTTTCCATCTGGGGAAGTCTTCAAATGTCATGAGGCTTCTGTTGTTTACTCTCAAGGCAAGTCTTGGAGCCTTTGGTCTTCTGCTGGTAACTCTCACCATGGCAGTGGTGATATATGCTACTGTTGTGTACTTTGCTGAAGTCGGCACACATGCAGATTCATTTGACAACATACCACTTGCAATTTGGTGGACAGTTGTTACCATGACAACAGTTGGTTACGGGGACTTTATTCCACGATCTTGGGCAGGATATATAGTCGGTGTTATGTGTTCTCTATCAGGCATTCTACTCATTGCAATGCCTATAGCTATTATTGCCTCCAACTTTGACACATTCTACTCCAACATGCCAGCTGCTGAACAGAGAATACGGCGAAGAAATCTTCTTGAAGGAACGAAATGTTTTAGAAGAGCTGGACTCAACGGCTCCAGGGTCAGTCCAGGGAATGATAGAGGCAGAGACGCTGAGCCACTGACCGGTGGTCAAAACAAACTGGACAACTGATATCCAGTAAAATGACTTATTGTACAATTGATCTTCAATATAGGAACAACTGATATTAGTACAGAAGCATTCGTTGACATTGGTTTTTGTTGACTTGATATTGGCCAATCTATGACGGCTTGAAAAAGACGAATACTTTTAGCTCATTGATGTTCTATGTTAGGACCCCTTGGGTAGTATTGTAGGGTCACAAGTTTTTACCGGAAGTACAAAAATGAATAACGAAAATGTAGCTCTGACTGTTATTACCAAAGTGTTGAAAACTGAAAAGGTAGCGCTCATAAAATGTGTCTGTTTCTTCCACAACGAAAAGGGGGAAAATAACAGTTTTTCGATAAACATGTAGCATCACATGTGCAATGTTCAATCTACGAATTTTAAAGAATTGTCAAAAATTACCAACTTCATATTTTTTGTTTGAACATTTAAAGATCTTAGATCTGATTTTACTTTGAATAATGCATTGTTAATAGCTTTAGTGATGACGTCACAGTTGAATCTTGTATTTGCAGCATGTATTGACGTTGATTTAATTCTTGCACGTCCATTTAGTGATTGATTCAAGATTAATTTCAAACATATAGTTCAATCTAGGTCTTAAAGAGGAACTATTTTTTCCAAGTGATACCTTAATGTCGTTTTTGAGATAGATTAGTGTAATATAAGTCATAACCAGGCCATAAAGCATGAACACCTATATTTTAGTCATGGAATTCCGTTGCTTGAAACGTACTTCCTAAAAAGTTATAATCATTGATATCTAACGATCGATCACATCGCTTTAGGGTCCTGATGTTTATGTGTGCTGTGCTTAGACTATATTGATGTTGTTGTAGATGTGTTCTTGGTAAACATAACAGCTGGCACGATGTTGTTCTAAATTTGGTAAGAAGCAATAAACAGCTGCCCTTGATTTGTTTGCTTATTGATATATAAATTTATATATATACACTTGACGAGCACTTGAAGGAACCCTCGCATGTTTTGGTTGACGTGGTATTAGTCAAACACTGTCATTTGTTCTCTTGTCCCTCTATAGTTAATACATGATACTAATAACATATTACACCACTAATATTATAAACATCTTATCTGCTTAAAAACGACAAATGCATTCAGGTATTCATAACTTACAATATACTAGATTCTGTCTCTGAAGCAACAGGTCTTTTAGTAACATTTGGTATCAATATGGTTAAACATTATAAAAGGAAACTGTGAACCATGCAAATACATTTCATATTTGAATAAGTCATATGTATATCTGAAACGTGGGAATGTAACTTTCACACACAAAAACATCATGTTTAGAATAAATAAAAATGCTCAAAAGCCATTATCATTTTATGATTTCGTCAATCATTTCATTTTCATAATAATCTTAATAGCTCTGTCTTTGTGAAGTATGCGTTCTCTTGTAGTTAACTACGTCATGTTGTCAAATTATGAAGAGACAGCGCCGGTCATGCTGTGATGGCCACGCCATCAGTTTGCACAATTAATTATAACCTTTCTATCCCTGTATAAATACTCAAGTGGACCATACCAGTGACTCAGAACAAACTTCATGACTGACAAAATGAGGAATCAATCTGCTGTCCTGATCTGTGCAGTAAGTACAACCATCATCATGTCAGGTATATGTAACATGACTTTAGAGAATCAGAATTAAATCATTTGCAATATTATATGTGACATGATGATGATATCATACGTTGACAAAACATGAATTCGGCAGACAATGTTCTCTTCCCTGACAGTTTACCTTCGTAAGTTATAAAGTAATTTGAGTCTAGCTGATTGTGTTTTCCCAATATAAACAGGTTTGATATAAATGAAATAATTTCAAGAAGATTTATTGAACACGGAAATGAAAAATGTGAATATATTTTCAGATTCTATGTTTGTTTGGATTTGACTTTAATACAGGTAAGTAGATACACAAAACTTCAAACTGTTATTGTTCCTTTAAATTCTAACATCTTATTAATTTACACTTCTTCATTTCAAACACACCTTATCCATATATTTAATCTCATTTCTTATTCAATTCATTATTTCAATATACTGTTTCCTATTTGTTCTATTTTACCACTGCTGATGCATACAGCTGTGTATCTTAAGTTTGTTCACTTACCTGCGTTTTTAGTGCAAATATAATGTAATTTGGAATGTCTTTGAGGCATTCTAGCATTGCGAAAACGAAACGGATAATGTTGAAATTTGAGTACATAAGCTAACATTCAGTTTACATTAACATATTCGTATGTCATACCTTTTAAGATAACCATAACTAATTTGCCAGGGGTCAAAATTTCGGAAACACTATTTTGTATGTTTCGCTACAAAATTCTTTTATTTAGACCTACGTCATATTTGTTCCTTTGCATTAAGCGCAATGTAAGTGTACTGATTTTTGTCTTACAGAGTTTATATGGGATATTTAAATCGAAATTGAGAAAATCTGAATTTCACAAATATGACCCCAATCTGTCTATTTAATCATGCCAAATATCAAAATTCAGTACCAGTGACAAGACGATCCCGAAATATTGTTTGGGAATGATTGTTTTACTAATGAATAATTGGTTGTCGTTTGTAGGTGCTCCTAGAGTTATTTTATGGGCGTCAATACGAAACCCAATTTACATGATATTTGTATGCTAAGATACACAAGCAAGTAAACAAACTTAAGGTACGCAGCTGTATATTCTACAACATATTTATAGGTTTATTTCTTATAATAAATCAATACCTAGTTTTTAGTTTTACTTTCGCTGTTTCGTAATGCTGTCCGATGTTTTTATCAAAGGATGGACTTTATTGAAAAGTTGAATATTTCGATCGATTAATTACTGTATATCAGATATATCATAAATATATTATCCTCTTATCTCTACGTCTGAATTGAATGATATGTAAATTTTGACTTTATTAATGTTTTACGACTGTTTTGAGAGAAAACAATTCGGTATATATACATAATGATGATTGTGTTTCAGCAAAGCGACAGGCTCGACCGGGCTTCATTTGGGGTATGTTATCACAAAATTATATTTTCATTAAGAACAATAATCTCATCTAACTGATAGTTGTAGAAAAAGTATTTCAATCTCTCATCGGAAAGTTAACGCGCCCATAACAATTTTATGTCTTAAACAAAATGATACTTTGTTTTAATTTCTAAAATTAATGGTTAAAGGGGCAGCTTTGGTGTGTGTGCTTGTGTATGTGTGAGCAGTATATTAAAGTCAGATTACATCACCCTCGATCATGAAGCTTTAGCTTTTTCTGTTAACAAATCAACGATCATGAAACATGTACCGAAATCATATCGATGGACAGTTATGTATGCTAAAAAGTATCTATATCCTGGTAATCAAGATCGTCAAGACCCTTTAAATACTTTAGATACTTAGTCTCTTATGCCAAATCTATGCAGACTTGTATGACCATATCATTAACATATACTGTAAAGCCTTTGACACCAAAGCGACTTTTAACCTGTAAGGCAAAGTGGCATCAACCGCGATACTTAACATGTCTCGATTGCAAGCCGATGTTTTAAAATGTAGAAGTTCTTAAATGAGTATGCCATGTTTGGTTAAGCTACCTGATTCAACATACAACTGTATATTACCAAACCTAAAATGAATAAAGGTGTTCACACAAAAAACATTTTCTTCTACGGCAAGTTCGGGTCTTCGATTTTCGTTCAGTAATGAGAATTATGACCCATCTAAGATGATAATCTGAAGAACATGAGCTAATATTTATCGAAGAAAATAAATTAAGAAAACAAGTGCTTTAACGACCTTCTCTCACTATCTTCCAGTATGCCGACAGGAACCCGTGGACATCACGTTTGTTCTGGACGCATCCAACAGCTTAGGTAGAGCTAACTTCACCAAGGGGCTAGATTTCATCCACGACTTCCTCACCCGCTATGAGATCGGCCCTGATCAAGTCCGGGTCGGAGCAGTCCTATACTCAGAGGGAGTATTTGAGTCGGAGTCGTTCGGCCTCGATGCTCACGAGAACACGTCGGAACTTCTTCAAGCAGTCCTTGACCTTCCGTACGTCGGGGGCCTCCAGACAGACACTGGTCTTGGCATCCGGTACATGCGCACTGAGATCATGAAAGATGCCAGACCGGAAGTTCCTCGAATTGGTGTTGTGGTGACCGATGGCCGGTCGTATGACAAGAAACTGACCGCCCTGGAGGCCGGACTAGCCCGTGCTCAGGGTTTGATGATGTTTGCCATCGGTGTCGGGACACAGGTGTCTTTTCAAGAGCTCGTCAACATCGCCGGGGATCCTGATAATGCATTCAACGTGTACAACTACGATGCATTACAGACCATCAAGGATAAGCTGGAATACAGAACATGTCTGGGTAAGGGGTTGATCATAATATTCTATGTCAACAATTACTTCAAAAATCAATTCGAACTCGTTATGGAATTGAAGAAATAAAAAAAAACAGGTACCATATTGAAAACAAAAATTATGAGCATATGATATATATATCTTTTGATATATATAATCATATAATCTTTTGATGGTCATCATTTATTAATATATTTTCTTCTCCTTTCAGAGAAATTGGGTCCGACTCCACCACCTCCCCCACGTAAGTAATATTGAGAGTATTACTATACGAGCTCTCGTATTGTATTGTTTTACAGGGGGGTTGATACGTTTGTGTACAGTCCTCTATGTTAACTAGAGCAGTTTATGTCTCTTCCAAGTTGAAATCAGCGGTACGAATATAGGGCGGTTGACTATCAATTTGTAAATCTGCTTGACAATGACGGGGATACGTTTTATAAACATTTTTAATGCAATCATCCTCATCAGGCAATCATTAATTGTTAAATTTCCAAAGGGAACTTATTCTACGTCCGTCTGACCAAAGAGGAAGAGCATCCTGTTTAGTTTTACTATCCAGGGCAGAGGCCCTATTTACATGACGATTGACGACAGAATCAAATCAGCGACGTTTGTATTGCCCACAAGGTCGGGTTCGAATCCCAGTGATTATTAAATGAAGATTGCCGCATTGGCGTCATGTGTAGATACAAAAGACTTAGATCGTATGTTACCACAGTGAATGATTGTACGCATGGATGTAGTACAAAAACATATTAATAATACTTTGTGTTCATGTAGGGACCAGTAATCGTGGTTGCTTGCAATTAGTCTCTGACATTTCCTGACATTTTGCCCACGCCTATTATTTTCTAACCAGCATGGTTGACTATGTTAATTAATATTTTCAAAGCTATATTAGGTTAACCTTATTCCGATACCATAATTACGTTAATTTGATTGTTTACGTTTTTTTTACATTTGCATCTCTGCAATTATAGAAACATGTAAACGTAGAAATTTTGTTGTTATATAACGCTATAATTGTATTCTGCTTCAGTAACGTTGAACTATCAACAACGTGAAGGTACATATCAGTTGTTAATATTTGAACAGAGCTACGGGGGATGACAGTCTGACAGGGAGAGATCTTTATATTCCTTAATGTTATTTCGGGGAAGAATGGATGGAAATATAACAATGAATTTAGCATATCTAAATACTAAGTATTTTCATTTTATCTATATAATTTATCCTTTCAGCTTGTGGAGTGCGAAACCCATCCAACATCGTCTTTGTCATGGATATGACGTCACTGACTGAAAGGGGCGTGTCAGGGGCAACGTCATTCATGTCAGAGGTCATGAGTCACGTGGATATGGCGGAAGGGATGCAGTATGGTCTCATCAGCGGTCTTTGTCCCGGAGATGAGGGATTCGAACTCGGCACAATCCAAAACCCAGAGGAGGTGCTGAGCCAGTTATCTGCCCAATCGTCTGGTAGAATGGACCGGTTACTTGACAGAGCCAATGATATGTTCTCAACTGGTAGAAATGCTTCAGGTCACGCCGTCATATTCTACGAGCATCACGTCAACGTCACGGCAGCGTTACGTCAGTTTAACGCCCACTTCCCAAACAGAGTGCACGTGACAATGGCGGTATTGGCTGAGGCAGGGGCTCCACCGTTAGGCCACGTGTTTGACAATGTGATGTTATCAAGCGGTGAAGACATGGCCGAACTGGGTCGGCAGTTTGTAGAAGAACTGTGCGCTTTCGATGATGATTGAATCACAGAATTGGACTGTTAGTATTTAAATCCTTAATTTATTGTTTCAGAAACGACTACTATGTTGTCTGTTTGATTATAATGTGTCAAAAAATATTCTTTCATTAAACCTGAAACCAGTTTTATGAATTTATCATTTTATGTTTATAGAAAAACTCCGTAATTGAAATACAAGCCCAATACTTTCAATGACCAAATGTATATTGCAAAAAGTTTAAACCGAAAATGAAATACTATATATGAAACTGAGCTTTTGGAAAACTTGAAAAAAAAAGATTGGAATGATTTCATGCTGTCCTGGTTTTTTTCTGGTTTGGGTATAACACATTTAAAATACAATAGAAGTTTAACCACTATATTTCCGAGATAACAAATGCAATGTTGATCTCTCTTTCTAAACATTTCCATCAAATTACTCACAAACAAAAACCGTGAAAAACACCATCGACAAACTGCCGAATGAATTAAACATGACGAATGTTCACTTTGATAAACATTATCACCAAACGAAAGTGACGTTTGCTTGAATATCCGCATTGCTGACAGAAAACAACACTTGTGGCAGAGTTAATGCAAGTATAACTAAAGTAACGTAAACAGTTGCATCATTTTAGAAGTTGGTGGTGGCTTTACAATATTGTAACTCCATCGTATAACTCGGTGTATGTGTTTTTTAATCGTGCATTTTACGGTCGTTTCTCAAACGCAGGGAGAGCAGTAGCACGTTTTCAGGGGGAATATAAGGTGATATCAGAAAAATGAAATAAATGGTTCCATAGTAAAGACAATGTGTATTAAAACTAATTGAAGCAGTAAGAATCAAATATATGATGTAAAGTTAATTATATAAGCCATGCGATTCCTTTTCTTACACAAAATGGATGTTATAACTGAGCCTGGTATGATCTACATGCGTAGCGTAGTGCAGCAAATATATCTTTAATCTTACATCTCACTTAGACCTCGTCGTCCATGGCAACCATTCATAACAGTGTCCTGTGCATTATCGATATCGGGAACTCTTAGACCAAAGAGTCCTGACATCTGAGGCTAGGACACTTTTGTAAACCTTTCCTACACAAGGTTTAAAACAATCAATCAACAACAAAGACATATATAGAAGTGAACTGAAAGTATCAATTATCAAATAAAACAAGCTGGAAAACAATCATAATACTTACACATTTTGCGTGAATCAAAATCACCTAATAACACTGTAGACTTTAGTTTGCACTAGAAAAAAACGATACCAAGAAAAACTCATTATTTGATTTGTGTTGCACAAAAACTTTTGTTATGTTAGGAAAATAAGTCTAGAAATATCCAAAATAATTTGCTAATGATACATAATTAATTTATTTCATAGATAAGATAATAATGTGTTTTGGCTAAACTTGTTATGGGAATGATTAAAGTACCGTTTTATTAGAAATCCAAGAGAAACGTTTCATAAGTAGAAACCACTGTCCAAACTTTGCTGTCTATGAGGACTCTAATAACGCGTCTTCTACCTTCAAAATCGAAACAGAAATGGACAACCTGTGAAATTTTGTCTTGAAGCAGGATCATATTCATGGAGTGCACGAAGTCTGCAAGCCGAAAACATTTACTTCGTGCCTTGCGCTTTGACACGCAAGAAGCACGTGCTCGTACACCATTAATAGTACTACACACTTCAATCATAAAACAGTGAAGGGGCCCTTGAAAGGTTATCGAAATTTGTTTTATTTAAAACTATTAAGCATGAGGCCTTGTTCTTTAAGTATAATACAGGGCAAAACTATACTTTATTGCAAAACACATGATGGTTAGGACTATTCTATTTCTTAAATAAAGGGTGGGCGGCGCCTTTGATCTTTACGGGAACAATACTAGAATCCGCAATAAAGTATAGTTTTTGAGTAATGTCACGAAACAATGACCTATGACGTCAATAACAATTGGCTATGACGTCACTAGGTATGGCCCTGATCGAGAATTTTCAATTTGCGGCCCATACCCCATCCTCCAAACAGGGCTATGCGCATGACAAGCCAGGCTTACACATGTAAGCAGTACGAAGGAGGAAGTCCGGAGTTGCGCAGACCGCCTGCGTGGAGGATGCCCATACCCAAGAATATGAGACATTCGCAAGGGACGCAACTCCTTCGGCCTCATGCTTTAACTATAATAGTTCAGGGCAAAACAATACTTTATTGCACATGATGGTTAGGGCTACTTTATTTCTTAAATAGTAGTAATTATCACTTAAATGATACTGTGTAGATGACGTGTAGACCTATATGTAGGTCCATGCAAAAACATACAAATTGATTATCGGTGAATCTTCGCAACAACAAATATCAATGATTTATTTTATTCATTATGAAAATATGTAAAAGGCAGATGTAGGTAGTTCTGACCACCTCATAAACAGAGGCTGTGCAAAATATACTACATTGATTAGATAACAATATATAACATGATATAAACAAAATGTTCCCATCACAAGGATTCTTGTAGGCACCATAGACACGTCATGTATAGTATCACAGAAAGTTGTCACCAATATTAATGCATACTTTAACTTCCGTCGTAAATGAGGTTAAGATATCACAGAAAAACTCCTAAACATACAATGTATATTATTAAGAACAAATCTTTAAATCAGAATCAAAATGCCAGTGTGTTTGCTAAAAGTTGATTGCGAATAGTAAAGATCAAGTATGGAGTTGAGATTTGAACAGTCTTCAATAAACATTGCCGTCAATCACTACATTTGCACTAAATCGCCAGCAGAACAAAAGGGGTAACAAATGAATGATATAAACTGTGCAAAAAAAAGACAAACTGGCAACACGATTTGGAATGATGCGGTTTGAATTGTTTTCAAAAACGTTTTATCATTCTTTTCGTTCAAATAATCAAATTTCGTCACCCGTTTCGTTTCCATTCGGTATCATAGTTCAATTATGCTTTTTTATGTTGGTTATTTAAAAAATTATCTGAATCATTGTGAAAACTGATTTGGACATGTAAAACACTGTGATATAGCACAAAGGATGCAGTTCGGTGATATGTACAGCATAATAAGAAATTTGCTGTCATGTCGAATCGGCATAAAAAGAAAACCATAAGTTATAAGCTAGTGTCATCTTATACATTATTGGGTAACATAAGCACAAAAATAAAGTTTAGAAGACTAAACACGCACGACATCAGTCTTGACTCTTTAAGACCATATCTGGCGTTTTCAATTGTAGCATGTCGAATGATATGGTCTTTTTGGTCCCAGGTATGTTCAATGGGATTTATATCTGACCTCACCAAACTAATCGTAAAACACATTCCTTATGCTGAAATTCTTCCACTATCCCCTCTCTGTGTGGTACATGCATGGTAAATTTGCAGTACGATTATGTTTCCGAATATCTCCCGCCTTGTGGTTATAACACTGTTGTGATTACATTACCAATTGATCCCAGCCAATACACGAGCTCCCTTCCATGGGCCATTCCGCATTGAGAGCAGTTGTCATTAAACCTACCATAACACAACAGTCGAACACGAATTATTTTATTTACATAAGGAAGCTGAAAATCTGAAAGATTCAGCCGTAAATATGATGTGACGTCAATCTTAAAGTTGAATGCTGCCATGGCACTGAGCTAAAGCACGACAACTATTTCAGCCCTTCTAGCCTAACATCCTTTAAAATTTAACTTAAAGGATCCCACGAATTCATGTCAGTGGCTGAATGGTGGATACATGAACACGTGCATACGCCGAGCTGTCGGTTATCAGCGTTCAACAGTGTTGGACAATCTGCTGTGACTATCTGTCTCAGTTCACCCAGCTGTGAATGGGTACCCTGTGAGGCATAGAATGGTCCCTAACCTGAGCGCAACACATGGATGCCGGTTGAATACTCCCCAGGGAGTTGAATTGGAAAAATGATCGGACGGTGAAAGAATGCCATTGACCAGAGGAAATGACAAGCGCCTTGAGCAATCACGAGTGGGTGGATATGCGCGCTATATAAATATTAATATAATAATAATAAAAAAATACCAATTAAAGAAAACAACTGCTTTTTTACCTCTGTGACGAGCATGATAAGGAAATTGATACTAGGACAGAGTGCACTATGATACATTGGATACTTCAATGCGCTAAATTCCAATTATGCCATTGTACTACCTTTATTAAAGTCAGATATTATAATCTGATTTGGGAAAGAAAATGAAATAAAAATATTGGGGATAAAAAAAGAATTATATTTTTTTAAAGGAAAAAACATTAGGATATCTTAAAGCCATTGAACAAACCCCCAAAATACTTCAAATCAGTCCATTTTCAGGGACCACTTTCGATGTATCCAAATACTTTTTCAAAACCTTTTTCTTTTGCCGATTCCGCTGCTTATTTCGGTTGTAGTACTGATTGAAATTTGCAGCAATTATAGCAATGGGCATTGGTATAACGAGGAGGCCGAATAGAGAACAGATTGAGCCAACGAAATATCCACACACTCCTGTTGGTACAAAGTCACCATATCCCACGGTCGTCATTGTGACCACTGCCCACCATATTGAGATAGGTATGTTGCTGAACCGATTGTTGTCGAACTCACAGTTATACTGGATAGATCCAAATATTGTTGCTAGAATGGTGAAACAGACGATGAGCAACAACAGTTCAGTCTTACTCTGATTAATCGCCAAAAATATCACCTTCAGTCCGGTAAAGCGCTCCGAAAGTCGTAAAAACCGGAAAAGTCTGAATATGTATAAACTTCGGAACACGATGTACAGTATATCCCATCTAAAGTCCTGTGAAAATGAGTCCGCTGTTAGAAAGAGCTCCAGGATGAATATGGACCACCCTCCAGTGATGCTGATTATGTCGACCCAAGTCAAGAACCTAAGGAGAAACTTCCCTTTATAGGGGCAGCTTGCGAAGTGGAGGATGAGCTCAAGGGTGAACATGCACAGACAGATGATGTCCAGGTAGTGGACGAAGGGGATGGACTCAGTGTTGACCAGGACGTCGATCTTGACGTTATCTATAGATCTGTTGTTCAAGGACAGGGCGGATGTTCGGACTCGCAGAGCTGGGATGGTCTCGAGGCAGAATATGATTGCTGACACTGCTACTAGCGACATGAATATGTAGTTCCAGATCTGAAAAAAGTTTTACAAATCCCAGTTCAAGTTTTGAAACATGATCATTTCATATATTTCATACAATCATTTCAACAATATCAAAGTTCCATCTCTTGAATCGCGACATGTTATAACATTAAAATAAATCTTCTTAAGTTGGTATACTGAATTAGGCTACGTTCAACACTGTTACATCATGCCATCAGAAGTCAATTGTCGAAGTTTATACATTTATAGAAAAATATTTGCATTTTGAACCACCACTGCTAGGGTAGATGAATATATACATGTACATATGTTTAAGTACTTGTTACATTCTTTAGTCTTCTATACTAGTTGTAAAAATCATAATAGCTGATATATGTGTAATCATTTCAACCAATAAAACAAAAACAAACAAACAAAACTAGGCGAGATAGGGTATAGTAGGGACGTCATTCATCTATGACGTGATAATTAATCAAAGTAAGGTACATGATGCCGACAGTATCTGAAATCTACTTGATATTTCCACTAACACTCATTAATAAGTAAATAAATTTAAATCTGTCAGAAATAACCTTGTTTGACGACTGTGGTTGTAAAAGTAATTATAGCCGATGACCATAAAACACGTTAAATGACCAAATCCTTTATCAAACAATTCTTATTAAAGATCAATTTTGGTCAATTTCTCCTTAATGTTACAGAAGGTCCCATATGTTATCTATTGTAAGCCATTGTAAATATGTAACGAATATTTCTGGTATCCTCAATTCGTTATCAATATTGCACCAAATATCATGACACGCTTCAATTTTAACCTTGGCAATCTAGATAGAAGCAATTTTAAAATATGTGACATAACACTTAACCAGGCTCACCTACTGTTATCCTAGAGACTTGTAGAAGTCAAGCCGTAAGGTTAATTCAATGAACGACACTAATAGTGTATCAAATAAAATGCAAAGTAAACATGTGCCACGGCGTCATCTTGAACATCTTGAAGCTCACCTTGGCAATCAAGGACGAGTTGGGCTGATCCAGGAGCAACCACAGCCACTGTCTGAACCTTCCACATCCGCTATCCGACATGTCCTTGCTGTCCTGTCCATCTATGGTGTTCTTCAAGTCCTTGTCAATCCGCTCGTCCTGTTCTATCTGGTACATGATCCTCCAGCAACAGTCCGACACATGGCGCTCGGGGACCTCCCAGAACTCCAGTTCTTTCCTGATGGCATTGCCGCAGATGTTGGACGGAAGGTGGAGCTCTGTGGTCCTGTACATGTTGATGATACAGGAGAAGATGACGGGGTCCCTGTCAAACACGTACTGGCTGTTCACCACGTCATAGTTCTCCTTGGAGGAACAGAGTCTCCCCAGTTTTGTGTTTGGATATGCAGCAAGAGTTGACGTGTTTGAGAAGAACGTCATGCCGCCGATGTTAAACTTTATCATCTCCATTTTCAGGTCTTGTGTTTATAAAAGATGCTGACACTTGACATGAGATGGTTCTGGAAATGGGTCCATTGTTTTCTCAGTCAAATGCTTGGAGTGATCATCTTAAGGATATTGTTTTCAGCTGTCAGAATTTGCTGAAAATACAAAGGATACTGAATTGAAAAGCAACATCGTTGTTCATTAAGATATAGCATAATATCATAATTGATAAATATTTTTAGATATTTGTGACACGAGTCAATATCAGTCGTCTCCATGAATCATTAACATCTCCCTCAATACAGAATAGTTACCTTTTCAAATATTTTGAGGGGTCGGTTAGTGAGGGTCTTCCTCGAATGGTAGATGTAACTATATTTGTAGTGCCTTAACAATACTGTTGATTCGCTGTCTGAGAGCGCTTGAACTAATTTGTGATCAATACACTAGGCGACACGGTTCTTCCAGAGATTACTGTACCATGACAATGTGGCATCTTCATAAATCATGTCTTAGACGAATGTTAAAAACCATAATAAAAGTTCTAGAAGTTACTATTTACCGGCAATCCACTTATTTCGAATTTAATTCTTTTAATTTGAATAACACAAGACTGTTATTCTTTTATGTTAAAAGATACATCGATTTTTATATCTTAATGAATATAGACTATTGAATAGAGGAGAGACTTTTCTAAAAGACGCCCTTTGTTTATTGTGTTGAAAAGCAATCAATCGATTCGAAAAGAAAATGCACGTCTATGCCTTTGTTCCGTTTATTCAAGACGTTCAAGGAAAATCAATAAGATGTCCTTTGTGTTATCGATGTATTGATCTAAAATGACAGCTAACATCAGCATTGTTGTGACGCGTAGAATACATCAATAAGTGAAAGCACTAAGTAAATGAAGCGCCATGGGATTTGAAACTATATCCTGAATAAATCCTTAAATCCTGGTAAGAAGAAACCACAGTATCATACAGTATTTAGGGCATGGTGTGTTCAACCATAAGGATTAAGAAAACATGAAATTTGACTATGAAACCATTTTTAAAATTGAATTTTGTAAAACTAGATTTAAGAAATAAAGTTCGCTCTACCCCAATGTGTTTTGTAATAAAGTATAGTTTTGCCCTGAACTATTATAGTTAAAGCACGAGGACGTTGTTCCCCTGTAAGATGGAGTTGTTATGTAGCTTTTCAACGACTGCTCATTTCTGTGACCAGTGACAGACATGATACCAAGGGCCCCAACCCCGGCTTCGGAAAGTTTGGTTAATAGGGATACGCCATGTTGATTGATAGAACCGAGACCAAAGGTTACCATGGACACGCGAGTTTACGAGGGGGCAGCTGGGAAGAGCGGATGGTGTCATTCAATTATTACGTCATGTAAAAACTATACCTTTATTGTCTGATAAAGTACTTTTTTTTCGATTGTTCTGACCGCAAGGCATCTTAGAATAGTAAATAAAATACTACTTATAACGGTTTTTGAGGATTTGAATTACATGCATATGTTGGTATATGGAATTGTGTGAATGAATAACAAACGCCTGAAAGTATGAAGAACGACAGTTTTATGACAATCAAAATCATTTTCTTTAAGTAGTTTCTTCAAGTTGAAAATGGAACCACGTATATGTTGCATTTCTGTCACTACGCAAATTGATTTTGGACATAATGATATGGATCATTTTATTTATACTTTATCGTAAAGCCCCATCATCATACTTGCATGTGGTTCTTGATGAAATTTAGCTGTTGAGAAAAAGAAATAATAAAATCTTATATCCTATTTGCATATTTAAATAAACAATAAAATAGTTAATTCGACATCCAAGGTACAGTACCCTCAAGAAAAGTGCCATAGCTTTTAACGAACCCGCTTACGGCGTTGTCAACATTATGTGTGAAGGATTTACACCGTGACTCAGAACCGCAATTGCGTCCGATGGGTATAAACTTGGGCGGCAACGAGTACCTGATTCAGAGAAAAGGCAAAGAAAATCTAGTCGTGCGCGACAAAGACAAGCGTATGTTTAGATAAGATGTTCACACTTGATTCACCTTCATGTCGGCTGCCGTTTTGATCATTTTGGTAGATTGTCTCCTATTTAATGTATTTTGGTCCGATTTTCTCTAGGTTGGTCGCAGAATGTTGCAAAAAATACACCGAATGAATGAATTTAAAAAAAAAATATTGATCTTCACTTCACTTTGAATATATTTTTTTCGCATGTCAGAGGTTTGTTGAATGAGCACGAGACGAAGTAACCAGAGGAGTAGGGAAGTACTTGGCGAATATTGCCTTGATATAAACCTTGCCCGAAGTAAAGACGTCATTGTAATCAAAATCAGAATAACAAATGAGAATAGTGAACTGACATTACTGATGAATGTTTTGAAGATACATCTTTGGTAAGTACCCATGGTTATATTGCGTATATGAGTATATATGAGTCGTATTGGCCAAGTATGTATTTTTTTCTCCCTGTATTATTCATTATGTTTATACATCAGAGAGAATTGCTCTGAAAGGCAGGGAACAGATAATTCTCCCCACAGAGGCAGATCAAGTCATGAAATGTTGATCGAGCCTCTGTTCCAAGTAGCCAAGTTTGTGGGCTGAAATGGGAAATACCTGATTGGGTGCAATCAAGGTAAGTTGTGCAATCAGTGACGCAGTCCTATATCATACTTTTTGGCTACTAAAATCATGGCAAAGGCATTGTCAAATGAACCACCATTTTAATTTTTAGTATTGTCACTTGCTCAAAAGATTTAAATGGACTGAGCTGCAAAAATTTCTACCTGGGAAAACTGCCGGAAACCATGGATTTGGTTTAATTCGAGGTAGCATCATTATATGACTTGATCTACATCTGTGGGGAGAGAATGGGAACAATTCTGTAGCGATTTTAATAATGTCAAACAGAACAACATCTGAAGAGTAATTGTCTCATTGATCAGTTTCTTTAAGATGAATATTAAGCCTTTTCAAATGAAGATTTGCCGTTTAATGTGTTAAGATTGGAAAAGATGGTAAAATTTCACAATAGACAGAAGATTCTGTGAGTTGAACATATCTAAACAAACAAACATTCTAACGACAAAACCGTTCCTACCTATTTGATTTGATCTAAAATTCTAAACATTACATCTCTGAACTATACGTACACATATCAACCTGATAAAATGCTCTTTGATTTTGGTGTTGAAAATCTGTAACAAACATTATCTGGGAAAGTTTGTGAAAAGGTTTGTTCATGGTTGAAAGATTTGATAAAGAGAGTGATTTCATAGACCTTTAAACGTAAAACGTTTAATCGTTACGACATTGGTCAAAGACTTACCGTACCAAATATCATAAGACCATTCCTAGATCTTGACTATCATACTGGAAATACAGGAGAATTCCTACCTGGACGAGTTACCTGGCCACAACTTCTTACATTGTATACACCAGCGTCTCTTCAGGACACAAAGATCGATTTTAAGGGTTTGCTAACGATGTTTGGTATTGATTTTCGTTTTGTTGCTTATTCGTTGGACGCTGAATATGAAATATTGATAAGTACAATTCTTCTTGAACTAACGTTTGCCATTTGTCATTTCTGTCTGTATCTTGATGATAACAATAATGCATCACGAGTGGTATTGCTTAATCTTCTGAGACTGATACGAACAATCCAGCTACGTATATGATATTGTTTATGGTCTACATCTGGCGGTACAGGTTCAGATTCTCAATTACCGAAGCAAATCTCACCTAATGCTTGACTTGTGTCGATTTCAGATTTCAAACTCATTTAGCATGTCTCCTTATGACACTCAACAATTCTGTGATGCGATGCAACTGATGTGTGATTCAATAATTTTCCTGAAACTTGGAGAGATATTGGGGTTATGTAGTTGTTGACTGCAGGGCACTCGTCAAATTATAGAGTCTAAACATTATCATGAACAATGTACATTTTCATAGGAGCTGGTGACATCTGATAGAGTCAAATAAAATTGCCTTAGCACTAACATTGAAACAATGCATATTTCAATAGATATATATGAATTTAGATATTTGCTTCAGTGAAGATAAAATCACCCAAAACGTAGCAAACACGTTCTTGCTGTTAACATAATGTTTCATTCACCAACTGTCCCTTTTAGCAGCAATGCCTCGAGTCCGCTCTGCGGTACTACACAGTCTCAATGTTTGTCTTAATGATATATCAAACGATGTTTGTCCAGGGCCTAGAGTTTTGAAGCTCTCTTTGTGCTAAGATAATCGTAGGTCTATGTTAAGGTATGATGCTTAATGCTATCTTAGCACTAAGAGAGCTTCGAAAATCTAGGCCCTGGCATATGAATTGAATGACAGATTTATTGATTCAGATAAAGAATTCTAATGAAAATAATACTGTTTAACCTGATATTACCACCTATATATAACCACGAATATGGGACCTTATTTAGTCAGAATACGAAATGAAGTGTACGATAAAGTGACTAAAAGTGCAAAATCGAACAACTCTTCGTGATTTGGAATACGGAATTGAAGAACGGAATTAAACTCCCGAGCGAGAGATGAATAGAAATTAAGAAATCTGAACTTTCTGTCCAGTTCTAATAAAAAATAATTATTAGAAAGAGTCAAATATTTAATGAGCAGAAATGTTTTAGTATAGCGTGTAACATCAGTCAACAGACTGCAATCGTCGGATTATCCAATAATCATTATCGAAAGTTACTCACAAGTCATTGTACAAATGAGTTAGATAGTAGATGTAGGCTATATGTCACACAAATGTGAAATATCATCAGAGGCTGCAGATACGACATAGATATCCGGAGGTTAAAACGTAGATTCTTATCCTTCTTCTTTCATCTTCATCTAAATCGCTCCTTCTTGTTATATTATATTGTTACTTGGTACTCATCTACGTAGATTAGTGGTAAGCAATCACCTAGTATAAAGAAAGGGAGAGAATCAATGACTTGATTTCAATCAGAATGCCTCTCCCATTGTTCCGAGTCATTTATTCGGTATTACGATCACAGGCCCATGTATGAATAAAATACCTAATTAGATGGCTGTATGGCGTCGTAAAATTTCTGAAACAAAGTGCTTCTCGTGTGAACTTAGTAATATTTAACGATTCAGGGTTTAGTGCATGATAAAAGCTTATCTTACTTGAAACTAATGGGTGAAATGCAATAATACTTTGGAATTTTTTTCAACCTTAATATGGTAGGGTAAGCTATAAGAATTCATACCGTCTTTTGATACAAGGATATCCCTTTGGCCGAATCGGTAGAGAGTCTGACTCCCAACCAGGAGGGCCCGGTTCGAACCCGGTGGACTGATGCGGTCTTATACTCACTGTTATCCAAGATTCCGGTCCCTGTTATATACTGTCCCTGCTGATATATACCATACATCTATTTATCTATCTATCTACTTAACATTTGTATAGTGCCAATATCCAGCCAGAGAGCGCTGCTCAAAGGCGCTTTGGCTTTCCCTCGATCATTGGACATCAATCTTCATGACACTTCTTTTACCATCTCGACTCCCGAGGGAGCATACAACACGTGCAGCCATGTGACGCACAGCGTTAATGTAAAACATACATCCTCTTCGGCCTTGGTTAACGTAAGCCTGTAAGCCGTTCTTTTTTGTTTTCTTGACTACTTCTATCTAAAGCTTGTTAGTTTATGCGGGAAGTGGATTTATACTAGTGGTTTGTTGACTGTTTTTGCTTATTTCTTCTGTTGAGTACATTTTGTCTTTCCATAGTCTGTCTAGTCTGGACTTGAAGCAGTTGATATTGGTTGCGGTGACAACGTCATCAGGTAACTTATTCCACTGCTGTACTCTTCTTTGGATGAAGAAATGCTATCTTTAATCTATGTAAACCTAGCCAAAGCGTTTCACATCCAGATCCAAACATATTCTGTAAGTTTCATATCAGGGTAAAGAACAAATCAAAGAGTATTTATGACTCCATGGAATAAATTCTGAGAAAAGCTGTCTTCTTAGAACAAAGCCAAAACACTGAACAAGGGCATTGCCGCAATAACTCCATAAAATATTGCATGTTTTTTCAGTTTTGAACATTGAATGGGGACAGACACAAGTGATAGGGATAACAATATACAAACAAGTGTTTGCCAGTAATGTGGCAATGTCCCCCGCCACTTGGTTATTGCGATAGAATTGTCACAATAAGCAAATGCTGTATTCCCAATGACAATAAGTGCAAGTGCAATGATTCAAGAGATATGGCGTTAACTATAGTTTCAGAAGTTTCAAAGTGCCGCTGTGTCCTTGAAAATAAGGTCAAGGTCATCCAAAGTGACTGGTGTCTGCGTAATTCCCCAATGTAGGCTCTGGCCAAATTTGAAGACATTTGGTGCAGTGGTCTATGAGATATCGAGTAAACAAGAGTTTCAAAAGTGGCCATAGTGGTGACCTATATATTAAGGTCAAGGTCACCCGAAGTGACTGATGTCTGCGTAATCCCTCAATGTAGGCTGTGACCAAATTTGAGGACATTGGGTGCAACGGTTCTTGAGATATCGCGTTAACAACGATCCGGACGTACGGACGGACGGACGCCGCTGAATACAATGTCCCCCGTTCCGCGTTGAGGCGGGGGGACAATGATATCCGCTTCATTCCGATATTGAGTCTAGCAAGATGTAGTAGCAGCTCGCGTCAGTCGACCTTTCGCCGACCTATGCATAATATTGCGGCTTGGTAAGAGGATCCCTGATTGATCAATTCGATAGATCGACTGATGCGACCCGTTACTGAACGTTGCCAGACTCAATATCGGAGTGAAGCGGTATTATTGAGGCTAGGTTTACATAGACTGTGCTTTCTTGTACTTGTTTTAAGTAGTTGGTAGGCAGTCGGTAGTGATATCCTCTGGTACTGTTTCCACTTGTGATGTCTCAATGCTAACTGAGACCTTGCATATGTTGTTTGTTTGTTGTATATTAGGTGTGAGTTGGGCATTCAAGAAGGATATGATATTTAAAAACCTTAAGCACGAACTATATATCGCCTAGCATACCGTGACACATCGTATATTAAAACAATATTATAAACAATTTTAAAAACATATTAAAAATATTTATTAAATAAAAGTTTATTTATTGAACACATTGTTCTATTCTTGAGAAAAATGATATAAGCATACCTATTTTCAAATGACTTTTAGTTGTCATGACAACCTAAATTCCAAATAAACCCACGATTGTAAGGTAAATATTCATTAGTGGGTTCAAAGTGTTCTTCAATTGTGAATCCGGTTGGCAATTCAACCGTATAGGTAGACACGTACGACTGTACAATTCTATACTGTGCGGAGGGCGGGAGTGTTCTGTACATATAGATAAACAATTGAAATGCATATGTAATCATTAGATTAATTACTCTGAAACTACAAAGCTGTTTAGAAAGTTGTAACTACGGTAACCAATAAACACTCGTGCCGCTGATCACGTGATCATCAGCCTCCAGTTCATCTCTTTGTCAATACAATTCAAACTATCGTGTGATGTGTTAAACATAAATAGTTAAAATCTGTTGCTTATAATGATTTTGAATTCTAAATGGCTTCTTTTTGTTTCTCCGTGGTCACCAAATATCCATAAAGGTACCTACTCTACCTACTTAAAAAGATAATTTGAAGGAATGCTTCAGCAAACCATATACTTTTCAAGCATCACAGATTTTGTGATTTTGAATTTGTTTTCTTAGTCAATAGCATATTTTCTAATCTTTGAGTAGAAATAAATCATGTTATCTTAAAACGTTTTCATTTCAATTGTTCATGTGTCGTAATGGTTTGTTCTAAACTTTTCTGATTTCTTCTTTGAGAGGCATTTTAGAAGTTGACAATAATAAATATATAGTAGCATAATATATAAGTAGTACAATACACAGTTTTTTACTTTGCATTGTACTACTTACTTATATATATGCTCCTACCACATTACTTTTCCTCTGCTTGAGAACGACACAAGAATCTGTGTCTAAACGTCGCATACAATGAACAAAACAGTTGTCATCCATACATTCCTCTGCATTACTTTTCTGATCTGGAAATGTATTCATAATCATTGATGCGGAAAATCGTAGTTTTCCCAGCTATGTTCATAAACATAATTTCTTTATCAAAATAATTTACATAAGATACTAAGAAAAAATACATTTTCAAGTTCTTGTGAATTCACAATCCATATTTTTTGATTACCAAATGCTTCTCTCAAAAACGATTCTGTTAAAACTTTTCTACGACAGCTTGCGAGACCTTGTTCTCCTGACTCCTCCAGCATTTCCGTTTCGTGCAGGTCTTCTTCTTTCCTTCGATGAACATCTCTCTCTCCCGATTGATGCTGTTGTAGTCGGAGAAGTTGGAGCCGATAACTGCAATGGGGAGTGTGAGAACAATCAAGCCTGTCAGGGCACACACAGCTCCTATCACCCGTCCAACAGGGGTCACAGGGGTCACGTCTCCATACCCCACTGTCGTCATGGTGATGACCGCCCACCAGCAAGCGTGGAAGGTGTTGCTGAAGGTCCCTTTGTGGAGTTCTGCTATAAAGATGACAGCCGCGAACAGAACCGCAGTACAGGCAAACGACCCGACCATCAAAACCAGCTCCATTGCACTTGCCTTGATGGATAGAAACATGACCCTGAAAACTTTACATGACTTCCGGATCCGGAGGAGGCGGAACAATCGAATGATTGAAACGGTTTTCAAGATGCTGTAACACCATAAAACCACCAGGTCATTCAGACATACACGTTTTTCCATGTACATTGATGGAATCTTCGAAAGAAGAAAGATACCATCGAGTATGTTCAGATAGTCCTTGCAAAACTGACTCTTCCGGGGACAGACGGAAAAACGGACCATAAACTCGATTGCAAATAAGATGGCAGTTAAGATATCGAGTTTCTCAATGATGACAATAGGTTTGGTTCTCGCGAACAGCTTTAGGACTTCTTGATAGGCGGACCAATCACTAATTAGTGTGATATTCTGGCCTGGTTGTTGGTTACACTTCCAGCCCATGTCCCGGTCGGGTTCCCTCAGTGACTGCACGGTGTCCAGGAGAAACAGTAGCGCCGACAACAACACCAGCGAGAAGTAGAAGATCTCCCAAATCTGTTGATGTAAACGTTTTATGCCACAGTGTTACATTGTGTTATAGATAGAATAATTCTTGACTGGGTTTAAACTGGGCAAAAACATATTTATCTCTTCGGATGATTATAACAGATTGAGAAAGTGCTATATAGTGTTATATTTTTAATACATCTTGACTAGATGGTGTTTTTTACTCATGGACTCAATATGTATCTCATCAGATGAGGTAGAATTCATTTATAATGATTGAGAAAGTGATTCTCTATTCTATCAGTGAAATAAACATCTGACGTCAGACTACCGAGTGGTTACAAAGTTCTCGGTTCTCGAGTGACGTCAAGGTAAAGATTTTTGAACACTGGTCTGACGAATCAAATTCTTGTATGACGTCACACTGAAGTGACGGGACCTTCCGGGTCAACGAGTCCAAGCGAATTTATTTCGTCAAAATAATTTTTTTTTACCCCATTTAGTGAAAACACATCGTATAGTCAAGAAAAAAAAGATATCCTCTACACAATATCACGGCATTATCCCAATAGAAAATATGTAATTTATCGCCCTCATGAGCTAATGATTGTTTTTGTCAAAATAAATATCTTATTTATTGTATGATCAACTAGTAATTTCACCGAAACACAATCCCTTTCATGTTGAGTGAACGCTTGAATAAGTGATTGTGAAAACATGTTATATTCACTTTAATCATTGAAAACATGTTCCCTCTAATCTATGTTATTGTGGAATTGTCCAGTCAAAACACCTTTAAATCAGAACCAACAGACAGACAGAATATGTAGATCAATTGTTTCATTTAAGGTTGTTAATTGTTTTTCAATTGATATAGACCATTCTTTATTCTGACAAAAATCTGTGTTCATCATCCCGTCATTCAAACTGATTAATAATGTTTCAATTAACCTACGGATAGCTATTTTTTCCTGTCCATTTAGACTATCGAATTTATTAAAATATGTCAAAAACAAATATGGACAGATATAACTAATGACAAACATACTTTTGCTTTCAGTGATGACATCGGATACTCCAAAAACATCCACAACTGATGTTTGAAGACGCTCAACTTGCTGCCATCGTCCGAGGAGAGTTTGAACGCCATGATGAAATCTGCAACTTCATCGTGAAACAAATCATTCAACTCCTTTAGAGCCTTGGTCTCTCGTCGAACTTGGTAGAGTTCCTTCCAACAGCATTCAGACACCCTGTCCTCTGGAATCCTCCAGAACTCCAGTTCTTTCTTGATGGAGGAGCTGCACATTCCAGAAGGGAGATGGAGCTCCTCTGTTCTGTAGTAGTTGAGAATGTAGCTGAATATTTGAGCGTCTCTGTCAAAGAAGAACTGACCACTTTCTGCTTTAAAATTCTCTTGGAGCAGCTTTGGGTTAGAAAGTCGTGTGTTCGAAATATTTCCAAGCGTTGATTTCTCCGTTTGGAAAATTGTTCCAGATACATTAATGGTAACTAGTGACATTTTAGTGTTGAAAGTGTACAACCACTTCTTCCAATTGGGTTTTAAGAAGACAATTCTTCTTCTGCTTTTATGAATATATGATTAAAAAGACACTTAATTATGTTTGACGTCCTTCTTTGGACTCGAAAAAGTAAACTGATTCCAAATAAGGGGTACCGGGAATCTTTTCCTAGAACTATCCAAACTCTTCAATAACAGCCAATGACGTTAAGCTTGTAAAACGCTAGGTTTTTAGTAGCCGGAATCTGGACCATTTGCAAAGCACTTGTGTTACCTAGACACCTACATTGCTCAAATGATCTTTTACTTATTTGAATACGTTGTACAATCTGTTTAGGCAAATTTATTTAATGGAGCTGCATTTACAGATATTTGTTTTTCGTGCCGGTGTGAAATGTATCGTATTAATGCCTAGGTCATCAGCTAATCTATTGTGCAGGTCAAGAGATTCACAAATATTGGTTTTATCAGTAGGTTGAATTAATGGACTTTACCATTCCGACAGGACAAATATATCGACCTGCAAAGTGAAAGTTTATATATAATAGATTACATGTCTTTATGTAACTCAAATGTGTTTCAGCATAATGATTAATGGAACGTTTCACCGATTGATAATCAATATTCTATTTTTTGCTTTAGATGACTGTCAAAGTCTGTTTAAAGTTAAATGTATTCTTTTACGCTTACATCCAAAAGCATTATCCACAACCCATTTCGATAGACAATAGCATACATATACAGTAATCACTATTTTTTTATCACAAAAAAGGTAGCTTTTCATTAACAGTGTTGAATTAGTTATGATGACTTCCCTGTCCAGTCTCGTTGTCATAATAGCGACTTTGTTTCTTTCTGTTGTCACTATACAAGTTGATTAGTTTTCAAATGATATTTTAAGCAACAATTGGCCCCTCAATCCATCAAATGACAGTTTTATCTAACTTTGAAACCCCAAACACCTCATGGAGTGGCTTTCTTTGGTGGAAAGCTTCTTTTGATGACATTTTAGAAGTTAGAATGAAGCAAAGAGACGTATATGGATGCCAATTTCCTTTTGCATTATATGCTACGTTCCATGTAGATACGTGTGTCGTTTTCAAGCAGATGAACAAATGATGGACAGTGGGACAGTTCTTAGTTGTACACGTAACAATATTTAGACAAATAACCAATCTGGTTAAAACTAGCTAAAATGATTATGTCCCATAAGTCCTACGTTGCATCTAGCCACTTACCCGCTAGGTCCGTGTCGAGCATGCGCGGAAATGTACCAATGAAAAGAGATCTGGCTCAGCCCTTTGAATCGGGCATTTAGAATTTACATTACATTTTGCCCAAAATGTAAATATAAATGTAAATGATTTAATGTTAGACTGATGAGACATACAATTTTAAATAAATTTCCCGATTCTTACAGCTAGTTTAAACCAGGTTGTCCAATTCTAGGAGTTGACCCAGGATTTTTCATTGGTTGATTTTCGCGCATGCTCGACACGGACCTAGTGGGTAAGTGGCTAGATGTAACGTAGGACTTATGTGACATAAACATTACAGCTAGTTTTAACTAGATTAATAACTAACAACCTTAAAGAAGAGTATATTTAGTAAACAGTGGATTAAGCATATGTAGCCAGAGTGTGACAAGGCAGTTTACTAGGCTGACAACATAGACATTCTGGGAGGAGTGGGAGGATTGACACCCGTAATCGTGGTTGATAGGAGTCTAAATGCGCTTTATCTTCAGGGCTTCTCTATATTTTCTTTGGCGGTTTTTGGATTGGTTGATTGCAAGAATTGGTAGTTTCAGTACACTCAATTTGTGATTGGGATTGTTTTTTATGTGATTTGCGATGGCGGATTTATCTTTTGGCTAGTTAAGATTGAGATTGATAAGGTTAAGGTTTTTCAAATCTTGTTGTCGATGGGGATTAATGTGTTGCAGATATAAGAATGTCCACAGTTACAGTTTATTTTGTCAACAACCCCTTTTGAATTCTAGTTGTTCAACAAACACTTTTTACCATTCGATCTAATGATGTTCTGCAAGTTTTGAGAGGAGGAAAAGATAAAATCTATGTCTGCCTGTTGTTTCAGTAGTTTGCTGATTTGATGTGAAGATTTGCCTGCGTAGGGGAAAACAATCTTGATTATGGGCGAATTCCAGACAACCAGACAATCGTGTCAGTCAAGATCATCAATAGCGAAGCTGATCCCAGTGTATTAGTCAAACGGGTACATAATCAACTCTGACGGGTTCATTTTCCTATTCCAGTTGTCTTCATCAAATGCATCATGTGCAATAAGCCAAACAGGTTGGAGGAGTATTGCTTTATTTTTTGTGAGAACAATATGATAATTGAATAATGATATTAGGGTCTACTAAAAAAACATTAAGTAGACATCAATCATAACATTCTTAAAGGATGAAATCCTACTGAAGATAATAGCTATTTTATGTAAAATCAAATCCATTCAAGCATTCATAATCCCATGTAAATGTGAAGATTATCAATATTTATATTTTAAATAAAGAATAAAATCGATAGGAATACAGCATTTTTGTGACATTTTCCAAAACTGACAAGATTGCTGACCGGAAGCTGATAGGACAGGTATCTAAAAAATACTAACATTTCAATCAAAACATTTTAAGTGGAAAACAAATTAAAAAAATAAATAATTAAAGCGACTGCAAAATTCAATTATATGCATTAAAGAATTCACAATCCTATATGTTGACGGGCATTTTTGGTTTTCAAAATACCCAAATGGCTTTTGAATTGACATATCATCATGCCGTTATTTCCCAGGAGTCAGGTCAGTAACAAGGTTTAGGAATTGACATTATAATGATGGCAAAGTTTCACAGGAGTCGAGGTAGAAACAAACTCCAAATGGATCACTATTTTATTCAGAAATTATTCTCTCTAAGATCACCCACTTTATTGATATTGGATGGTCCTTTGTAACATTCGCTTTTCTTCTGGCAGTGTATCTTCTTCTGTTGCATTTGCAATGCTCTTGCTCGGTTGATGCTGTAGTAGTCAGAGAAATTTGTCCCTATGACAGCAATAGGTAAGGTCAGAACAACCAGCCCTGTCAAAGCACAGGCTGTGCCCACTATGTATCCAAGAGGGGTGACAGGTTGGAAGTCTCCATATCCAACCGTAGTCATTGTGATAACAGCCCACCAACATGCGTAGAAAACATTATTGAACGTTTCCACCCGCATTTCCACCATATAAATTATGGCACCAAACAAGACTGTAGCACATGCTATTACACCAATCATGAGGCAAAGTTCACTGACGCTTGCCTTGATTGATAAAAACATTACTCTAAAGCCTTGGATAGATTTTCCAATTCTAAACAAGCGAAAGAGCCTTATGACTGTAATGGTTTTCAAGGAAGCAAATTTAGTCAGAACAACTTCATCAAAGAAACAAGCATAATGCTCAAAGTAAAGCAATGGGTATTTACAAACTAGGAACACGAGGTCAAGTATATTGAGAAAACTTTTGACAAATTGAAACTTCCTGGGAGTGACAATAAAACGAACCAGCAGCTCGATTGTGAATACTACAGTAAGGTAAAGATCTGTTGTTGAAAGGAGATACATCGGTCTTTTGAGGATATACTTCATCTCTACGTCTGATATTGTCCACAGTTCAGGCAATGTCATGTTGTCTGTGATGGTCATGTTGCACTTGCCCTCAAAATCGTCCTCAGGAACCCTAAGAGCCTCCACAGAGTCTAGCATGTAGATGACGGCAGACGTGATGATCAGACTGAAGTAAAACCCTTCCCACACCTGTAACACCATAGAGTAGGACTCATCATAGAATTATATTCAATCTCTGCAAAATAATAATTCTCAGAAACAATTATGTTATGAAATATAAGAAAGGAGCATTAGAGAATTGGAAGAAGTAGAACCCTTCCCACACCTGTAACACCATCGAGTAGCAACCTTATTAAAATATGATCTATTTGCTACACTACTCTACGCTATGATCTGCGTAACATAGTGAAGAAATTATGATATCATTTTAATGAGATTGACATAGTAGGGATAGATCACAGACTTAGTAGAACCCTTTCCACACCTGTAACACCATCGAGTAGCAATGTTATTAAAAATTATCTAGTTGCTTCACTATTCTACGCTATAATCTGCGTAACGTAGTGAAAAAATTATGATATCATTTTAATGAGATTGACATAGAAGGGATAGATCACAGACTAAGTAGAACCCTTTCCACACCTGTAACACCAACCTGCAACCTTATTTAAATATGATCTATTTGCTACACTTCTCTACGCTTTGATCTGCATAACGTAGTGAAGAAATTATGATTTGATTTTAATGGGATTGACAGAGTTGGGATAGTTCAAAAACTTATATTCGGTCTCCTTAAAATTATAATTCTCAGAAACAATTATGTTATGAAATATATATGAAAGGAGCCTTGGAGAATTGGAAATTTTAGATGTATAGTTCAATACTACAGTTCAGGCCGACAATCAAGCAATTAGAAACAATTAGAACCACCTTGTATTTAACAATACTTCTTCGTTAAGATTCCAAATCAAGAGACAATGAGAAGAAACAGTTTTACCCTGGCTGCTAGAGATGAGGACGGATATTCCAGGAGCATCCACAGGTTGTGTCTGATCTTGTCAACCCCAGATGTCAAGGTCAAAGAATGTACGTAGTCCGTGATCTCATTTTTAAACAAATCATTCAACTCCTTAAGAGCATTTGTTTCACGTCCAATCTGGTATAGCTCCTTCCAACAGCATTCAGACACCCGGTCCTCTGGAATCCTCCAGAACTCCAGTTCTTTCTTGATGGAGGAGCTGCACATTCCAGAAGGCAGATGGAGGTCTCCAGTTCTGTACATATTGAGAACGTAGCTGAACATATGGGGATCCCTGTCAAAGAAGAACTGTCCGCTGTCCTCATGGTAATTCTCCTGAAGAAGTTTCTCGTTGGAGAGTCGAGTATTTTGTACATTCTGCAGTGTCGACCTCTCTGTTTGGAATATACTTCCAGAAACATTTATAGTTACTATCATGGCTCGCAGCCACTATCGACTATCCAGTTGATAGTGAATATAATGATTAGTGTACACTCTGACAACGTCTCCATAGGTGATTCCAATAATGACTAATGGATCTTGTAAATACAGGCGTAAAGGGTTATTCTACCTCATCAGAAATTCCGATTACGTATTTTGCTGCAAACAATGTATTATGTTTGCCAAGCATTTCAAATCATGGCTAAACAATCGTAAAACTGATACAAATAATTCAATCTGCTTTGAACGGTAGTGCGACCGGTGCATGTGAGTTTGGCGTTGTCAATGTTTCTATGATATTCATTAAGCATGAAACTATGCCTGTTGACACGAATGACTTTGTCAATCGATCTACTAATGGAATAGTCCTGTCTATCAGTTACATCTATATAACTGATTTCCGCTGAACGTATCCGTTAATTGTTAATGATAGTGTGCATAACGTTACGCCCATTTACGGATTATCTCTGTCAGAGTATGGTTTTCAATACTTTAGTATTCTATTGTTCTTAATAGAATTAGAGACGTAACGAAACAAAGAATTACACTCCATTACTTTCGATACGTCGATTAATAAATAGATAATAGTTTGATTGCTAAACTATATACACATATGTATTGAGATATACATATCAACTGAAGGGTAAAAGAAAAAGAACTCCTGTTGAGTTTTTGATATGTTACATTTTCAATTACAACTATTTCGAGTTTTTGATGTGGTATTCTCAAACTGATAAGAACGAGAGTTTTAAAGCAACGTTCCAAGAATACGTTCAAATGCTAAAAACTGCTAAAAAACGTTCATATTTGGTCCAAAAACAAAACGGGTCATACTATTGATATCAACCTCTCTTCGTTTCTTCTTGGCGACCCCAATCAAAGCATTCTTGTCAATCATCTATTCACTATCATAAAGAACTACATTTATAAATGTAAGTGTACGATTAAGGAATTAAACTTTCGCTATTTAAAGAAAATTTCAAAATTCCACTATGATATAGAAAAATTCAATTCCCCCCCCCCCCCCCCCCCCTTCTTTAAATTTCTATTTCTCTCTCACTTATTTTCAACTCTCCCTGTTTTTTCTCTCTTTCTTTTTTTCAATTAAACTTTAATTAGATTTAATGTGTTGCCATAGATTTAATATTTGTTACTTATTGTCAAAAATATGTAATGCGATTTCGCACCACGTAGGGTCGTATTCACTGTTAAAATCGTGGTAACTTCTGTGTAATATAAACAAATATAAATAAATAAATTAAAAAACAAATAAACGTGCCTATTACTTCACGTATTGACCACATTTTGACCATGGCAGGGCTCATGATAGTGTAACTTCTATTTCCTACCCCTGCCTTCATTAAACAAGGATATTCAAGTAAACTTAACCAGAAACCAATTATTTCTTTCAAACTACTACAAAGATGTGTATATTGTTAAAGTGTCATAACATAATACATCACATGTCCCTTAGCGAGAGGAGGGGCTTATCCAGGCGAGAATGGCATCAGCACAGTGGTGTAGTGCTTAGTGTGCTGGCCTCTCACGCCAGAGATCCGGGTTCGAATCCCGGTGGAGACACCAACAATTTGTGACTTGGGTCTCATTCTGGGTTGTGTCCCTGGGCAAGACACTTCATCTTCATTGCATTCAGTTCACTCAGCTGTACAAATGGGTACCTGAACAAGGGGGAAATATGGACCTATACGGTCGCGCGGAGCGCTTGTTAATCGGCGGCACCGAAAATACTATCCCTCCAGGGTAATAATACTCATGGTGCTTTGAGCATGCTTTGTCATGGATATATGCGCGGTATAAGAAAGCTATTATCATTATTATTATATGGGGACTTTCACACCCATGATAACAATCATCACATCTTATTTCTTACCAAAGTCTCAAAATAAGGAAATCGTAGGAGAAAAAACGAGCTCGTTGCTCTAAAATAACAGATCATGTTAAGAAATGTTAAAGATCGACATAGATCATCTTCCGACGACAAGTTGAAGACACATCGAGCTGCTCTCCTCGTTTAGGAATTTCGTTTCGCCCGCGACGTTGTGAAGATGGAGATAGAGATATAAATGGTATTTTTGCTTAAATGTATGAACGTTAATATCTCTCATTATTTCCACCTTTATACTTATATCGACTGGGTTCATTTTAATCACATAGCGTTATTGATATGTCATTGCTCCTTATAACTATAGCGTCCAGTCTATGGGAATTGTAAAATATCCCTTATGCTGTGGTCTTTCAATGATATTAAACCATTTCATCAGTCACTTATGAAAATAAAATTCAAAACTGATAGCAGCTTTGTTTTAACACCATCGAATGCCCTGAATAAATGACCCACTCACGACGTGGTGTTTAACTTACTTTCGTTTACTGCAATCATGTGAGGATAATTTAGATTATGAACTCAATTAAATGCAAATACATCTATTCCGTCATTCATTTCGTTCTGCTGTTAACTAAAGGACAATTATTACTAAAAGGTAAGATTAGAAGATAACACTTTATTACACAAAGGGATTCTTCTCACATCCAACAGAGTATAAACTTGACAATAACAGTTCAATACCATGGAAAGATAATATACAAAATGTAATCATATCACAAAACAACAACATAGATAAAAATGTACTAGCCACAAAGAACAGTTTCAAAATGTCATTATGATATCATGTTCATTTCGGCTGATATACATGCTTAAAAACAAGGAAAACACGGATGTTTGACTTTGTGATCCGTTAATTAAGGCGTTTAAAATATCGTTTTTCAAACAACAAGGAAATGAATAAATAACCAAGGAAGTAAATGAATCAATGGACATTGACAAACAAATTTCATACGAATGATTAGAATAAATTTAATGGCAGGTCTCTCACACAATAATTACAACTAAAACTTAGTGAATTAATTGTGAACAATATGTTATCAGATTTAAGATTGACGAAGCTGTCATATAAGCAATAAATCAAGCGCCGTTTCCTTCTTTAAATGTATCTCCTACATTTTTGGTAAATTAAAATCTACATAATTTCTTAGTTTGTTATGAAGCATGGCCGATATTAAAGATAGGCTATTAGAAACAAAGATTTATGAACACCTTCATTGCAAATACGACAACAGCAAATGCTGAATGTTAAAGATGTTAAAAATAAAATTATTTAATATACTCTCCTCGATAGTTAACAATATGCCCGATTATCCTAATCTGTCTAATTCCGACAATCCTTACACAGAGTAAAGACAGAGTTATCGCTGCCCTAAACTGTATCCAATACTCACCACCAGGTGGCTAACCCTACGTCATCATTGCTTTTCTGTCGGCCATCAAGAGCACTTGTGTTTTTGATAGTCTCTGCAATTTCGACCTTCTCTTGGTTATCTAGCTTGCTTATTTGTTTGCGATCTGTGTCGGGCTGTGTTGTTGCTTCCTTGCGAAGTTAGTCCTCCTTATCGCTGTTGTTGTGGCTGTTTTTGTCGGCAGTTGACTCGGTCTACTGTTGCCAATTTCAGCTGTTCGAGCTGCACGTGCTTTTCGTGCCGGGCCAGCCCTCACTCTCGGTTGACTCGTAGGTAGACCTCCCGTCTACCGCCTCGCCTTGCTTGCGCTTGCCTTCGGTAGCGCCTGCCGCCTGCCTTCGGTAGCGCCTGCCGCCTGCGCTTGCCTTACCGCTTCAGGCGGTGTGTGTCGCGTGTAGCGCTTTGGTTAGTGGCGCCTGCCGCCTGCCGCCTGCCGCCTGGTGCGTCAGGCGCTCTACCGCTCTCGCTAGGCTGGTCGCTTGCGCTTCAGGCGCTCTACCGCCTACCGCTAGCGCTTGCCGCCTACCGCTTGCCTTACCGCTTCAGGCGGTGTGCGCCTCAGTGTTGTGTCGGCGGCAGGCGCTCTACCGCTTCGCCAGCACTGTCGCTTGCGCTAGCGCTGTCGCCTGCGCTTCGGGCGCCTTCCCGTGGGACGCGTCCGTTCGCCTCTCTCGTCTCGTGGAGGCGTTATGTCCAATCCCTTCGCAGGGTTTTGTGGAGGGTGTGGGTCCAGGAAGTCGGCGCGCTTCGACCCTCACTCGCTCTGCCGCCTGTGTCGGAACCTCTGCGCCGAGTCGGACAGGTGCAGAGAATGCGAACATCTTTCTCCTGCTGAACACAGAGAGTACCGCGCCGCGGTGAAAAAATCAGAGTCTCAGCAGAAGCACAGGTCCTCCAGGCGGCCTTCTGCCGCTTCCTCGGCCACCGCCTCCAGGGCGTCGGATAACCCTTCCGACCTCATTATCTCAGAGGATACCGCGGAGTTCGATCTTCCAGAGGCTGGCGGCGGCTCCGATAGGGTCCTGTCGCCTGTTGAGGATGCGCCTGCCGTCTCTCCTCCCTCTAGCGGGGTTGAGCGATCTCCTGCTCGGAGGTCCTCCCCTGACTTTACCTCTTCCCCGAGCTCACGGCGGGCCGGCGGGAAGAAGAGGAAGCACAAGAAGAGGAAGAGATCGAGATCCTCTACCCCTGCCTTCGACCAGAAGAAGCTGACGGACGACATCATGTCCTCAGTGAGGAATCTGGTCGTTTCGATGTTTGACACGAGGGACCGTGTTGTGCTCAGGGACGAGGAGGGGAGGAATTCTATTCCACCTTCCCCTGAGGCGCCGTCCACTCCTAAGAGGAGGAGAGTGGTGGTCGTGTCTCCTGGCGCCACCCCCTCGGACATTGACTCTTCCCCAACTCCCGACCGAGAGCAGGAGGAGGGAGCGTCTGGCGGTGGGATCCTGACTCCCCCACCGCCGGTGACGCCGGGAACGGCCGACGACGCTCCTGACCTCAAAGACCGCCTGACGGCAATTGCCGATTGGTGTCTGGTTGACGTTCAGGAGTTTGAGGAAGAACCTTCTTCGACCAGGGTGGCCAGACTGGAAACTTTCTGCGCCGAGGAGGAGGCGCCGACGCAACGCCAGCTCGCGCTTCCGACTCACAGACTCCTGCAGGCGGCGGGCAAGGATTTCGACTCCAACGTTGCGGCGGCAGCGCCGGGTCGCCTCTTGCCCCCCCTTGTGCTATCGGACAAGGCCCGGTCTGGTCTCCCCGTGCATCGCTGTCCTCTGCCTCTTTCTCCCCCCGCCTTGGATGACGACATTCGCCGGGTGGCGGCCCCCGCCATACCTCACCAGGTGTCCGATGCTCACTTGTCTCACCTGGATAAGGAAGCGAGGAGCATCTTGGGACTAGCCAACCATGTGGCGCACGCCTGCCAGGCGATGGCAGCTTTCGCTAATGAGGCGGGCATGGAGAGAGGAGCTAAGGCTCTCTATCGCGGATTTGGCTCCGTGGCCGGGAATCTCGCGCAGATGGTGTTGTCTGCCTCCCGCATTTCAGCCGGGGTGACAAACCTCAGGCGGGATGGATTCCTGGCGCGGACGAACCTTCCGGCGGAGCTCCGCAACAGGCTTAGATCCGCTCCTGGTACCTCCTCTACTCTTTTTGACGGGCAAGTCGCGGAGGCCCTCCGTCAGCGGCAGGAAAGTCAACAACAAGAGTTGACTAACAGACTGGCCGCCGGCGGGGGTAGAGTCTCCTCCCAGCCAACGACTCCGAAGAAGAAAGGTGGAGGGGGTCCTTCCTTCTCCAACAAGACAGGAGGAGTGTCCTTTCACGGGAGGGGTCGGCAGGACAGAAGTCGCCACATCAACATGTTAGAGCTGGACGCTATTCGTCTAGCTATCGACCATTGGTCAGATCGCCTGCGGGGGCAGATCCTGTGTGTGCACACGGACAGCTCAGCGGCGGCCTGGACCATCAACAAACAAGGCTCGACCAAATCAGACTCGCTCCTGCAACTGGTGATGGAGCTGTTTCGCCTAGTAGACAGTCTCGGACTCTCTCTCCGCGCAGTGCACATCCCGGGAGCCAAGAACGTCCTCGCGGACGCCTTGTCTCGCCCGGATCAACCTCCTTCCACGGAGTGGATGCTGCATCCGAGAGTGTTCGAGAGTCTGTGTCTGAGGTTTGGCAAGCCTCACATAGACCTCTTCGCGACGCGGCTCAACCACCAGTTGCCGACATACGTGTCTCCTGTACCGGACCCCTCCGCGTGGGCTCTCGATGCGCTCGCGTTAGGATGGGAGGGGATGGTTGCCTACGCCTATCCCCCTCCCGCCATCCTGAACCTCGTGGTGGCGAAGATACAGGAGGCCCGAGTACTTCAACTACTGTTGATAGCGCCATTGTGGCCCGCCAGGGCCTGGTACGTTCCCCTCCGAAGGGTGTGCCACCAAGACCCAGTTCCCCTCCCTCTGAGGTGGGACCTCCTGTCGAGCAGACCGAGCGGGCGGGTTCACGAGAATCCCCAGGCTCTACAGCTTCACGCTTGGTTTGTCTCCAAAGGGGTTTGACGGGGGCGGGTTTTTCCAAATCCGTTGCCGAAGCGGTGGCGACTTCCCAGAGGCCCTCCACTCGAAATCTCTATGATGCGCAGTGGGGGGCCTTCGCGATTTTCTGCGCCAAGGAGGGGTACGATATCCAGGCAGTCACGGTCCCTCAGGTGGCTGAGTACCTAGTTTATCTTCGAGAGACGAGGAAGCTCAAAGCCTCGTCTATCAACACAAATCTGGCGGCGTTAATGTCCGTTATCAGGAAACGTGACCCCCAGATAGACATCTCGGTCCTCAAAGAGCTTGTGAAGACCTACCGGAACGTGGACGGGCGGACGAAACTCAGGGCCCCGGAGTGGGACTTAGCGGTGGTCCTCAACCATCTTAGGTCGGACCACTACGAGCCGTTGACGGAGACGACCATCCTCCGTCTCACCATCAAAACAGCCTTTTTGGTCGCAATGGGGTCCGCAGCCAGGATTTCAGAGCTTCATGCTCTCCAGGCGGACCTCTTGCGTTTTGATGTGAGAGATGGGGGATCGGCTACTCTGGGGTTGGCACCTGAGTTCATCTGTAAGAACCAAGCCGCGGACGAGAGGGGTAGAACCTTCTCGTTACCGTCCCTTTCCGGGAGTGTAGATCCAACGGACGAGGAGAACCGTCTCCTCTGTCCGGTACGAGCTTTACGGATCTACACCGAGAAAACCCGGACACTGCGTCAAGGGAGGAGGAGACTTTTTATCCCACATTCCCAGACCAGCGTCCGGGAGATTGACAAGAGACAACTGAGCGTCTACCTCCGCTCTGCGGTGTTGGACGCTTACAAGGCCGCGGGTCTTGATCCCCCAGCGAGATCTAATCCGCATGAGATTAGAGCCATCTCAGCGACGATGGCTCTCCACAGCAACTTGGCGGTGGCGGACATCATGGCTGGCTGTTTCTGGAAGTCAGGCTTGGTGTTCGCCAACCATTACCTCCGGGATATCTCTAACGAGGACTTGGAGGGGATCAACCGTCTGGGCGCACAGGTGTACGCCCAGCAGCGAGTTCCTTCGGCTCCTCAGCGCAGGAGTCATCCCTCTGCTCGTTAACTTTGTTCTTTTTCTTACATCTTTGTAATAAACCCGAGGTCGATTTTAGTTGTGTGTCTGTTGTCTTTTGTTGCTAGCTGGCGACCTTGGTTGCGGACCCCCTCGCATAGCGAGGTTGGTCAGGGTTAACCTCTCCGGGTGACGGGGGATCCTCCTCGAGGATCTCTCTAGTGTCGACTCGTGGGTCACCAGCCCTCACCTGTAAAGATAGAGTTAAGTTATCGCTTCAGCCTCTCGCACCCGCCTCCGTCTGTGGGATTCGGGCATATTGTTAACTATCGAGGAGAGTATATTAAATAATAGTATGTTTTTGTTTAAACATCATTATTTATACTCACCGTCGATAGTTAACAATCGTTAGCTCCCACCCGGCCTCCCCTCTGTTCGATCGGCTTGTTTCTGCCCGTCAGAAGAAGCAATGATGACGTAGGGTTAGCCACCTGGTGGTGAGTATTGGATACAGTTTAGGGCAGCGATAACTCTGTCTTTACTCTGTGTAAGGATTGTCGGAATTAGACAGATTAGGATAATCGGGCATATTGTTAACTATCGACGGTGAGTATAAATAATGATGTTTAAACAAAAACATACTATATTTACAAGTTGTACATGTACTGCTTTTATATAAAGATCATAAATGTCCTTATTAAAATATCGAATAAAATTCACATACATGTATATGATGAAGGGCACAATTTAGATATTGGACACTTTTTTAAATCAAGGTCATCAAAAATATATGCAATATTTGCATTATCGAATAATATATCATATTTTTAATTAGAGACACTATTCATTACATTTGACACTTTAAAAAGATTAAAATCATAAAAAATATATACATTAATTATAATATGGAATAGAATCACATATATTGAAAGTGTCATCTGACATCAAATATATCAACACGAGAAGACACGGGGGTGTTATCATCCAAAATCTTTCTTCATTTGATTTTAATACAAAAGTGAACACAAAACTGACAATTTCTTTCAGTGTTGTGATGTCATAGCATCTTTACGTCATCATGTGTATGACGTCATAGCATTGTGATGTCATAACTCAATGATGTAAAAGTATTGTGATGTCATGTACATGTAGGCGACCTCGACAGGGGATCGTTCAAACTCTACTTTCAAAAGGATATCTCCTAAGAGTTTTCGCTTGATCTCAAACACGTGATATCTCCTGTCCATCATATAATGGACTTTTTCTTATAATAATTATCATCGAAAAGATACACATTAACTATGAATAGAATACAATCGCATATACAGACCCTGTTCATATAAAGGTCACTTTTACAAAAATCAATAAAGAAGATATGTTTTAGCTATAAAATCAAATACAATCACATGTACAATTTCATGCAGTATTGAATAATATCAGAGTTTCTATCTTAAAACTATGTAAGATTGTCATAGCAAAAACGTCATTTGTCGAAATTCTTAGTTTAATTTCCATGAAAACTGCCACAAATAAAATTCCGAACAATTTGCAAGTCCCAAAATGCACATCTACACATGCTGACTGATACGTATACCAAGTTACAATAAGCTAGCTCAAATAGTTTTGAAGTTATGCTCGGGGAACGAAATGCTTACTCATAGACGGACGGACAGACACACAGTCGGACCGACAGAGGGACTGGGTAATAACCCATGTATTATATTGTTTTGATGAAAATAGTTATGCACGGCCACCAAGGGCTCTTTAAAGCTAATGTCTTGTTGTTACTATAGGAGCCTGAAGCAATATCTTTCGAACCAACTCATCTTTCTCCGGATCCTGTGGCTATTACTCTAAGAATCCTCTTTATTAGCTAAATGCAAGATGTTTATTGTGTTCAAGTTGTAAATTATCTTAAATCGTTCTTTAAACCTGTTTCAAGTTTTTGAATTTTCTTATTCATGCACGTCTCCCCTGAAAAAAATAGCGTTTTGCCTTAAATCATCACATACCTTGATGTTGAATAGGTTTGAACCCTAATTTCATAATGATTAATTTGGACAAAAGAATAGCGTTTGTCCCAAAGAGTTTCAGTCTCGAGGCCTGATGATTTGAATGGACTCCTGCACATGGGTCCAGAACAACTCCCTGTTGAACACCTCGTGGTCGTACTCCAGGTAGCATTTGCGCTTCAACATGGTGGCCAGGTCCTTGGAGAGCTTCATCATGGGCACTTCTTTATACAGCAGCACCAGCACCACGTCCTGTCTGCGGGTCACGCCTTCCATCCGGGCCATGTTGAACTCGAACTCACACCATGTGCTCTCCAGGAAGTTAGGAGAGAGAACCACTATGGTCTTCCTACTGTTCTGAATTGCATTGACGATGTTCTCAGAGATAACCTCCCCTGGTAGAAAGTCACGCTGGTGAATGCAGAGTTTGAGTCCAAGCTTTTCTTCGAGTTCTGGCATCATTACATCTATAACAAATCGTCGGTCATTTTCGTCATATGAAACAAATGCATCATACTCATATTCAACCGGGTTAACTTGTTCCCTGTTGTATCGCTGTCTGTAACCACGTCTCCCGGCATAGTACAGATATCTCAGCTTCCATCTGTGACGATACAGTAGAACACAGACTGCTACAGTTATTACACTGACAGTAACACATACTGATACTGAGATTTCCACAATGTGAGATTTACAATTGGATTGCAAACTCTCAATTATTTGATCAAGTTTGTCCAAGCTTTTATATTTTCCGGATATACGACACATGAGAGATTTGACGTTATGAATTTGATTGAGGTTCTGTTTCATCCACATAAGGGAGTCCAACTCCTCACAGCCACAAATCAGAGGGTTTCCTTCCAAATGAAGTTGTGCCCTTGGGAGACGGGCTATTGCTTTCCTTGTTGCAGTTCCAATCGCACTTGTTTTGTTGTTATGAAGATCAAGAACATCCAGTCTATTCAAGTTGATTAAACTGACATTGATGATATGAATGTCATTATTGCTAAGATCTATTCTTTTTACTCTGCGTAAATTGTCAAAAGCATTGATAGACACAAGAGTTATACCATTGCGAGATACATCCAACGTTTCAAGATTTGACAAATTTGATTGTATTGAGAAATTTCCCTGACCAGTTTTGGAATATCCAAGATCATTACCAGCAAGATTAAGATAAGTAACTGAATTCGATAAGTATTTGACCTGCGTTAATGGGTTGTTGCGGAGATCGATATATTCAACATTAGGTAAACCTCGTAACATAAACATGTTAAAATAGTGTTGGTTCTGATTATCGGGTATTATGAAATGCTTCATATTCCTCAACATACCTTTAAAATTATAACGGATAAGTGGACAATTCCTACATATATAAGATTTCAGAATCGGAGATAGATTGTGGAAACAGAAATCATCGAGGCGTTTCGTCGAGTGAGGTGCAAGATTTGACAATTCGAGGGTCTTCAATGAAGGATGGTCTCTGATCCGAGTTAGTATGGAGTCTGCGTATTGAATGTTGATCAGACTTAACACAACCAGTGATAGTGGAAGTTGGCTGAAGATGTCCCTAAGTAACAGAGGGCTATTTGTACAACTGATGTGCAGCTCCAGTAGCGAGGTATTCTGGAGATAAGAGAACATACCAGGGAAGGATTGTAAAGTACGATGACTTGTGAAACTCATGTACTCTAAGGGTGAGTATTGAAGAGATTTTGTTACTTCCATAAAAGCCTGAAACTCATCACCGAGTTCCAGAATAATTTTCAAATACAGTATGCGTAATTTCTGCAGTGAATCGAACATTCCAGGCTTAACATGTCGAACAAAACATCTCGATATATTAAGAATTTCTAAATATGGCGTGTGCTGAAAGACATACTTGTCAAGGACAGGAATTTTACATCCCCCATTGAGTGAAAGCTTCGTCAACCGCCTTAGTTTGAGAAATGAAGGACCAAAGAGACAAGATGTACAATCGATTTCTAAAACATTTAAAGTATCAGGACATGACGAGCATTCATTAGTCACATTAAAACTAGTACTGTACGTTTTGATTAGTAACGATATGTTTTTTAAACTAATTAGAGGTTTTAGGAATCGTGCATCAAACAGCATTTGATTCAACTTTATTTCTTCGGAATAAAGATAATTACCTTCTAGAAGAAGCACTTCCACTTTGTTTAAACCAGTGAATGCATTATCATCTATTTCATATAAATAATTTAAAGATAAATCAAGATATCTCAGGTTCTCCAACGTATGAAAAGCTGTCAGTGATTGATCCTCTAACTTATTGTCCTTCATAAGCAGTGTCGTGGTGTTCCATGGGATAGACTGAGGAATCCGGGTCAGTTTTAAATGGGAACAGATTGCTTTGACACCGCCGTAAGATGTATCAGCAACACATCTACAGGGGGAACAATCAGGCTGTGAGATAGCGGTTCTTATGATGATGATGGTTATCACTAAAGCTGGAAAGACGTTCGATTTCTTCATCCTGCAAAATCAAAGATCAGTTAAGACCGTGGAAATTAATCCACCGTCTACATATACTACGCGACAATTGATTAGACTCACCATATTGGTGGGTTTGTTAAAATTGATTTATGCTTTCTCAAACCTCAACCTATTACCAAAGTGTCATGCATTTGTCATTAATGAATCTTGATGAACACGTCCATCATGAAAGTTAGCTGACAAATGCTCAGGTAAAGTCCATTGACTTTTTTGAAAAATCAATGTTTATGTTCATTAAGACCCTATTGTAACGAGGACAGTTTTTCATTTTTGGGGGTGGAATGAAATGTTCAAGATTTCTTTAAATCACTGTTACGGCTTTAAGCCCGAGACATGAAGAATAGAGGCACTAGTTCTTAAGATTTAAGCGATTCCTTAAGTAATCCTTATTGCCACTTAACCTGAGAAGATATCGTTCCACAAAACAGTTGAAAAGTTAGATCGATTGTTGCCATTTCCTTTATCATCAATTTCAATCGATTGTAGAATTACAATCGATGGTAAGCGTTTGTGTGATTTGATAAAAACATAATTTCGAAACGTTAACATCAGTAATATGATGGTTTATATCGAATACTCGTTATTATTTTATGTTCGCATTTGCATAAAATCAGGGAACAGAATTATGATTTACATCCATTTGTTACTTTCACTAAAGCTCAATGAATTTTAACTAAAACGATTTATCTAATAAAATGTGTTTTGATAAAAAAAACAGTTGTCACAGACCATTTGTGTAATAAACGCAATAGTACAGTTAAAGGGAGATAACTCCAATCTGACATCTTAAGTATAATTGACCATCTTTAAGGTTCATATGCAAATGTGGAATGTCATTTTCCCAAGGTTCTACATTGTTTTAGCTGCCTGATGATACATTAAAATGCTTTATGATCTGTTAGGAATTTTCAAATATACTCAGAAATTATCATTTTTCAGAAAGACAGAATTTTACCTTCATTGCGACCGGAAATGACCTCGGGAGCGTTTTATCATTTTGCTTCTGATAGTGAATGTTATTGATAATACAATTCAACATATTTATATGAACTATATGAAAATACATCTATGATCTTAAATTTCTCAAGATATACGTAGATATAGGGAATAATTTCATCATAATGATGACTAAATGAACAGTCGGATATATACATTGAAAGTTAAGAACCTCCATGTCTTTTTCAGCAGCAAAAGTTACTGTATAGAAAGAAATTAAATAATGTTGTAGGATAATCGTATGATATTATGATAGAACCATTATTTTGCAGTTCAAGGAGTCCCAAGGAGAGAACAATGTCTTTCAGATAACGTTTCGCATCTTTTGGATATTTCCATGCATTGAATAATTGTGGTATAAAAACGATTTCTATAATATCGTAATTTCTATATAAAAAGTAACACTAACCTGACAGATGAAAGTGATTATTTGTTCTTGTAATTTTTGTAATTCCATTCTTTATTATCGACCTTTTTGACCTTCAAAGTCATAAAATCTGAAGAAAAAAACATTTTCGCCAGCGTTAAGTTAGTCAGAATTGTTTATTTAACGAATTGCAATTGAATTTGTTTTCCAAAATAATATGGTTACAGCCTTTTCGTCATTAATTGACAATAACTGTTGAAAATAGGTATGCCATTTAAACGACCAGTGACTTTCTTATTTGGCAAGATATGTGATTTGGTGTGTGAAAGTCATGTTGATAATTTTTTATATATGAAATCCAACGTTTATTGTGTAGAAATACAAATATATGGATTTACAACTTCTTTATTGCAAAGACATGCGACGTTTCGGGTATGTGTAGGTACTACCACCGTGTTAAAGGGGCAGTAGCACGTTTTTAGTTGAAATATAAGGTGATGTTAGGAAAATGAAATTTAATGGTTCCAATTGAAAGACATACAATAAAACAAAAAGGAGAAGTAATAATTTAAATATATAACGTAATGTTTAGCCATGCAATTCCTTTTTCTTACTCAAAATGAATTAAAGGTGTTCACAAAAAATTGCCGCCAATGGATTAAATGTGAATCTTCATACTTAGTCCTCTGGCTATGGATGATTGGCTTGTGAAATGAGATTTTTGACACTGTCAAAATAATACATTTAGCATTAACTTACAATTATCAGTGAAAAAATTGAAATATGAAATTTGTCAAAAAACGTGCTACTGCCCCTTTAACACAAACATTACATCTCTGATCATTCTTTGAAGACGTTCGTAAAATATTCATTTGTCTGTTTTTATGTTTTTACTTCAGACGAAAAATATCGTTACTTTGACAAAGCATTACTTTTTATTTTTGAATTTTATAATGTAAATGTATTGTATAAAACGGTGGGTAGCTCTTTTTATCAAAAGTATTACTTCTCAGATGTCAGATTCAGCTTGGCGAATCCAGGAGACACAACAATATATATGCCTTCACGTATAACAGCCGTGTCAAGATTTATTAACTCCTTTCAAATTCCGGAATACAGATGAAGTCATGAGGAAAACGAAAATAAAACAGATACGTATGTATTAGTAATGAGGATGCAAACAAGAAATAAAACAGTGCTGTCGGATAGCACGTGAATGTTCACTGTCACCAAGGAAGTGCGTCACCACAGACACGACAAGCGCGTTTTCATTTACATGAACAAATCGAAACAAATCTGCAGAAGAGCTTAACACCACTATCAATAAATATCTGTGTCACAGCGGTGTGGAAATTATAGTACCTAGCGAAATCGAGTTAACGATATTTATGAAAATTGTATTAAAAGGAAGCAGGTTGAGTATTCTATCGATAACTTGCCAACATAAATCCACACGAACCCAATATCGTAAATAAAATGTAGGTAAAACGTAGATATATCCCACAAGATGCTATATATATCTGTTTATATCGGAGCGGTATTACCATAAGAATTTTGCCTGTTGATTAAACATGTTTATTTCAAATATTAATTGTAATGGTAAACAAGCTAAAAGCTGGTGTTAAAACCGCAATTTTATAGAGGGGTGGGTCTTTCTTATCTACGTTTTATCATCATTTATTTTACGAAATCGGATTCTGTGCATAAATCAACGATAAGTGACGACAGTGTGCTGAAATATACATTTCCGCGACAGTGTTCAGATTGGGTATAGTGAGTTGGAACTGCTTTGGAAATATTTGAGTCATCGACAACGTTGTGTGGACAGAACACACTGCAGTAATACAATAGTTTAATATTGACGAAATAAAGTTCGCTCTACCCCAATGTGTTTTGCAATAAAGTATAGTTTTGCCCTGAACTATTATAGTTAAAGCACGAGGACGGTAGTCCTCGTGCTTTAACGTTGTAATAGTTCAGGGCAAAACTATACTTTATTGCAAAACACATGATGGTTAGGGCTACTCTATTACTTTTCTAGTATGTCTGTTTTTTACTCCTTTAAGTTATTTCTACTCCAAAAAGACATGTTTTGTAATTCACGTTAGGCCGCGAATTAAAAAATCCTCGATCAGGGCCATATCTTGTGACGTCATACCCGATTGTTATTGACGTCATGTGCCATTGTTTCGTGACGTCACTCAAAAACTATACTTTATTGCGGAATAAAGGGTGGGCGGCGCCTTTGATCTTTTCGGGAACAATACTAGAATGAAGTATGAATATCTCACTCTGCTATATACACGGTCTAGTAATGATGATTGAATTTTAGAATTGATTAAACTGGTTGAATTGTTGCACATGATATTGTATTTTACATGATGTTTATTGTTCTGTACCAACTGCTCCATAACATTTAATCAAGGAGATAGCATACAGGCTATTAATTACTATAGTCCTGTAGAATCATGAAATTATTGTGCACTTTGGATGAAAAGTGCCAAATTTGGCCGATGTAACTCTTGATAAGCTGATTAAATAATTATGGATTAAAGGGGCAGTAGCACGTTTTTGATAATTTTATATTTCAAATTTTTCGCTGATAATTGAAAGTTAATGCTAAATGTATTAATTTGACAGTGGCAAAAATCTCATTACAAAAACCAATCATCCATAGCCAGAGGACAAAGTATGAAGATTCACATAAAATCCACTGGCGGCCATTTTTTGTGAACACCTTTAATTCATCTTGAGGAAGAAAAAGCAATTTCATGGCTAAACTTTACGTTAAATATTTGAATTATTATTGCTTCGTTAACTCTGAATACATTGTCTTTCAATTGAAACCATTTATTTTCATTTTCCTGACATCAACTTATATTCCCCCCTCAAAACGTGCTACTGCGCCTATAAGGGCCAACTGAATTTAATTTCAAAATGGCAGCCAATGAATTTAAGAAGCACGAACCTGTCGTGTAAACATGCATAAGTCGGTTAATGAAAAGCCTTAAATTTAACTTTTAGATCAGGCATGAGTTAAATTGCGTATACATGTAGGTGTCATCATTTCAGCATGTCTCACTAAAATATATACTAATAAAAACAATTGAATTAAAAAATTCAAAATGGCGGATTTTGGTAAATAAAGTCGTTTTACGTAATTCTACCTATTCATGATCACGAATGTTTTTTAGTTTTAAAGAAGGAAGGACTGATAAGTTAATGAGATTTACATTGTTGACAACCGAAACCTATTAAAGAAGGCATAACTTAGCATCTTTGGCACTACGGAATGACGCACCTTCTTACTACATGACAAGACATGTTCGTCAATCTTAGAACGGTTAGTTGAAATATTTGTTAATATTCTATCAAAACAAGTACACTTCCCTTTATTTGTTGCAAAATAAGTAATGATATGGCAAATTGGTCTATTCATGTGATGCAAATTTTTTTTAAATCCTTCTAAACTGATAGAGTAGCCTCTTTAAAGGGGATCAACAACCTGGCTCGTGAAACCTCATTGACCATCGTTAACGAGAGCACCCAGACGGGTAAGGGGGGGTCACATGACACAAACTTGGTACCGACTGTCAGCTGTAAGCGGTTCGCAACCAAACGATTTCGTTCCTACCGAGCATTTACGACTCTTTCGGGGCCTTGCTAATAAAACTCTGGAAGTTAAAAACTCAGGTTGCAGACCCCTTTAAGTTGCTCATATTTGCAACAACAGCACAGCATAGTTTAGATATCATTTTAGCTTTCCTGTAAATGTTTGAATGAGGAGCTAATACATAATACATATCCATATTATTCAAAGATAATCAACAGACTAACCTGGAACAATTCCTTTCTTTCATGTTTAGATCAGATCTTAATAACTATCCAGATTATTTAAAAACATATTAAGAATCCTACCTGAGAAATATATTTCGTGTTTGCACCTGGTCCTTGTAACAATAAGATGGTTACCCTTTGTTTGATTCCGCTCTCTGTCGAGATTTAACTCTCTAACAAGTCAAGTGATTTGTCATGCAAATATTTCCTTGTTAGTCAACCAAAAACAATTAGGGATTTGCATAATTAGTTTATGTGATATGCGGAAAAAAGGCTAAATGTATTTGCATATCTTCATAATTCATACCAAGTGTAACTCTATTAATTTTATTATCAGATAATAAGAGAAATCTTCTCATTCAGACCATGGACATGCATAGTCTACATTGATAGGATTAGTCAAAGTTATCAGTACGGGGTACATTGGGCAGTCTAAGTAAACCTAGTCTCAGTAATCCTCGCTATACTCCAATAATGACTGTAGCGAGATACAGTAAGAGGTCTCGTCAGCCAATCTTTAACTGACCTATGTGAGAAAGCAGACTATTGTGTCATGATAAGCCGAGCCCTGATTGGTCAATTAGGTAAGTTGGCTTACACGAGCCCTTACTACACCTATCTAGACCCAGTTTGGGAGTATAGCAAGTAATATTGAGGCTAGGTTTACGTAGACTGTACATTGGGATATCCCCTTTGGTTATACTATTCACAGGAAGTATGGACAAATATAGTTTCATTTAAAATGTTTATATGAGATGTTTTTATGATCACAATAAATACTACTTTTCAAAATCAATTACATTAGCTAAATCCATCATAGATTGTATTATGTTCAGAAATGATATAAGTGAAGAAATTCATCACCACTTCAAATCATCACTGACTATCCTTCTTCAACGTACCATGTATAAACGTCGATGTTGATTTAAAGATATTTTATCGAAGTATAACTTATGACATTTTGATTGTATCGGTCATCAACAACGAGGCATGGCATAAAACTTACCTTCTTTTTGCAAAACGTCTTTAATTTAAACACATTTTCGGAAAATAAACAATATTGGTTAACAGGGTTTACAATGAGAGTTTTTAAAGGGACAGTTTTAAAGATAATCAGGAAACATCATTTTACATTTTACATTCGATTGCATTCTTCACTGTCATATGTGTTACTGTACTTCCGTTGTACGTATCGTCTTAAACATTTGGTACAATGATAATTAGATGAATCAATACATGATATTTGCATATTTCAGCCCAAGAGCAGTCAAACCGCTGTAAAATCGCAAGATTCTTTTAAGTTTATACAATTGGTTAATAAATATGTTCTATATCGATAAAGGGCCACAGGTCCACGATACAGATATTGTACAGTGGAATCTGGTATTACAGAGAGCAATACAATAGCAAAATGATGTGATAAATATTTCAATAAATGATGGATTTATACACAATACAAGTATACAATAACAATTATTAGTGAGAAAAAGAATACAATGGAGTCGGTGCTTATAGTTAATTATGAGTGTTGCTACAAATAATATGGTTGACGTCGTTAGCTTTTATTCACTGTTACTTCCAAGTGAGTTAACAAATTACATTAAACATTAACTTAATGGAGGCACAGAATGAGGTTATTTCATTATTGATATCGACGTATTACTGTTCAGTGCATGACAGACCCGTCAGCAAAATCGTGGAATCATATCGCAAACTCTAATATCTTTATACGAGTTTACCGTTTCAAAAGGAATTTATGAACAGTGTTTATCTAAAATATAAATATATATATATATAATATGAAAAAATATGTATAAGAAATACAATGTTAATATGTGCGCAATCCGTACAAACAGAGCCATACACTTTCATCTAACTTTTGCCAAAAATGACATCCCCTTCTATAAATATCATGTTATGCGTCATGATGTTTCTATTACCGCAGTTGAAACTTATAAATCTCGACTTAAAACTGCAGTGCTTTTATTACTTTCTGTTTCAAAGCCTTTAGATGAGTGTATGTAACTAAGACAACTTCCTGTGATGTTTAGGAGTGGGAATAAAGCAAACCTTAGTTAAGAGTCACTCATTTTTTGTTGCTTTCATTAAAACTCAAATGGCTTTTTTAATGTAAAAATTCAAAATATCCTACATAATCATTCCCAATTGCAATTATATGATAAATATTTGTTTTCAATTGAAAGCTTATATCAGCCATTTATTTTCGTGAAAATCAAATTCACATGTTCTGTTTACATGGATACTAGTTACACAACCTCTCAAACATTGTCAGCTCGAAACTACCATTCAAACTGTTAAGGTTTCTAAAATTACGTTTGACTGATTGCCGCGCGTCATTGTCCGTTGTTGACCATCAAACTGACTTCAAATCTTTCTGTTGCCAGTATACGACGTCGACTAGTTTAAAGAGACACAGAATATGTTGATAGGATCACATATGTCATATTTTGAAATCAATGTTATTACATCGGGAACCACTAACGGTTACTGAAAATAACAAGTTTAAGGCCAATCAGTACATTAGAGCGAAAATACGGCCATTCAAAGTCAGGATTTTGATTTGAAAACCGGACAATGTGGCTCAAGTGGCGCGCGCAAATTCGCCAAAGGTAATTTTGAAACCATGTCATAAGCTGACAGGAAGATATATTCCATTCGATAGTGTTTGTTAGGTATTGTAACTAATAGGTAGATTATTAATTGGATGCATAAATTTGAATACTAAACGATTTTGAGATGTTTTCTTGATTTTCCATAAAATCAAGCATTTTCGAGATATTATGCATAAATGCATAATTGCAAGTCCAGTGATAAGATATGAACTTCAATCAGCATATAAGTTATTTTGTTACTTATCAAAACCAAATAAACTTTTAAGAAAGATACTCTGTGTCACTTTAAACTGAGACCTTCCTGCAACAGCCGAAAATTCTCGATCAGATGACACTATTCGTAACGTTTGACATTTATGACCCCTGGCAACTCTAGGGTCATGCTCATTTTCCCGATTTAATTCCGATGATCTGAGATAAACGATTGATTTATCATTCCAATAATGCGTTGCAAATCACATTAATTTCGAAAAAACGATGTTTCTGCACCTCTGTCTGTTTTGAAATCAATCATTTCTTGAATTTCAATCTTGTATCAATTGCGTATCAGTCCCAATCACTCTGTTGTGACAATAATTGATTGATTCTGTTTTAATCGACTCACCTCGAAATCAAAACGTATGTACGTAAGTTGAACGGAGACATTATTTGGAGAAGATACAAGGCTATCCACGAAGGTCACTAGAAACATTTTTAAAAAGACTATGATAATTACTTGATGAAATAGCCAACATAATAACTTGTAAGAGACATGCCATGTCATCGACTAATTAATCAACCTACACACCCATTGCCCCGGTGGACTTTGGCCGGGCCCATTGAGGAAGATTCAGTCGTCTATCTACCTTTACCTCTTTAGCACTCCAACTAATAAATGCTAACCTCAGGACTATCGTTCTTCAAACGCTGTCATCTTTTGAACGGTAAGCTTTTTTTACAGGTGAGGGGTATATTTCAAATTCAATTATATTTCCATAAGTAAAAATTAACGATATAGAGTAATCACATATCATAATGAAAGAAAACATAACAAATATTAATTGAGCATTGGCAAATTTGATATAATAAAACTTTTTACAAGTTTATATTTTTTTCTGTGATGTCATATAGTTGTAAATACAGTCAAGTCAAATTATCTTTATAAAAAGCATGATAGTAACCTTAGAATAAGATACTTGCAATTTTAAGATATAAAAATATAGACGATTTTCATCAATTCTAATCTGTATTAATGTTTTCAGAAACATACAAAATGATGAAAATAATCACCCTGGCTGTCTCTTTGGCTATCGCTACTTTTGCCGAAACAAATGGACATGGCTTTACAATAACGGATTACGTACTTGGTTACGGATGGGGCTACGGATTCGGAGGACTTTTCAATTCTTACAATCCCTATGTTTTGAGTGGGTTGTATGACCAAGCTTTATCCAACCCTCTGTGGGCGACACTCAGGCTCTGGGTTCACGGACAGGTGGAAAACAGGTACAAGAACAATAATTTTTTTAAACTTTTTCATTTCCAAATTAAGAGATTTTTATCCCACCGGTATGTAATACCGTGGGATATAGTCATCGCCCTGTCCGTCTGTATGTCCGTCCGTCCGTCCGTCCGTCCGTCCGTCCGTCCGTCCGTCCGTCTGTCCGTCCGTCCGTAATCATTTCGTTTCCGGAGCAGAACTCAAAAACCTGTCCACATATCTTTCTGAAACTTTACATGTGTATTGCCCACCTACTGAAGTGGTGCCTTTTGATATTTTAAAATTTCTGAAAATTTTATTTTTTATTATTTCCATGGAAACAGCTCTTTTTTTTACTCTGTTCATGAAAGGTTTCGTTTCCGGAGCAGAACTCAAAAACCGGTCCACATATCTTTCTGAAACTTTACATGTGTATTGCCCACCTACTGAAGTGGTGCCTTTTGATATTTTAAAATTTCTGAAAATTTTATTTTTTATTATTTCCATGGAAACAGCTCTTTTTTTTTACTCTGTTCATGAAAGGTTTCGTTTCCGGAGCAGAACTCAAAAACTGGTCCACATATCTTTCTGAAACTTTACATGTGTATTGCCCACCTACTGAAGTGGTGCCTTTTGATACTTTCAAATTTCTGAAAATTTTATTTTTTATTATTTCCATGGAAACAGCTCTTTTTTTTACTCTGTTCATGAAAGGTTTCGTTTCCGGAGCAGAACTCAAAAACCGGTCCACATATCTTTCTGAAACTTTACATGTGTATTGCCCACCTACTGAAGTGGTGCCTTTTGATATTTTAAAATTTCTGAAAATTTTATTTTTTATTATTTCCATGGAAACAGCTCTTTTTTTTACTCTGTTCATGAAAGGTTTAGTTTCCGGAGCAGAACTCAAAAACCAGTCCACATATCTTTCTGAAACTTTACATGTGTATTGCCCACCTACTGAATCGGTGCCTTTTGATATTTTCAAATTTCTGAAAATTTTATTTTTTATTATTTCCATGGAAACGGCTCTTATTCTGACTCTGTTCATGAAAGGTTTCGTTTCATATATATTAGCTTATACTATTATGAACCTTGCTTTAAAATTTTAAAATTATCTTTCAAAGGTTTACATCTTACAATCATGTGGAACCGGTGGGATATGTCATCTTCTGATGACTCTTGTTAAAATTATATTTTCTTCAAAGTTTCATCAACAAATAACGGTTCATGACAAACATTTTATTCTTCAGCCGTTATCCATTGTGGAAGAAGTAAATTGACAAACGAAACAGCTAGAGGGGATTTTTGTGTGAACACCTTTTAATTTATTGCAGAAAAAGCGCAGTTCTAACGAATATAAATATATCCCTTAGCTACTTTTGATTTTTGGCAACATTCATATTTTTCATTGATAATTGTTCGTAAATGCTACATGTAGCCTATTAGTTTGATAAAGTCAAAAATCTCATTACACAGACCAATCCCCCAGTAGTCAGAGAACAAATTATTAGGATTAACATAAAGTCCAATAGTGGTCATTTTTGTGTGAACATGCACCTATAATTCATTTTGTGTAAGAAAATTGGAATCGCATGGCTGAACTTAATATTTTATATTTGATTTATTACTGCTGCATTTGGTTTTAACAGAATGTCTTACAATTGGAACCATTTATTTTAATTTTCCTGACATCACCTTATATTCCCCTTAAAACGTCCTACTGCCCCTTCAAAGTTATAAAAATGTTCAAGTCTATTGTGATGTTTGTTTCTCCCCGATGCAATGAACACTGAAAACAACAAGGTGATCAAAGTTCTTAGGCGCCCAAGTGTCGCATCAACTTCATCAAAACTGCCATTTCAGAATTCTCTCTGTGTATAGTCACAAAGTGGCAACCAATCGAAAAGAGAATCGATGATGATCCTTAGACACTCAAACCATCTCTTTTAATGAAAGCGTCACTTTCTCTCACGTTGTCTTTCTCTTTCTTGTGTAGCTTATACTTAGCATTGGTAACTCATTTTACAACCGTACTTTACGGTATACTTTCAGGTTATGGCGTCTTCTGATAGTCTTCAAAGACCTGCTGTGAAACCATCGCCATTCGTAAGCATTTTCTCGAAAAGGAATCCCATTGCCTTCTGGCAATTTTGTTAACGAGCAGTTGATGAAAATTGAAGAGTTATCCACGGACGACTTGCATACCAGTATATGACATCTCAGAAGAAGCTCGCTACCAACAGGGTCATACCTTGTCTTGGGGAGATGCCTGCACGAAATGAACGCCGCCCTCTCGGCCCAATTTTTTGTTGCATTTACAGGCAGAACAAAGGTGCTTATTGTTGCATCGTCATTGATGCCTATTACATTCATGTAAGGAACATTCTAGTAGTATTTATCATTTGCAAAACTTTAAATGTTTACAGCTTAAAATGAATCCTTTTTCATAGCAACAAGCATGCCTAACATCGGACTACTGATTTGTCAACTTTATACATTCTAACTTTTGTGGGGATGAATTTGTCATCACGGGAAATTTGTTCACTGTTTTGGAAAATGTCATTATCAAGCTTTTCACTAGCTTGGAAATCTCATTCAAAGCAACACAATCACTCACATAAAGGCTGCATCATTTTGAACCTGGAATTATTTGATATTCATCCTTTACCACAAACTGTGCTTCATAGATCGATGCTCATAACAACAACACCGTCGCTTTCAGTAATTGATTCCAAAAGGTCTTGTATTTGTTTATTTTAAAAAGTCACTATTTACCATGCGCGTATGTATAAGTATATTTTTAAGGACAATATAAAGATGACTAGAATAAGAACCATACAAGGAAGGATTCCTTCGGGGATCCGTACCCTCTGTGGGCAGAAGACAATGGATCCTTCGGGGATCCGTACCCTCTGTGGACAGAAGACAATGGATCCTTCGGGGATCCGTACCCTCTGTTGGCAGAAGACAATGGATCCTTCGGGGATCCGTACCCTCTGTGGGCAGAAGACAATGGATCCTTCGGGGATCCGTACCCTCTGTGGACAGAAGACAATGGATCCTTCGGGGATCCGTACCCTCTGTGGGCAGAAGACAATGGATCCGAAGAAAAGTGATAGAATAAACTAAACCCGTTATTGTGGAATTTGATTTTTCTTTCATAACACTTGATATTTCTTGTACACTTTATTTGTACTAGTTTACTAAAGAGACCTTTCAAGAAGTGTAACAGTTTTGAATCAAGCTTTGAAATGATAATACGATGAACACGAAAGTCTGCCACTAAACGTTTTAAGGGGCAGTAGCACGTTTTTAGGGGGAATTTAAGGTGATGTCACGAAAATTAAAATAAATGGTTCTAATTGAAAGACAAGATATTTAACCTTCTTGACTTATGCCTCTTGATTCCTTGAGGAACATAGGGCCGCAACAACACTTCTCCAACGCACACGATCCTGGCTAGTCCTTCCCGGTTCGGTCCATGTCGTATTGGCAGCTTTCATTTCCGTGTCGATACTTGTTTTGGTCGACCAACTTTTCTTTTGCCTTGTGGGTTCCAATGTAGTGCCTGCCTGGTGACGTTGGATATAGGCTTGCGTAGCGTGTGGCCGATCCATCCCCATTTCCGTTTCTTTATTTCAGTGTCATGGGACTTGTCCAGTCCTGTCCCACAGTTGTTGATTTGAGACAACTTCTGGCCAGTGGATGTGGAGGACGTTTCTAAGACATCTGTTGGTGAATGTCTGAAGCTTGTTGGTATTGCTCTTTGTCACACGCCACGTTTCTGAACCGTACAGGAGGACAGATTTCACGTTGGTGTTAAATATCCTGATCTTGTTGTGGGATGATAGGGCTGTTGATCTCCAGATCTTTCGTAAGGTGTTGAAGGCATACCTTGCCTTGTTGATTCGACACTTGATGTCTTGGTCAGCTCCACCGTCATTGCTGACAACACTGCCCAGGTAAACAAACTTGTCGACTTCTTTGATGGTTTCTTGATGGAGTCGCACTGGATCTTGCTGTTTGTTATTTATCCTAATGACCTCAGTCTTGCTGATGTTAATTTCGAGCCCGGTCTTCTTGGCTTCTTCCGCAACCCTGTTGAGTTTTAACCTAAATGAAGCAATAATATATCAAATATATAACATAAAGTTCAGCCATGCGATACAAAATGATTAAAGGTGTTCAGGAAAAATGGCCCCCAAATGATTTGATATGAAACTTTATAATTTGTTCTCTGACTATGGACTATTAGTTTGTGTAATGAGATTTTTGACACTATCAAAATGATATAATTAGCATTTACGTTCAATTATCAGTGAAAAATTGATAAAATAAAATTTTCAAAAAACGTGCTACTGCCCCTTTAACAAAGTTTAACAGACTAGGCAACTTTATACGTACGTCTTCGTCAGTTGGCGTGATGCATCATGAAGGAGTACGCATACACTCAGAAACATTGTTATTTTCGTAATCAAAATGTTTACAAGAATTTGTTTTCTTAAGTTGAAAAGTCTTTCAATATGTGTTGTCATTAAACGAGTTTATATCTAATTGCATCCTGTCTCAGGGTACAAACGTTATGCTAACTCCACGAATCTGTACCCTGGTCCCAGAAGCTATATTCGTTAGCGCGGCCCGACTTACATGTAGGACAGTGCCAATCAAATCAATTTCTCGCCACCTTCTCGATAAAATTTCAACGAGAAAATGTATTAAAGTGCTCTATCATAAGTCGGGCCGCGCGAGCGAATCTAGCTTATGAGCCCAGGGTACAGATTAGTGGAGTTAGCGTATATCATAACTTCATGTTCTTCAGTAGTTCAGTAGTTCAGTTCTTTCAATCAAAATTGAGCAAACGTGATTCCGTTGTCATAGAATGGAAAAAACGAATCTTTGGTAATAAGGAGGATTTTACGGCTACTTCAGAAACATGCATTATTTATCATGGAACATGTCAATAAATGACTGATGGGGAGAAGTTGTGCTCAAGTTATTTGCATATCTATATTTTTTACGAAAGGAAAAATAGAGTTCTATTTCTCAAAATCGACCTCAATCGTGACAGTCGCTGATGAATCACGGACTTCGAATTACCAAAGTGCAAAATCAAAACTTGTCAATATAGAATTATCAGTAAAGATTAAATTGAATATCGGTACCTTTTAACACTGATGTTTAATCTTCTAAGTGACGAAAGTCCGCGGTAACAGCATTGGTAAAATTGTATTATATATATAGTTCTATGATGAATAGAAGATCCTCTTTTCATTCAACCGTTATAAAAAGCTATAGGCTTATTCTCATATAAAACTGTTGATGTTTTAATTACCAGAATCCAATCGGTGTTGTTTTCCTTTTGTTGAGAAGAAATTCTTGGAGATATTTAAGCTTATACATACTCCAGATACACTATCCATCTGAGACGTGTTTTCTTTTGTTATCAATTTAGACCATTGTAGACCATCGTAGACAATGGAGACCATGTAGATCATTGAGACCGTGTAGACCGTGAAGACCGTGTAGACCAAGTAGACCGTGTAGACCATGTAGACCGTGTAGACCAATTAGACCAAGTAGACCATGTGGACCATGGATACCATGGAGACCATGTAGACTAAGTAGACCATGTAGACCAAGTAGACCATGGATGCCATGTAGACCGTGTAGACCATGGAGACCATGTAGACCATGTAGACCATGTGGACCATGGATACCATGTAGACCATTGAGACCATGGAGACCATGTAAACAATGTGGACCATGTGGACCATGTGGACGAAGTAGACCAAGTAGACCAAGTAGACCATGTAGACCATGTAGACCAAGTAGACCGTGTAGACCGTGTAGACCGTGTAGACCGTGTAGACCGTGTAGACCAAGTAGACCAAGTAGACCGTGTAGACCGTTTAGACCGTGTAGACCATGTAGACCATGTAGACCGTGTAGACCATGTAGACCGTGTAGACCATGTAGACCATGTAGACCGTGTAGACCATGTAGACCGTGTAGACCGTGTAGACCAAGTAGACCATGTAGACCAAGTAGACCATGTAGACCATGTAGACCAAGTAGACCGTGTAGACCGTGTAGACCAAGTAGACCGTGTAGACCGTGTAGACCAAGTAGACCAAGTAGACCGTGTAGACCGTTTAGACCGTGTAGACCATGTAGACCAAGTAGACCATGTAGACCATGTAGACCAAGTAGACCGTGTAGACCGTGTAGACCAAGTAGACCGTGTAGACCGTGTAGACCAAGTAGACCAAGTAGACCGTGTAGACCGTTTAGACCATGTAGACCATGTAGACCATGTAGACCGTGTAGACCATGTAGACCGTGTAGACCATGTAGACCATGTAGACCGTGTAGACCATGTAGACCGTGTAGACCGTGTAGACCAAGTAGACCATGTAGACCAAGTAGATCAAGTAGACCATGTAGACCGTGTAGACCAAGTAGACCATGTAGACCGTGTAGACCAAGTAGACCATGTAGACCATGTAGACTGTGTAGACCGTGTAGACCGTGTAGACCAAGTAGACCAAGTAGACCAAGTAGACCGTGTAGACCATGGATGCCATGTAGACCGTGAAGACCGTGTAGACCATGGAGACCATGTAGAATTATCAGTAAAGATTAAATTGAATATCGGTACCTTTTAACACTGATGTTTAATCTTCTAAGTGACGAAAGTCCGCGGTAACAGCATTGGTAAAATTGTATTATATATATAGTTCTATGATGAATAGAAGATCCTCTTTTCATTCAACCGTTATAAAAAGCTATAGGCTTATTCTCATATAAAACTGTTGATGTTTTAATTACCAGAATCCAATCGGTGTTGTTTTCCTTTTGTTGAGAAGAAATTCTTGGAGATATTTAAGCTTATACATACTCCAGATACACTATCCATCTGAGACGTGTTTTCTTTTGTTATCAATTTAGACCATTGTAGACCATCGTAGGCAATGGAGACCATGTAGATCATTGAGACCGTGTAGACCGTGAAGACCGTGTAGACCGTGAAGACCGTGTAGACCAAGTAGACCGTGTAGACCATGTAGACCGTGTAGACCAATTAGACCAAGTAGACCATGTGGACCATGGATACCATGGAGACCATGTAGACTAAGTAGACCATGTAGACCAAGTAGACCATGGATGCCATGTAGACCGTGTAGACCATGGAGACCATGTAGACCATGTAGACCATGTGGACCATGGATACCATGTAGACCATGGAGACCATGGAGACCATGTTAACAATGTGGACCATGTGGACCATGTGGACGAAGTAGACCAAGTAGACCAAGTAGACCATGTAGACCATGTAGACCAAGTAGACCGTGTAGACCGTGTAGACCAAGTAGACCGTGTAGACCGTGTAGACCAAGTAGACCAAGTAGACCGTGTAGACCGTTTAGACCGTGTAGACCATGTAGACCGTGTAGACCGTGTAGACCATGTAGACCGTGTAGACCATGTAGACCATGTAGACCGTGTAGACCATGTAGACCGTGTAGACCGTGTAGACCAAGTAGACCATGTAGACCAAGTAGATCAAGTAGACCATGTAGACCGTGTAGACCAAGTAGACCAAGTAGACCATGTAGACCGTGTAGACCAAGTAGACCATGTAGACCATGTAGACTGTGTAGACTGTGTAGACCGTGTAGACCAAGTAGACCAAGTAGACCAAGTAGACCGTGTAGACCATGGATGCCATGTAGACCGTGAAGACCGTGTAGACCATGGAGACCATGTAGACCAAGTAGACCATGTGGACCATGGATACCATGTAGACCATGGAGACACCTGACCTAGCGCCTAGCGCCTGACACAGACCTGATATCCTGCATCCTGTCCTGCCAGCCTCCGGTTACCCTGCAGGAGGACGACCTCCAGATGTACCTGGCTGTCCTAGTAAAGGGGTTCTACACCCTCCGCCATTCCAATGACTATTAAATTTCGTGTACAATCATATTATCCATAACGTAATATTATCCTGACCACTTTCTCCTGTAATCTCCCATGGATGAATAAAAAAGAGTATATATACCGCTCATCCTCAATAATCCAGGGCCAACGTTCCGATAATTCTCTACTTTTGACCCTTGACACACGGTGAGCTCGAAATTTTAATTTATTACCTCCCTTTACTAGGTTTTCATCCAATCAGCTGTCTACGTTGTCTCGGTCAGCGGGCGTATCAGATAAGGCGTCGGTGGATACCGGTATCGAATTGTATATTTCTGTTATCAGTTTAAAATAAAAAAGCCGAAAAACAATATTTTCTGTTAATGAAAAACGTTCAAACAAATTCCCTCAAAGTCTCTGGTGACGTTGAAATTTATCACCTTCGTTCGTATGTTGCTAGTAGGGTTTGTTCTATTTCAGCATCTTATCTTGACACTGTTTTTAAAAAATGATCCCAAAAAAATAAAACCTTTGTTTCACATCGAATCTAGCAAAAATCCAATGCTCACAAGGTATTACTTTCATTTGCTAATGAAAGACGGCGGGGCGGCAAAGGGAGGCAATCACATCTTCGCTTCGAGCCCACCCTGTATCCTGGGTCAATAGTGGAGAATTATTGAAACATTGACTCTGGACTATCCAGCTGTGTAGAGGAAATTAATTTTCCGATGGATCGAGTTCCTAACTCTTTGTGAATGGATGGTTGCAATGGGTTTACATACATACCAATGAAGGAGTTCATGATTAATGAATAAATTACTCACGAATTATCATTTTCTTGAAAACGAACAAATGTCTTTTTTTTGTATTAAAGAACCAGCCAGACATTAAGTCAGTAAATTCAACATCACAAGTTTGGTTTTATAGTAAAACTAATACAATTCTTAATCCGAAATTACAAAATTGATAGTCCTTTTAAATCTAGCTAATTTTCCACTTATCATATATACTTATGATCAGCATCCGCGTGTCAAGATTGATCATATGTGTAAAACTGTGTTCCAATCAATCAATGCTTTATTTCAATATGAAGGCTATCGGGCCCATATACATACATATATAATACATCAAATTGATAAAGTATTTACACGCCCAACTACATACACATTTATGCAAATTAACCGATATAAACAATGTTGGCTAATAGTGATGTATGAAACATATATATATAACAAAAAATGTTATGCTAAATTTATAAAAAAAATTGTGACTTATAACATTATCATTCTTGCAGTATCTTACATCTTCGTTCATATGAATGCATTATAAAGAGACTGAACACCTTTAAATATGGACATTGTTTGTATTAAGCAGACTCTTAAAGGGGCAGTAGCACGTTATTTGATAATTTCATATTTCAAATTTTTCACTGATAATTGTAAGTTAATGCTAAATGAATTATTTTGACAGTGTCAAACATCTTTTTACACATACCAATCATCCATAATCAGAGCACAAAGTATGCAGATTCACATAAAAACCATTGGCGGCCATTTTTGTGTAAACACCTTTAATTCATTTTGTGTAAGAAAAAGGAATCGCATGGCTATACTTTACATTATAAATTTGAATTATTACTGTTTAAACACATTGTCTATCAATAGGAACCATTAATATTCATTTTCCTGACATCACCTTATACTCACCCTAAAAACGTGCTACTGCCCCTTTTAAAATCAAACATATTTGGCTGAAAGTTACTTGGTAAATATTTGCGACGTAAATTATCATAATTTAGGCAAATGCAGGTAAAATGGTATTCGTCTTCTACGCCAGTATGGCAAATAGGACATATATACTCAAATTTCTATCAGTTTAATGCCATCGTCCTTCATTTATTTTTAACTTCAGTAACCCTGCTCTAAATTTAACAAGTATTTACGTAATTTAAAGTCAATAATCTCAGCAATATATTTTTCAGGGTTTAAAAGCTTTTGAATTCCCTGTACAAATGTTAAGTATTAAGAACCCTTAGAGTAACCTGCAGAATTCCATTTCAAATGCCAAAACCAAAACAATATCTACAAGCGCCATCAAATTACGAACATTTTGTAAGGAATATTCATAAAGGCAATCTGAACCTCTCTTTATGAGGCCAAGCATTCTTCGATCCGGATAAATGGGCAAAATAAATCGTTCATTGACGTGTGTTACATTGCAGTCACCTGACACCTTGATTGTTATTCCTTTCAAGTCTCGTCTCGAAATAACGCCAAAAAACACAGTTGATAACTACATGTATACAATCCCGCCCTATTTACCGTTAGGAGGCCAGAATGCTTTATCACATTAACCCTTCCGACGCCAAAGAATCCAAATAGTCACACCATATATATAGGTGTAAGCGATCATGGTATGCTGGTTATAGGCTGAGTTTGTTGTAGAGGAATCGCTCGTGTACTAAAACGGTAAATAGGAATTGATTTTTTAAATTAAATACCGTGCTACCTGAATGAGATTTAATGATGTAATGTAGCTAAAGGGTTAAACATGACTCGGGGCGAATTGAACGTGTAAATTATTTTTCACTCAATACGAGAGAAAATCATGGTGGAAGGCCGTAAGGCGGATCACTACCTGTGTTCTTATCATGTTTACGTGCAGGTAAGGAAATGTTTATTTTGTCGATAAATTTCAACATAAACGTGTTTTTTATGTATCTTTTTGGATCTGTCAATAATTCACGAACATACATTTTCACATTTGTTTACTGAAAAAAAACTGTCCTTCATTTCGCAGTTGTAATCATTATCGGCTATTTGCAATATGTTCCACACATTCTTTGTTGATATAATGCCGATCTCATCAATGGTGTCATGTAACTAAGCAACAAAACAGTAATATTTGTTGCTGTGCGTCCGTATTTCTTTTAACAACCTACGAAACGGACATAAAATGCTTTAAAATTGGCCATGATGATTGATAGTTTTACTGAGCTGCAGAAAGCTTTATTAACGTTGTCGTTAACCACGATATTACACGGAAGAAAACTACTTAATGGTGTATATACCAACAATCAAGCAATAGCTTGGGACTCAAGGGCGATGTATCTATAGAACAAGATCACAAATAATATGTTGATTATCACATGTATTGTGAAATAATGAAAGATACAACGCAAGGACATTGAAGTATTATTCAAGTATCATTAAGTTTCGTGATATAGGTACATTTTATAATTACATTGCTTATAGCGTAAATAATCGGTGACAACGGTATATTTTGGCAATATTCATTCAGACTAATGATCATGGTCATGGAATATAAAGCTGAATTTGGACAATTGGACCAAACAACGTAAATGTATAAGTTTCATGAGTGCATTAACAATAATAATGTGCATACTTATATTGCGCCTCTTCCACGCTCAAAGCGCTACATTATTACCCCGACCAAGTGTATTTTCACAGCTGCTACTAAGCGCTAATCGCGACCACGTAGGTTAGTACATCCACTTTTCAGGTAGCAATTTAAAAAGCTGGGTGGACTGAGTGCAATGTGGATTAGGTGCCTTGCCCAGGGACACAACACATGATGAGACCCAAGTCAAAAATTTTTGGTGTCTCCACCGGGATTCGAACCCGGGGCTCTGGCGTGAGAGGCCAGTTTGCCAACCACTACACCTCTCTCCACACTGCTCCACGCATTTGTATTAATTTTGTATATTTTCTACCATTTAAGGATTCAGGATTTTCGTTTGCTTTCCCGCTTGGGATGTCAAAGTAGAACTATATTAAAGTCACTTCAATTGACCGAAGCTTATTTGAGAAAATGTTTTTTGAATTCAGGTTCGCTTACAAAGTAGTTGTTTGTTTACTTTCGTTTACCGTGAATTGGAAATACGACTCTAAATCTTACTAAATTTGGAATTCTCTGGAGGTTACCCACCCTGCATTTCCGTGTGGATCCACCGAGGCCAATAATGGTTTTACAAAAGGGATGGGGGGTGGGGGATGGGTTGTTGTTTTATCCCATGGTTTAATTTATTATTTGCAAGACATATAAAAGTTAAAGTTCTGTAATAACTGATTGAATTTAAATGCGTTCACCCAAACCAAAAATAAATATGTGTCTTTTTTTCAATGATGACCATGAATGCATATAACAAATCATAGATCGTTAGACAAAAAATATATATAAAAGTTTTTCCCTTGTTCCTAACTGAAATTTCGAGACATTTAGCATATATTTTAACAAAATACGTTTTGAAAACATTCCTAGAAATTACAATACCTGAATTATATTGATGACTTAATATACGAAATACGTCATTTTACAATTAAGCTGAGTTAGTTAGTGAGTGAAAGAGTTCATGCTTAACGCCGCTTGGGCAATATTTCAGCCATTAGCGGCGGTCATGTTATCTGACTAAAGTGCATTTGACTCTCAGTGAAAGGCAGCCTTTGCTGACTGATGTTCCAAAGTACATGTAATTCGATACGCCGCTTACGACAATCTAAAGTAAATAAATGTAGTTAAATTCAACGAGCTACCTATGTGTACTGACACCTACGCTTGCAGATTCTACATATCGAGATCTCTACCCAGGCATTTAAGGGTGCGTACGTGTAGCCGTTGTTAAAGGGGCAGTAGCACGTTTTAATGGGGAAGTTGATAAGTTGATGTCAGGAAAATTAAAATTGATAATTTCAATTGAAAGACAACGTATTTAAACTAAATGGAGCAGTACTAATTCAAATATATCACGTAAAGATTAGCCATGCAATTGCTTTTTTTTACACACAATTAATTAAAGGTGTTCACACAAAATGGCCGCCAATGGATTTTATGTGAATCTCCATACTTTGTCTTTTGACTATTGATGATTGGCTTGTGTAATGTGATTTTGACACTGTCAAGTGAAATATTTGAAATATAAACATATCAAAAACGTGCTACTGTCCCTTTAAGCTTTAAATGTGTTTTAACACATTCAAACTTCAATCAATCACATTCATATTCAAGATAAAACTTGTCTGTTTGCTTTCAAATGCAGAGCCTTGATGTTAGTTATATATGCATAGTGCATTTAAAATGCAATGTCTGATGTGTGTCCCTTGAACTTTCTTGAGAAGGAGGGCTCTTTTTCATTCAAATGTTGCTTTTTTTTACAAACTTTGAACAACAAATTTAAACTAGCAATTTCTGACCTGTACACCATTCGTCGGGAACACGTCTATCACCAAAGTCACGGATATATTTGTGTGGATATTATGACAGTTTGTTTTTTATCTAATACGATTATTTCAAGATGTTACATTAATCAAACACAAAGCAACTATTTCTATTTCTGGAATAACGAGGCGATTACCTAGAGTTAAAAACGACAACACCCGTATAAACACAAAACCCTTGAATGTTTGTCTCATTGTCTCAATATGATGTATTGAGGAACATTTGGTATGATTCCGGTGCTTATGTACTTGCCCATGAGCTGAAATTTCCTCTATATTCTTAAAGGTAATTTTTGAATTTATTACAAACACTGAAGACATGCAACCGTTAACGTGCTAATCTAATAAATTGATCTAAATTCATATTAACGTCACCGATCTTAACGGTTTCAGAATATAGGGCTCGCTATGAAAGGACGCATTCCACCGATAAGGGGCACTCCATCCAAACGAAAATCTTGTATCCCTCTGCCATTGAGACAATATCTCATAAGTAAATAGCAAGACCTGACCTCGTCACTTTGTCTGTTAGAATAATAAATACTAAATCAACATGGATTAACGTTATCAGAAAACGTAAAAAGCTTATATATCAGTGACGAGGAGAGCGGAAATTGTATGTATTTGAATGAACCCATGCTTCGGGGACAAGGTATTATCCCTGGTGTTATTTAGAGTATCACATTTGACATTTAATTCAAGTGAATTCATTTATTTTTTCAACTGCAACTCACGAGGAGACATTCCTAGCTAGAATTACTCCCATCTGGGAAACACGCCCTATTAAACTTCTCTCAAGCCTGAGTAAGATCTTTGAGTGTTTGCCCGCGTATATCACATATCAGCTGTATTAAATCCATGAAGTCTATCAAACCTGAATCATTGGTTTCGAGTGTTAGATCGCTTATATCAAGTTACAGGTTTATTAAATCCGTGTACTCAGAGGGTTATAAAAGTCCATAACTCACATTTTTCCGCATCTACTGTTAAAAAGCAAGGACGTATGAGATTACCTTGTATGACTCATTGTCGACACCATTGTTTGTTCCTTAAACTGGAATCATAAGTGTATATTTACTACATGTATGTATCGAGTGTCGGCAGACTAGACAGGTTGGGAAATATTTGACAGATCAGGTATTTTGATATTTGTTTGCAGACAGTTAAACGCAGCATGTTTTCTTATATGACTACTAGCAATAATTTGTAATGATATCAATAAAGTACTGGGGAGTTCAGAGGTGGACAAGTTCATAAGATCTCTTCAAATCAAATCCTTTTTAAGAATGGTATGACATGGGTCGGTGAATGATAGATATAAGAACTGATTGAAATGCAATAGTTTGAAACAACTCTTATGGCATTATAATTTTCCTATTTAATGAACTCTGTTACCTCTAATTAAACCCTGATATACACGTTTCTCAACCAAATTAAAAACAGTGAAAGCTCACTTAATAATTATTTCTAACACGTTTTATGTATGCGAAATATGCTTTTAACATCATATGACCGCGTTGACATGTTCTCCAAACGACTTAGTAGTAAAACCAGTATAACACCTGCTCATAGCGGCTACATCAAAGGACACTACATCTGTCTAAGTCACGTTATTACATACTGTTTACTCTGTGAACCTTCATATATATCAGACAACTTTAAGAGTATGTCAAAAATCGTGATGTGGGCCAAACGTTTTACTGAAATAAATAATGTTTTAAATTAAAGTGCAACTCCGCGATTTCCAACACATATAATTTTGCTTTCATACGAACGTAAATGACCTAGCTTAGTTTATAACTCCCCGGAATCTCCCTCATTCATTTCAAAATGGCTAATAAACGACGTATACTTGTTTTCAATGAAAATCTTAAACAGTAGTTTATGTTCGCAGAAGGCAAATTCACACGTCCAAAGGACATGGATACTATTTATCTGCACTTTATTCAAAATTGAAAGCCATATTATTATTTATTATTTATCTATTTATATAACCTATCGAACAATATCAACTCTTAGCTTCGAAATTACTGCATTGAACCTTAATTCAAATTTGACATAACACAGATTGTACCATATTTCAAACAAGTTAAACAAACAAATATATAGCAAAATAAACCATAACAGAGCTTTACATCTTGCTTCTGAAAACAATAACCTTTTAACAACACGGAGGGCTGTTCAGCTATTGTCCACTATTTATCATATAAACAATCTCTGACGTTGGTCGTAATACCGTAACACCGGCATTGTTAACGTCAAATAACCCTGAAGTCTAACACCCAGACTGTAGTTTATGATATTTTGTCCAAAACATAGCCTCTTGAAAAGCAAGTCTAGATCTGCAGTGAAATTGCCTTTTGTCGGAGACTCTTTTTTCTTTTATGAATAACATAATCGTATTATCTTATTTTTAAAAATATCATTCTCATAAGCCTGCTTCATGGCCAAGTAGTACGATTTATCCACTCGATTCGACTTAGTTTAGTTATCTGAAAACACATGGACTTGAAGCTCTTAGTAGCTGTAAGTAGCTTTTAATAGCGTTTAATAGAAGTTTCAGTCCTTAATACACAGACTTCCTTTAATGTGAGGTCCTATAAGTATGTGGCATTAAATCCTCATAAAGTCTGTAGAATTATTAGTCCGTTCTAGGTGAATGATCTGAAGGCAAAAATCAATATAACGAGACCTGTAATTCTATTAAAGAAAACTTCTCTGTAAATGACAATTTGTATCCCACATTGTGAAATTATTAATCATGAAAACATTTATTTAATAAAACAAAATTGTTAAGTTGTATTTAAGTAATATCTTATGTTATAATCAGTACCTGAGTTTTCATTCTTCACAGATTTCAGACAATTTGATTTTCAACCCTGACTACATTAAACAAAGATAACTAACCACTAACCAGATAACAAAATTCGTTTAGAATGCTGCAAATATGGGCTATGTTTATCATGTGATAATCAAATGCACCACATGTCAATTACATATTTAATAATTCAAAACTTTCTTTCTTACCTCAGTTTATAAGGGAATAAAATTCAACCCACGTAAATGCTAAGACTTCAACGATATAAAACAATCTCTGTAAAGAAAGACCCACAATTTCCCATCATGGGACAATAAAAGTTTATATTTGATGTGCAATCTTTAAGGGGCAGTAGCACTTTTTTTTATAGTTTTATATTTTAAATGTTTCACTTATGTATGGTAACGCTAAACGTATTATACTGATAGTGTCAAAAATCTTATTATACAAGTCAATCTTCCATAGTCAGAGAACAAAGTACATGTATGAAGATTCACCTAAAATCCATCGGCGGCCTTTTGTCTGAACACCTTTAATTCATTTTGTGTAAGAAAAAGGAATCTCATGGCTAGATTTTCACATTATTTTTTTAATTATAACTTCTCCATTTAGTTTAAATGCATTGTCTTCCAGTTGTAACCATTAATTTTCCTTTTCCTGACATCACCTTATGTTTCCCCTAAAACTTGCTACTGCCCTACACTATTTTATAATTTGTCAAAAGTGTTACCCTTTATTACATAATTGCCGTGTCAAACCATTACGATATGTAGACACTACCTGAGTAGGAACGTTAATCGTGGGTATAATATTTAGATTAACTAATGATTTACGATAATTGATCAAAACCAGTAAGATCGTTATGCAAAACTCATTCGTCACAATATTACATGAATGTCACGATGATGCGTATACATGTATACTTCTATATATATATAATCATAACAAGCGTGCAATGGTTACATCAAGGACGTATATGGCTTGCGGGTATGTAGACACAGTGTTGAATAAACTTTCCTTCTGTGCTGCCACAGGCCAACTCGATCATTATCTATTTACTCAAACTTGAAATGAACGATGACAGTTTGCAATCAACAGGTAAATGTCAGCAGGTGCATGGTAAATAGTGAGGAATTATCAAGCTGGCGAGGTCTGTGCATAGAATAATATGACTGGAGAAGTTGTCGAGTCTATTGATATTGAAGAGGGCGTTACAGTTAATTAAGAGAACCTGGCTCGTTCTATACACGAGGACAACATTATCCAACAAATAAAGATGACATTCATATGTACATGTATCACTGAAAGAGAAAGAAACATTAAATCAAATCAAGTTGAAATATGTTGTAGATTATACATCTCTGACCACTTTTAACTCTTTGATAGGTAGTAGTTTTCTCCAATCATCTGAGATAATATCTTATGGAATAAAGGGAGTGACGAACTCATGAATGAATAAACATTCTGTTCTAACAACCGAAAAATAAGAGATTTCTCTTATCTGTATTCGCAGTAGGATGATTTATGAATTATCCATTTCTTAATTAAACAAATTATGCTTAGTAACATATTATAGGATTGAGAATAGGAAAAAGTGTATACAGACTCAATTGAAACATGTGAAATAAGATTAATTTCTTAATCAAGACAGATAGAGCTTAGATTGTAGGATTAAGCAAACGAAAATGGTGCAACAGTGTAAGTACACATGCCATAAAATTAACTATCCATGTGTCAAATATAATGTTGATAGATGACAGTTTTCATAATTTAAAAACAAGATGTATGCATTTAAAGACTTATCACCATAAAAAATATTTGTCGACATGAAAGAAAGCAATAATGACAAATTTGAGTATTTTATCATAAAATATGTCCAAAATGACAAAGGAGCAGATTCTTTTAGTTTTTGACAGACCAGAAGATCACATGTAGACAACAGCTTTAGAGCATATTTTATCATGATGAATCTACCAATGTTTTTGGGCACTTTTTGGAACCTTCATGAAAGAATAAAACGTTGTCTTTATAAGCTGAATTTTGTCAATATCTTTAAATTCACAGAAATCATGTTTTTGAATGATAAACTGTATGAGAAATGTTAAAGAAAGAAAAGGAAATATAGCTACATCATTCTGTTGAAACATAATTCTTACACCATCCCTCCTTAATTGCAGTAAAGAATAAACAGTCAGTGTGAATGAATTGTCTATATTGTACTTTGAAAACCATAAGGGTGAATTTGAGAGTTTATCTATAGAAAAATATTCAAGTAGTTCCGTCTCTTTAACGTTCTTACCCCCATGTTCCCCGGGCAGGCTGTTTCCATTGTGATTAAATAATGTTCACAAGCGTCTTCAAACAGACTGTACCTTTATCTTACATGTAGACTAATATTTATAGTTAAACACCCTTCCTGAATACAGTGTAAAGACCTGAGCTTTGACTGACCCGCATATCATGATATCCTTGCCTGTAAGTAAAAACATTTGTTGAAAAGAAATCTTGCAGCAGCAAACGTTTAGAAGCGTATATGATATTTTGATAAGATCCCGAGAAGATTAAAATCAAATTTCAAAATCATTTTTTAAATGCTTATTCTTATTCTTCATAATGTATAATTCGAAGGTTTGTGAGTTAGGAGTGAATAAATCAGTACAGCTTCTACAAATAACAAGCAGCTGACATGGTCGAGCTATATCCCCCGCAAATTGCACAATATGTATAGGTTTTCCTTATCATATTGCTGATTAATTTTTGTCGCACAAAATAACACAATTTTTCCAGGATCTGAAAGAAACTATTCTAATAAAAAAACTAAATCATACCAAATTTATGTTCACTGTTAGGCATAATTCGAGTTAACTGACAAAATTAAAATCAAATGAATGAATTTATGTATTTGGATCTCCAAGATCAATTTAAACATATTAAAACAAACATATTTTCCAAATTGTTCTTCATGACACACTTTCATTATATATCTTCATATCAAATTTTATCAATATGTAATGATTAGTTTAGATGTTATGAGCCGGACAGGACTTGTAACAGTTTTCCAACAGAGTCCTCATTTTTTGCCAAAAAAGGAAACATTTTATAAAAATATTTTCAAAATTGTTCTTCATGACACACCTTCATATGATTATATACTCTATATCAAATTTGATCAATATGTGATGATTAGTTTAGAAGTTATGAGCCGGACAGGACTTGTAACAGTTTTCCAACAGAGTCCTCATTTTTTGCCAAAAAAGGCAAAATGTTATAAAAACATTTTCAAAATTGTTCTTCATGACACACCTTCATATGATAATGTATCTCCATATCAAATTTTATCAATATGTGATGATTGGTTTAGATGTTATGAGCCGGACAGGACTTGTAACAGTTTTCCAACAGAGTCCTCATTTTTTGCCAAAAAAGGCAAAATTTTATAAAAATATTTTCAAAATTGTTCCTCATGACACACCTTCATATGATTATGTATCTCCATATCAAATTTTATCAATATGTGATGATTAGTTTAGATGTTATGAGCCGGACAGGACTTGTAACAGTTTTCCAACAGAGTCCTCATTTTTTTCAAAAAACGGCAAAATTTTAAAAAATATTTTCTAAATTGTTCTTCATGACACACTTTCATATGATTTTATACTCCACATCAAATTTTATCAATATGTAATGATTAGTTTAGATGTTATGAGCCGGACAGGACTTGGAACAGTTTTCCAACAGAGTCCTCATTTTTTGCCAAAAAAGGCAAAATTTTATAAAAATATTTTCAAAATTGTTCTTCATGACACACCTTCATATGATTATATACTCCATATCAAATTTGATCAATATGTGATGATTAGTTTAGATGTTATGAGCCGGACTGGACTTGTAACAGTTTTCCAACAGAGTCCTCATTTTTTGCCAAAAAAGGCAAAATTTTATAAAAATATTTTCAAAATTGTTCTTCATGACACACCTTCATATGATAATGTAACTTCATATCAAATTTTATCAATATGTGATGATTGGTTTAGATGTTATGAGCCGGACAGGACTTGTAACAGTTTTCCAACAGAGTCCTCATTTTTTTCCAAAAACGGCAAAATTTTATAAAAATATTTTCAAAATTGTTCTTCATGACACACTTTCATATGATTATATACTCCATATCAAATTTGATCAATATGTGATGATTAGTTTAGATGTTATGAGCCGGACAGGACTTGTAACAGTTTTCAAACAGAGTCCTCATTTTTTGCCAAAAAAGGCAAAATTTTATAAAAATATTTTCAAAATTGTTCTTCATGACACACCTTCATATGATTATTACTCCATATCAAATTTGATCAATATGTGATGATTAGTTTAGATGTTATGAGCCGGACTGGACTTGTAACAGTTTTCCAACAGAGTCCTCATTTTTTGCCAAAAAAGGCAAAATTTTATAAAAATATTTTCAAAATTGTTCTTCATGACACACCTTCATATGATAATGTAACTTCATATCAAATTTTATCAATATGTGATGATTAGTTTAGATGTTATGAGCCGGACAGGACTTGTAACAGTTTTCCAACAGAGTCCTCATTTTTTGCCAAAAAAGGCAAAATTTTATAAAAATATTTTCAAAATTGTTCTTCATGACACACTTTCATATGATTATATACTCCATATCAAATTTGATCAATATGTGATGATTAGTTAAGAAGTTATGAGCCGGACAGGACTTGTAACAGTTTTCAAACAGAGACCTCATTTTTTGCCAAAAAAGGCAAAATTTTATAAAAATATTTCCAAAATTGTTCTTCATGACACACCTTCATATGATAATGTATCTCCATATCAAATTTATCAATATGTGATGATTGGTTTAGATGTTATGAGCCGGACAGGACTTGTAACAGTTTTCCAACAGAGTCCTCATTTTTTTCCAAAAACGGCAAAATTTTATAAAAATATTTTCAAAATTGTTCTTCATGACACACTTTTATATGATTATATACTCCATATCAAATTTGATCAATATGTGATGATTAGTTTAGATGTTATGAGCCGGACAGGACTTGTAACAGTTTTCCAACAGAGTCCTCATTTTTTGCCAAAAAAGGCAAAATTTTATAAAAAAAAATTCAAAATTGTTCTTCATGACACACCTTCATATGATTATGTATCTCCATATCAAATTTTATCAATATGTGATGATTAGTTTAGATGTTATGAGCCGGACAGGACTTGTAACAGTTTTCAAACAGAGTCCTCATTTTTTTCCAAAAACGGCAAAATTTTATAAAAATATTTTCAAAATTGTTCTTCATGACACACTTTCATATGATTATATACTCCATATCAAATTTGATCAATATGTGATGATTAGTTTAGAAGTTATGAGCCGGACAGGACTTGTAACAGTTTTCCAACAGAGTCCTCATTTTTTGCCAAAAAAGGCAAAATTTTATAAAAATATTTTCAAAATTGTTCTTCATGACACACCTTCATATGATTATATACTCCATATCAAATTTTATCAATATGTGATGATTAGTTTAGATGTTATGAGCCGGACTGGACTTGTAACAGTTTTCCAACAGAGTCCTCATTTTTTGCCAAAAAAGGCAAAATTTTATAAAAATATTTTCAAAATTGTTCTTCATGACACACCTTCATATGATAATGTAACCTCATATCAAATTTGATCAATATGTGATGATTAGTTTAGATGTTATGAGCCGGACAGGACTTGTAACAGTTTTCCAACAGAGTCCTCATTTTTTTCCAAAAACGGCAAAATTTTATAAAAATATTTTCAAAATTGTTCTTCATGACACACTTTCATATGATTATATACTCCATATCAAATTTGATCAATATGTGATGATTAGTTTAGAAGTTATGAGCCGGACAGGACTTGTAACAGTTTTCAAACAGAGACCTCATTTTTTGCCAAAAAAGGCAAAATTTTATAAAAATATTTCCAAAATTGTTCTTCATGACACACTTTCATATGATTATATACTCCATATCAAATTTGATCAATATGTGATGATTAGTTTAGAAGTTATGAGCCGGACAGGACTTGTAACAGTTTTCAAACAGAGACCTCATTTTTGCCAAAAAAGGCAAAATTTTATAAAAATATTTCCAAAATTGTTCTTCATGACACACCTTCAGATGATAATGTAACTTCATATCAAATTTTATCAATATGTGATGATTAGTTTAGAAGTTGTGAGCCGGACGGGACTTGTAACAGTTTTCCAACAGAGTCCTCATTTTTTTCAAAAAACGGCAAAATTTTATAAAAATATTTTCAAAATTGTTCTTCATGACACACTTTCATATGATTATATACTCCATATCGAATTTGATCAATATGTGATGATTAGTTTAGAAGTTATGAGCCGGCCAGGACTTGTAACAGTTTTCCAACAGAGTCCTCATTTTTTGCCAAAAAAGGCAAAATTTTATGAAAATATTTTCAAAATTGTTCTTCATGACACACCTTCATATGATTATATACTCCATATCAATTTGATCAATATGTGATGATTAGTTTAGATGTTATGAGCCGGACTGGACTTGTAACAGTTTTCCAACAGAGTCCTCATTTTTTGCCAAAAAAGGCAAAATTTTATAAAAATATTTTCAAAATTGTTCTTCATGACACACCTTCATATGATAATGTAACTTCATATCAAATTTTATCAATATGTGATGATTAGTTTAGATGTTATGAGCCGGACAGGACTTGTAACAGTTTTCCAACAGAGTCCTAATTTTTTTCCAAAAACGGCAAAATTTTATAAAAATATTTTCAAAATTGTTCTTCATGACACACTTTCATATGATTTTATACTCCATATCAAATTTGATCAATATGTGATGTTTAGTTTAGAAGTTATGAGTCGGACAGGACTTGTAACAGTTTTCAAACAGAGACCTCATTTTTTGCCAAAAAAGGCAAAATTTTATAAAAATATTTCCAAAATTGTTCTTCATGACACACCTTCAGATGATAATGTAACTTCATATCAAATTTTATCAATATGTGATGATTAGTTTAGAAGTTGTGAGCCGGACGGGACTTGTAACAGTTTTCAAACAGAGACCTCATTTTTTGCCAAAAAAGGAAAAATTTTATAAACATATTTTCAAAATTGTTCTTCATGACACACCTTCATATGATTATGTATCTCCATATCAAATTTGATCAAAATGTGATGATTAGTTTAGATGTTATGAGCCGGACTGGACTTGTAACAGTTTTCCAACAGAGTCCTCATTTTTTGCCAAAAAAGGCAAAATTTTATAAAAATATTTTCAAAATTGTTCTTCATGACACACCTTCATATGATAATGTAACTTCATATCAAATTTTATCAATATGTGATGATTAGTTTAGATGTTATGAGCCGGACAGGACTTGTAACAGTTTTCCAACAGAGTCCTCATTTTTTTCCAAAAACGGCAAAATTTTATAAAAATATTTTCAAAATTGTTCTTCATGACACACTTTCATATGATTATATACTCCATATCAAATTTGATCAATATGTGATGATTAGTTTAGAAGTTATGAGCCGGACAGGACTTGTAACAGTTTTCAAACAGAGACCTCATTTTTTGCCAAAAAAGGCAAAATTTTATAAAAATATTTCCAAAATTGTTCTTCATGACACACCTTCAGATGATAATGTAACTTCATATCAAATTTTATCAATATGTGATGATTAGTTTAGAAGTTGTGAGCCGGACGGGACTTGTAACAGTTTTCAAACAGAGACCTCATTTTTTGCCAAAAAAGGCAAAATTTTATAAAAATATTTTCAAAATTGTTCTTCATGACACACTTTCATATGATTTTATACTCCATATCAAATTTGATCAATATGTGATGTTTAGTTTAGAAGTTATGAGTCGGACAGGACTTGTAACAGTTTTCAAACAGAGACCTCATTTTTTGCCAAAAAAGGCAAAATTTTATAAAAATATTTCCAAAATTGTTCTTCATGACACACCTTCAGATGATAATGTAACTTCATATCAAATTTTATCAATATGTGATGATTAGTTTAGAAGTTGTGAGCCGGACGGGACTTGTAACAGTTTTCAAACAGAGACCTCATTTTTTGCCAAAAAAGGAAAAATTTTATAAACATATTTTCAAAATTGTTCTTCATGACACACCTTCATATGATAATGTAACTTCATATCAAATTTTATCAATATGTGATGATTAGTTTAGATGTTGTGAGCCGGACAGGACTTGTAACAGTTTTCCAACAGAGTCCTCATTTTTTGCCAAAAAAGGCAAAATTTTATAAAAATATTTTCAAAATTGTTCTTCATGACACACCTTCATATGATAATGTAACTTCATATCAAATTTTATCAATATGTGATGATTAGTTTAGATGTTATGAGCCGGACAGGACTTGTAACAGTTTTCCAACAGAGTCCTCATTTTTTTCCAAAAACGGCAAAATTTTATAAAAATATTTTCAAAATTGTTCTTCATGACACACTTTCATATGATTATATACTCCATATCAAATTTGATCAATATGTGATGATTAGTTTAGAAGTTATGAGCCGGACAGGACTTGTAACAGTTTTCAAACAGAGACCTCATTTTTTGCCAAAAAAGGCAAAATTTTATAAAAATATTTCCAAAATTGTTCTTCATGACACACCTTCAGATGATAATGTAACTTCATATCAAATTTTATCAATATGTGATGATTAGTTTAGAAGTTGTGAGCCGGACGGGACTTGTAACAGTTTTCAAACAGAGACCTCATTTTTTGCCAAAAAAGGCAAAATTTTATAAAAATATTTTCAAAATTGTTCTTCATGACACACTTTCATATGATTTTATACTCCATATCAAATTTGATCAATATGTGATGTTTAGTTTAGAAGTTATGAGTCGGACAGGACTTGTAACAGTTTTCAAACAGAGACCTCATTTTTTGCCAAAAAAGGCAAAATTTTATAAAAATATTTCCAAAATTGTTCTTCATGACACATCTTCAGATGATAATGTAACTTCATATCAAATTTTATCAATATGTGATGATTAGTTTAGAAGTTGTGAGCCGGACGGGACTTGTAACAGTTTTCAAACAGAGACCTCATTTTTTGCCAAAAAAGGAAAAATTTTATAAACATATTTTCAAAATTGTTCTTCATGACACACCTTCATATGATAATGTAACTTCATATCAAATTTTATCAATATGTGATGATTAGTTTAGATGTTATGAGCCGGACAGGACTTGTAACAGTTTTCCAACAGAGTCCTCATTTTTTTCCAAAAACGGCAACATTTTATAAAAATATTTTCAAAATTGTTCTTCATGACACACTTTCATATGATTATATACTCCATATCAAATTTGATCAATATGTGATGATTAGTTTAGAAGTTATGAGCCGGACAGGACTTGTAACAGTTTTCAAACAGAGACCTCATTTTTTGCCAAAAAAGGCAAAATTTTATAAAAATATTTCCAAAATTGTTCTTCATGACACACCTTCAGATGATAATGTAACTTCATATCAAATTTTATCAATATGTGATGATTAGTTTAGAAGTTGTGAGCCGGACGGGACTTGTAACAGTTTTCCAACAGAGTCCTCATTTTTTTCAAAAAACGGCAAAATTTTATAAAAATATTTTCAAAATTGTTCTTCATGACACACTTTCATATGATTATATACTCCATATCGAATTTGATCAATATGTGATGATTAGTTTAGAAGTTATGAGCCGGCCAGGACTTGTAACAGTTTTCCAACAGAGTCCTCATTTTTTGCCAAAAAAGGCAAAATTTTATGAAAATATTTTCAAAATTGTTCTTCATGACACACCTTCATATGATTATATACTCCATATCAAATTTGATCAATATGTGATGATTAGTTTAGATGTTATGAGCCGGACTGGACTTGTAACAGTTTTCCAACAGAGTCCTCATTTTTTGCCAAAAAAGGCAAAATTTTATAAAAATATTTTCAAAATTGTTCTTCATGACACACCTTCATATGATAATGTAACTTCATATCAAATTTTATCAATATGTGATGATTAGTTTAGATGTTATGAGCCGGACAGGACTTGTAACAGTTTTCCAACAGAGTCCTCATTTTTTTCCAAAAACGGCAAAATTTTATAAAAATATTTTCAAAATTGTTCTTCATGACACACTTTCATATGATTTTATACTCCATATCAAATTTGATCAATATGTGATGTTTAGTTTAGAAGTTATGAGTCGGACAGGACTTGTAACAGTTTTCAAACAGAGACCTCATTTTTTGCCAAAAAAGGCAAAATTTTATAAAAATATTTCCAAAATTGTTCTTCATGACACACCTTCAGATGATAATGTAACTTCATATCAAATTTTATCAATATGTGATGATTAGTTTAGAAGTTGTGAGCCGGACGGGACTTGTAACAGTTTTCAAACAGAGACCTAATTTTTTGCCAAAAAAGGAAAAATTTTATAAACATATTTTCAAAATTGTTCTTCATGACACACCTTCATATGATTATGTATCTCAATATCAAATTTGATCAAAATGTGATGATTAGTTTAGATGTTATGAGCCGGACTGGACTTGTAACAGTTTTCCAACAGAGTCCTCATTTTTTGCCAAAAAAGGCAAAATTTTATAAAAATATTTTCAAAATTGTTCTTCATGACACACCTTCATATGATAATGTAACTTCATATCAAATTTTATCAATATGTGATGATTAGTTTAGATGTTATGAGCCGGACAGGACTTGTAACAGTTTTCCAACAGAGTCCTCATTTTTTTCCAAAAACGGCAAAATTTTATAAAAATATTTTCAAAATTGTTCTTCATGACACACTTTCATATGATTATATACTCCATATCAAATTTGATCAATATGTGATGATTAGTTTAGAAGTTATGAGCCGGACAGGACTTGTAACAGTTTTCAAACAGAGACCTCATTTTTTGCCAAAAAAGGCAAAATTTTATAAAAATATTTCCAAAATTGTTCTTCATGACCCACCTTCAGATGATAATGTAACTTCATATCAAATTTTATCAATATGTGATGATTAATTTAGAAGTTGTGAGCCGGACGGGACTTGTAACAGTTTTCAAACAGAGACCTCATTTTTTGCCAAAAAAGGCAAAATTTTATAAAAATATTTTCAAAATTGTTCTTCATGACACACTTTCATATGATTTTATACTCCATATCAAATTTGATCAATATGTGATGTTTAGTTTAGAAGTTATGAGTCGGACAGGACTTGTAACAGTTTTCAAACAGAGACCTCATTTTTTGCCAAAAAAGGCAAAATTTTATAAAAATATTTCCAAAATTGTTCTTCATGACACACCTTCAGATGATAATGTAACTTCATATCAAATTTTATCAATATGTGATGATTAGTTTAGAAGTTGTGAGCCGGACGGGACTTGTAACAGTTTTCAAACAGAGACCTCATTTTTTGCCAAAAAAGGAAAAATTTTATAAACATATTTTCAAAATTGTTCTTCATGACACACCTTCATATGATTATGTATCTCCATATCAAATTTTATCAAAATGTGATGATTAGTTTAGATGTTATGAGCCGGACTGGACTTGTAACAGTTTTCCAACAGAGTCCTCATTTTTTGCCAAAAAAGGCAAAATTTTATAAAAATATTTTCAAAATTGTTCTTCATGACACACCTTCATATGATAATGTAACTTCATATCAAATTTTATCAATATGTGATGATTAGTTTAGATGTTATGAGCCGGACAGGACTTGTAACAGTTTTCCAACAGAGTCCTCATTTTTTTCCAAAAACGGCAAAATTTTATAAAAATATTTTCAAAATTGTTCTTCATGACACACTTTCATATGATTATATACTCCATATCAAATTTGATCAATATGTGATGATTAGTTTAGAAGTTATGAGCCGGACAGGACTTGTAACAGTTTTCAAACAGAGACCTCATTTTTTGCCAAAAAAGGCAAAATTTTATAAAAATATTTCCAAAATTGTTCTTCATGACACACCTTCAGATGATAATGTAACTTCATATCAAATTTTATCAATATGTGATGATTAGTTTAGAAGTTGTGAGCCGGACGGGACTTGTAACAGTTTTCAAACAGAGACCTCATTTTTTGCCAAAAAAGGAAAAATTTTATAAACATATTTTCAAAATTGTTCTTCATGACACACCTTCATATGATAATGTATCTCCATATCAAATTTTATCAATATGTGATGATTAGTTTAGATGTTATGAGCCGGACTGGACTTGTAACAGTTTTCCAACAGAGTCCTCATTTTTTGCCAAAAAAGGCAAAATTTTATAAAAATATTTTCAAAATTGTTCTTCATGACACACCTTCATATGATTATGTATCTCCATATCAAATTTTATCAATATGTGATGATTAGTTTAGATGTTATGAGCCGGACTGGACTTGTAACAGTTTTCCAACAGAGTCCTCATTTTTTGCCAAAAAAGGCAAAATTTTATAAAATATTTTCAAAATTGTTCTTCATGACACACCTTCATATGATTATGTATCTCCATATCAAATTTTTTCAATATGTGATGATTAGTTTAGATGTTATGAGCCGGACTGGACTTGTAACAGTTTTCCAACAGAGTCCTCATTTTTTGCCAAAAAAGGCAAAATTTTATAAAAATATTTCCAAAATTGTTCTTCATGACACACCTTCAGATGATAATGTAACTTCATATCAAATTTTATCAATATGTGATGATTAGTTTAGAAGTTGTGAGCCGGACGGGACTTGTAACAGTTTTCAAACAGAGACCTCATTTTTTGCCAAAAAAGGAAAAATTTTATAAACATATTTTCAAAATTGTTCTTCATGACACACCTTCATATGATTATGTATCTCCATATCAAATTTTATCAATATGTGATGATTAGTTTAGATGTTATGAGCCGGACTGGACTTGTAACAGTTTTCCAACAGAGTCCTCATTTTTTGCCAAAAAAGGCAAAATTTTATAAAAATATTTTCAAAATTGTTCTTCATGACACACCTTCATATGATTATGTATCTCCATATCAAATTTTATCAATATGTGATGATTAGTTTAGATGTTATGAGCCGGACAGGACTTATAACAGTTTTTCAACAGAGTCCTCATTTTTTGCCAAAAAAGGGCAAAATTTTATAAAAATATTTCCAAAATTGTTCTTCATGACACACCTTCAGATGATAATGTAACTTCATAACAAATTTTATCAATATGTGATGATTAGTTTAGAAGTTGTGAGCCGGACGGGACTTGTAACAGATTTCTTACAAAATTTACCACTTTTTCTCCAAAATCCTAATATTTTATGTAGATTTTCAGAAAATTGTTTCTCATGACACATTATTACATGTTTCTTCATGTCCATGACGAATTTGAATTGAAATGGTTGATTAGTTAGAAAGTTATGAGCCGGACACAGAGTGTAACGGACGGACGGACGGACGGACGGACGGAACCCATTTTAATACCCCCCGCAACTTCGTTGTTGCGGGGGATAACAAAATATATATTGACTACCCGCTCTCAGGATTTAAGGTGCGAAAAATTTCCAATTGTAATGAGCATATAACTGTTGTAAAAATGACGATGGACGACGACGATGACGATGACGATGACGATGACGATGACGACGACGACGATGATGATGATGATAATGATGGGTAAAGAACAAACTGTTTGGATCGATGATCATTAGGAAGACAAGAGTAATTCAACTTCTAGAATGCCACTCAAACAGCTCATTCGATGATCATTGTCTATATTGATTGTGATGATAATAAGTGTATCTTAATGTATGATAGCATCTTTAGTTATCTATTTAGAGGCACGATTTATGACAACATATCACTGCTATCCCTCTAGTAATGAACAAGGCAACGTCTGCTTAGCAACGATTCGGTGCACTTAACATGGATATGACACTGGTTTTCTTTGCATTTATCTTATTATCTAATATGTTCAGTATATCTTTCGTATTGATAAAGAAGTTGCAACAGGATATGTCATAATCAAACGTTGGTAAAACCTACCTATATACATGAACAACTGTGTCAGTATGATTTATATCTACCTTAATCAGAATAGCAGAAAGTTACGTTACCAGGAAGTAGATAGTGAAGGTAATATCGCGGTCAGATACCGATAAAACACGTTGAGAGACGAAGCAGTCTTTATTAGCAGGGCATGCAATTTGACAGTAAAGGATATTAATGTACCATGTGCTATCGTTGTTAGTGCAAGTAAACCAAGAGAAAACGCGGACAGAAAACCTAAGCTGAGGTTTCTTTGAGAGGCATTTAGAAGCTGGTTGATAAAGAAGAATAAGTTATATGGATAGTCAACTTCTTTATTGCATGAAATGCGACGTTTCGGTGTTATCAAGAAAAAAAATGAAAAAATGAAAAAAAATTGGCTTGATAACGGTGATAGTATCTACACCGAAACGTCGCATTTCATGCAATAAAGAAGTTGACTATCCATATAACTTGCTCTCCTTCTTTAAGCTGAGGTTGTATAGTCCCTAAGGTCTAACACATTAAACACATCCTAAGTACATGAAGATGTATATGTATAACAAAAACAAGAGAATTTTCTGCGTACGAGGAAGTTTCCTCTAAAAATGTCATTGTGAACTTAGAAAGTTATAAAGATAAATATATGATCGAAAAGGAATCAAATACGTTTGCTAAACCTCATCTTTGCTATCTGAAGTAGGGCATTCCCGTGACACGGGTCGACAAATTGTCATTGTACGTGTACAAATAGTAACTTAACAGTTGTATCTGATGTTAAGATGAATTTAATAAATGTAAGCATATAACAAAAAGCAAAAAAAGGACGCGCTTGTCTTTTCAATGCCAACATGATTTCTGAAACTTTATTCGTGGGTACATTTTTCTTTTAACGGTCCTATTTGTCCAACAGAAGATCCACAATAACAGATTCACGTCCAATTGCAACTGACATATTTTGTGCACGAGTGCATACACGATAGTTATGACATTGATTTATTTTCATAGCAGTCTGGAACTAGAAATAGTGATCACTTAACAAGAAATTTAAAGAATTCTTTGATGGACATTTACAATTGGCATATTTAAGAAAAGCGGGTTACTGATTCAATTTGAAGACGTAGTAGATAAATACTTCAAAAGATTATTTAAGTAAGATATAAACCTAGTAACAAAGCCAAGGGCCACCACATTTTCAACAGAGTAAAAACAAAATGATTCTGCGACAGAAAGAATAGATATATGCTTTGTAGTGTATTCATAATTTATCACATAACAACTTATATTAATTTCTATTATATGTCTGTTACTAGGAGTTTGAATCGCCTTTTCAAAATGTTTTGGTTTGAAAAATTCTCTTCTTTTCTTATAAACATTCTTACAGTTTTACTGTCACAAGAGACAGTGGTGGTGACATCACAGACCAGACAGGTACGAGAACAGGTGCGTGGAGACAATAGGCAGGTGTGTACACAAGGTGTTACTGTCTACCTGAACAATTACCTACAGTATACAGGTATACGTCTTCAAAGTCTATGTCACTAGTGACTCGTTTGGTTACAAATTAGGCTACACAGAGAAAGGATAGAGACTATTAGGATGGTGTGAGGATATATGAGTTGAATGGGAATGGTAAGGACTGATAGAAATAAAGTTTACTTTGGGAACAGAATGTACTAGTGTGAAAAATGGTGGAGCACGGTGGTGGGGTGGTTAGCGTGCTGACCTTTTACGCCAAAGAATCGGTTCGAATCCAGGTGATTTCGGTTGTCACGGGGGTTTTCAACTGTGTCCTTTGTCAAGGCACTTCATCCACATTGCACCCAGTACACCTAGCTGTAATACTGGCTACCTGAACGAGAAGCACAGGCCGTTATCGCTAAGTATCTTCTTTGAAAGTACAATTCATTAAGGGTAATAAAGTACAGCCAATGCCAAATACTTTCAGAATTGGCATTATCATCATTACAAATTAGGCTTCAAAGATTAAGGAGACTATTAGGTGAGTGGAGGATATTAGGGAATGAAATGGCAATATTTATGGATGGTGAAATAATCATGAGATTGGAAACAGAATAGAATGGTGTAATAAGACTAACACGAACCTGAAATAGGGAATTTAGTAGATAAATTGAAGGAGAAAAAAATGGAAAATATATATTAGAAGGTATTAAATACCTTGAACGCAAAAGAATATTTCTAATTACATAATATTATTGTATACAATTCTTCAGTGAGAACATTATCGTATTTATGAAGAGAAAGAAACTGCACTAGGGTCAATTACATTGAGCACAAATCGTTATATAACTTGACAAAACACAAGAAAATAACGTATTTCTCTGCGTATTTTGTTACGATATTAATAAATTTACGGTCGGCAACATGCAATATTTATTTGATTGATGGTATTGTAAAGAAAAATGTTTTGCTCAGTACCTGTCTTACCGTACCGCGCAGAAATTAAAAACAAATGGACCTTAAAAACGAAATAAACATGAAGATGGCGGACATCGATAAAAATATCCGTTGATCACCAAGTATCAAGTTCACCATTCCGACCCCTTACCGTGCAAGCTATAAAGAAACAATAACGTTACATGAAAGCAACATGTGATCGACGATAAATCAATAGCAATATTCGTTGACAATACCATATTATCGGTATGAAACAAGCGAAACACTCGGAATGGTTACCATAAACATGATTGACGGAAACATATTGAACAAATATATTACAAAATTAATGCTTGTTGACCATAACATTTCACGACTCTCGATAGTTAACATGTAATTAACAAAGATTAACAACTAGACTCATTTAAAAGAACTCAAAATGATGGCTTATCACTTGTTACTGTAAGATTAAAGTATTAAGATTAAAGTAGAATTAAAGTACTAGAAAAGACGGAAATGAGGATTTTCACACTCGATATCGATGTCTTTATCACGGCGAAAGCAGTAATGAGTACAATACTAGGACAACTATGCATGAATAAATCATTGACCGTGTTGTAATTGATAGAATAGAGCGATGGGTCGATAATGATAGGCTACACCAAACTCGTGCAAATCACGAAACATTATATCAAACAACAGATTTATATCCACATTATACATGTATACTCATAAACGTCACAAATATCATGTTTGTCTCATAAAAGTAATAGAATTGACATTATAATGTTTAAATTAAAGAACGGTATAAGTGTTAAATCATAAAGAAACAGAACAAACATTCAATAATGTGCTTGTTTAACGCATGTTGCCTGATAATAAATCAATATGCAAAAACAGCGTTTATTATAATATTGCGAAAGTTATCAACGGTTGTCACTTAAAATGGAGAATTTTTATTGGACTTGAATATTTCTAAAAATGTTACGCCTTCACACGAACGATGTCCTCGAACTAAAGATTTATATAAAAGAGTAAATCGCATGTATTCACAAGATGGCCCTATGCAAGCATTCTACACAGTAGTTATATCAACGTATGTTGCCTGTTGACAAATCCATATCGGACAAATGAAAGTTACAAACAATGAATATATGACTGACGGATGTCGCTCATAATCAATAACTCTATAGACATTGTCGTATCCTCAGGATGAATCGATATAGATACACACTTCACGTTCATCATACACGATTACTATATCAGCATTAGCTCGGTCTCTAGAATATCAATTATTACAGATAATTAATTAGTTCATTAAAAGCTCATCGGAGAAACTGTATTTTCAATTTCTTCATTCGTATTCTCTACCTGCTTTACAAGTGGTTATATTAAAGGGGCAGTAGCACGTTTTTTGACAATTGTATATTTTCAAGTTTTCACTGATTATTTTATGTTAATGCTAAAGGTATAACTTTGATAGTGTCAAAAATCACATTACACAAACCAATTATCCAAAGTCAGAGAACAAATTATTAAGATTCACATAAAACCCATTGGCAGCAATTTTTGTGAGAACACCTTTAATTCATTTTTTGTAAGAAAAGGAATCGCTTTACATTATATGTTTGTTTTATTATTGCTTCGTTTAGTTTACATACATTGTCTTTCACTTGGAACCATTTATTTTCATTTCCCGACATCACGCTATATTCCCTATAAAAACGTGCTACTGCCCTTTTAAGGGCTTTGGTGAATTAAAATGTAAACTTCGTTTTGGACTGTAGTCAGTTGGCTTGAAGGGAGGCATGCTGTCGTTCATGTGTAATGTAATTGAAAGTAGAAGTATTTGCTACGACAGGCCTCATAGCCCACATTTGTTATGATTGTTGTAATACAAAACTTGGGAGAACACATATGTCACATATAATGCTTTATTAGTATGATCAAATAGTTTATTTCATTTTCTTAAGAATGGTTGTTTAAAAACGGAATCAATTTCTGTGGCTCATGGAAACCATCCGTTGGACAAATATAGAAATCATTTTGAAATTTGATTGTTCAATATTTTTATATGTTTAAAGGGAAGACACTCACTCACTTATCGCTAAAACATAATCGTCTATTTACATTCTAGATTTTCTGATTGATGAAACGCACCATTAATGAAACACAATGCTTTTATGAAGTTTACAAAATCTTTCAAGTATCAACTTTCAGTTTTGCCTTTTGCAATCGACAATTTTTTGCATATACAGCTGCGTATCTTAAGTTTGTTCACTTACCTTCGTATTCTAGTGCAAATATCATGTAATTTGTAACGTCTTTGAGGCATCTTAGCATTGCGAAAACGAAACAAATAATGATGAAATTTCACTGCATAAGTTATGATTCAGTTTACGTTAACATATTCGTATGTCATACCTAGCAGATAGCTGTAACAAATTTGGCAGGTCATTGAAGTGACCAGGGGTCGAAATTTCGAAAACACTGTTATCTATTTTTCTCTACAAAACTCTTCATAAGCGATCAACAGCTTTAGATATTACTCATATTTGTTCCTTTGCACTAAGGCAACGTAATTGTGAGGATTATTTTCCTACAAAGTTTACATGGATTATTTTAATCGAAATTTAAGAAAATCCGAATTTCACAAATATGACCCCATCTGTGTATTTAAGAATGCCAAATGTTGACATTCAGCACCAGTGAAATATGGTTTGGGAATGGTTATTTTACACATTGGCAATTGAGGATCTGCTATAAGTGGTTCTGTAGTTATTTTATGAACGTCAAAACGAAACACAAATTATATGATATTTGCGCTAAGATCACACGCAGGTGAACAAACTTTTGGTATGCAGCTGTAAACAATGAAAGAAACCCTTTTCATTCCAATATACTGGTCTCGTTCACGAAAATGCCTACATGGAAGAATGCCCAGTTTTATCAAAACATCTTCACGCTTTAAGTGAACAACAATTACCCTATTAGCAAAGTGAAATGTTCCACATTATTATATTCGTGATCTCTTGTAGTATGTTTGTGTTTCCTGCCACATTCAATTAGATGTCCTGCAGCTGTTCCTCTCAGCCTTTTCGAGCCTTCTCTTACTTTTTGGTCTTTAAAAGCATCAGTAAAGATTTGAATGTGATCAGATTGATTGTAGTATTACTCTATGTAGGTTTGAAGCTAGAACCCATGGCAAGGTTGGTACGTTACACCTCATTTCAGCATGTTTGGGTTTAGAGCAACCACTAAATTTTAAATATTGTCAGGATAACAAGACAGTAATAATGGATTAAAATAAATGAAAGTTATTTCTTTCTCCATCCAAATTGAACTCTAAAATTATGCAATAACGTCTTTAACGAGGAAGCAATCAGGCATTACAGTATTCCAAGCGTGGCTCAATGACATTCATACCTCATCTCATCGGAGTTATAACACCTATTCGATAACGCTCAGAGGACCGGGGGTATTGATTGACTGAGCTGAACGCTCAGGTATTCAGGTGAGAGTATTGATTGCAGGTAAATAACGCGTCTACCTGTCATTCAACGCCATCCGTCGACATGAGGCAGGTATATCAGCAGGTATGTGCCTTTGATATATTCAGGTGTGGTTAATATTGGGGCTGAAATTGACATACAGGTGTAACAAGGTTTATCAGATAAGTTGTCATTACGACATTTCCATTTTAATTCACAATTTAACTTAAAGTTTACGTCAAGGTCGTTGCCATGTAAATACGATCAACAGTCGATGTATGAATACATAGATATGTGCGAAGCTCCACGGTCGTCAATAAAATTATGGCTTAGATAATGCCCAATCTGCGATAACCAATATCGCATGCTTTAATTACGGGTGTCATAAACCGGATCAGATATCAGTCAAAATGAAATTCTATGAAGTTTTATCATTGATAAGGAAAGGGTTTATATTTTAATTAAAGTATATGACATATGCGTGAATGTGTAAATGTGATAGTGTGGCTGCAATACTGCCCAAGCGCAGCAAAACAATAACTCACTCACTTACTTAAATGTGATATTGAATACAGGCGTGGCATTTGTTTCACCTTTATACACTTATGTAAATAGTGTCATCAAAGACAGTGAAGGTATACGATATCTTCCTTTGACAAGACATCAATATCTGTATTTTTCTAATACAGAAGACTGATGTAAACTTTGACAGTGAAGAAGTGATTGAAAAACATGTTACTAACTTACTGTAATGTAAGATCATATATTGATTGTGTTACAGTTTATATGTTTTGTAAATGATATTTACCTAAAAGATTATGATATCAAGCTGATGAGTTTACAATTATTGTTGCCTATGTCCGATATTGCTCTTATGTCATTTCATTCATTGTACAACTTGCTGTCTGCTGCTTCATACCTTCTTGAAATGAATTAAAATATTGGAGAAATTGTTTTTCTAAGATAACATATCTGCCTAGAGTTGTCACAATGCGCGTGTCAAGTAATTAAAATGATACATTACCTACCCAATATAGAAAAGGACACAGGTAGCGATAGAGTCATGTTGTATTGCCACACTTATCAATTAGAGAAAAGCCTGTATCGACTGGAATATAATTCTTATATTGCTATAAGCACAAACTGACTGAGGCCCTGGCACTTATGCAACGCGTGTCTGAAGTGCATGCGTTGCATGCATAATTCACTTAAAACGATTCGCATGCATAAATAAGATAAGGCTTAGATGAGGGTCAATAGATCAAGCACGCAGGTATGTGGCCCGTCTCAAGCTAGGGGGTTCTGATTGTCAAGTTTGCGAAAAAATGGGATTTTTATTTGAGGTTTTGAATTGTAAATATATTTTGAAAATAAATGTTCTTCTTAATGTCAAAAAATAATGGATGCACTATTTGACAGATATCATTTAATACGTCTTGACATTTAAATGAAACTTTCAATGTACCATAGTATGCTTTATAATGAAATTATGCAATATAACATTGGGAGAAGTTTATATTTTCATTTTATTTAAGTCATATGTAACCTATCCATGTTATGAGTCAACGTTTAAACATGGTAGGAAGGTATCAAATTTAAATCCAATGTCAACGGGTAAAAGTGTGGCATTACTTCACTTGCATGTATTGATAATACGCCCAAGAATATGACCGTTAACAACCTTCTATTTAAATTAGAAATATATTTAATATAATCTAAGAAATAAACTCATGTTCCTATAATGTATTTATAACGCTCACTACATATAAAATAATGGTAATTACAGTACTGAAAATATGAGTAACGTTTTCCTTTTGATAGAAACACTAGAACTAAAGACATCCAATGACAATCTAAAACACAATGTACCACATTGGAGATTTATATCTAAATATTTATTTTGATAAAAAATCGAAATTAAGAAAAATACTTTCTTATATATATTAAACTATATGGTTATGGTATTTCAAAGATTAAACTTAAGAACAAAAAAGTTCGTGCTCAGATATATGAAAAAGATCTAGTTTAAACAGAAAACAGATAATATATATATAAATATATATACTATTATAAGCATGTTGCATCCGACTTCCGGGAGCGTTTAATACATCATTACGATTATCCTCTTCATAATGATACTTTAATGGTAGGCACAAATATTCAGAGTGTTATACTATATTACTTTCGACACATACAAATCACTGTATTCACGTTTATTCATTGACCCTATCTCTTGGTGTGAGAGTGTAGAAGAACCTGTGTCCTTTTATCGTTTATTTACCTACATCACAAAGTAGCCCTACACAGAGGCCATCTGTCATGCTTTGATGAATAGCCTACCAAACTGATGTTTACATGTCCTTTAAAGCGCGGCGTAAAGAGTAGCGTCCCAACAGGATATTGAATATAATGTAGCAGTTTATTATCCCCAATTTGACCGGGGAGGTCTGCATAACCCTTGGTCAGCCAGTGCAGATTCAAATTGTCCTTTCTAAACTGTCTTTTGTACAATGCACGTTTGCGCGATGTCGTCTGCTGACTGAGTGTGACGTCTGCCCGAGTCAGTGAACCACCTTCCTTCATGCCCAAGGGTTGTTATGCTCGACTAACACTTACTTACCGTCCTTGTTGAGATGTAAACTTTATTTTCTTTCTTTTCTATTCAACAGGCGTACAGCCAGCCGAGAACAAGCTCCGGGCTTCGGCTGAATGACAATGGTGCTCGATTGGGGCCCGTGGCTAAAAATAACCGCCACGACTCGAGCAGACGAGTCGGTGACAACGGTTGGAGCGGACTCGCCGAAAATTCAAGCACGTATACGAAAATGGTACCTGAGCAAATAACGGAAACAGTGGCTGTAGTGAAAGTACCCAACTATGAGGAGAAATATGTAGGCAGTGTGTTGGACCTCGCAGCTATGAAACGTTACAATGAAAAGGTGTGTTTTGAGCCTGCCATGGCGCCCATGCGTTTCGCTCAGACTATAATTTGTTATAAAAACTCCACGAGGAAGAGGTATGTCAGTAGAACATTTTACGAGCCATGTGTTAAGCCTAAAGAATTTGTCGAGACAACATTCGTGTACCCCAAACGACAGGAAAAAACCTTTGTCAGTTTTCTGGACTACCATATCGACGAGTGCAGAAAGTGGTTCAAAACGTGCCTGGAGTTTAAGGCCAAGACCTACACGGCGACCAAGATAGTTTCTGGGGAGAACAAGGAATCATCTGACATCAGGGACTCAGACGTGACAGAGGACATTTCACCTGGTGCCTCACAGGTATTTATACCCAGATTCAACACCGACGGGTCGCCGCATGAGAGGAAAATGAAGTTTGCCTTGAAACCAGACATTAACCAAAACACTAACCCGGCTATCAATGGATATTGAATGGAGCGAGTGAGTTATTATCCTTATCGCCGTATGTTTTGTTGCGAGGACTGTGAGAGAGTGTATAAGCTCTGTTAGACAGGTTTTATACCTGTTAGATCTGCGTTGTGTCAACTTGACCCTGCACAGGTGAATTCCACCTGACAGGTAAAAGTCACCTGGTTTAATGTAAATGTCACATGTTGAGGATACAATCCTGGGGACTGCTGCTTTACTTCCCCAAAAGGACAAATTTTGTTATATTGGATTTACCTGTTAACTTCAAATGTTTAGATGATGTTAGTTGTTGAAATATGGAAAACTTTTGATATATAACGCTGAAAAGTAATATCTACACGATGATAAACTTCACATTTTATGTGTGATTCGTTGTCAAAAAGTAGAGATTTTTGAGTTTTTGCTGAAGTGTAATATCTATACAAGGATCATTTTCTATAATGTATTATCTGTATCGGTAAATCTCAAATTTGTGTATGAATCGAAAAAAAAGATTTGTTGTTATGCTGAAGATTGGAATCTGCATCAAGAGGACCAGTTTCAAGGATAATAGTCGTTAATGACAAAGTTTACACCTTCGGTAAATTTAACATTTTGTGTGATTCATCGTTGTCAAAAATGGAAGATATTTTGTGATACTAAAGAGTTTACGAAGAGGAATAATATCCTTAAAACAAACTTGATATGATAAAATACCAGCTAGATCAAGTTAACACACCTTGGATTATGTGATTGCTACCCGCGTGACTGTTGAGAAATTACCTGTATTTCTTATGAACGAAGTTCGAGGACCAATGTCTTAAACAACATGTGCAATTGCGATGATTAAGGATGTACTCATTTTAATAACGATTCTGTGTAACAAGATGTGTGAGAGATATACCATCACGTCCCGAGGTGTATCGCTCAATACACCTCCTGTTTGAATCGTGGGTGTCCGAGGCGTAGCGTAGCGGAGCCGAGGAACCACGATTTAAACAGGAGGTGTATCAAGGGATGCACCGAGGGAAGTGATGGTATATATAATTTTATTATCTTTAAAGAATGTGGTATATATGTTTCATGATGCATATCCTTTTTGTATGAATTTAGTTCAGACGTATTTACTAGGTGGAATTTCCATGACTGATCATAATGAGTTATTGATGTTGACAAAAAGTCAAATTTTCACTTTATTGAGGAATGATGGATTTGAAGCTTATGCTGTAGTTATTGCCCCTTACTACTTCTATTACCCGGATAAATGTGTCAATATATCTGGGATCGGTCATAATATTATATCATTCTATAATGCTTTTAAATTTGCATTTTGTATTCGATCCTGCTTCTAAAAGTTAGGAAAAAAAGGACCAAAAGGACTTTTGTTCTATTTTCTGGTAATGGCCAAATCCTTCGGATTATTTTGTTTATACTCATTCACTCAATATTTAAACTATGTTTACAAATTCAAGAATATATACCATATGCCTTCTTGAATATTGACCTTATTTTGCTTCATTTGCAACTATAAATTCAGATATTTCTCCATTTTCTGAACATCAACTTTTTTGTTGTACGTTACGGCCCGGGTACCATTTTATGTTTGTAGACAAACTTAAAATTCTTATAGTTGTTTTTAAAAAGATTATTACGAATTTTATGTTATAACTTCCTCTTTAACTCAACTGTAGTGGGTATGCTTCTCAGATCTGATGTTCTCTGATATAAAAAGACGATATTATATCTAAATCCTCTGGTACTATACTATATACTACGCTATACAAATAAATAGTAGTATAGTATTAATCCTTAGGTGTACCTCTAGTATCACAAACCCACATATTATCTTGTTTCAAATTAAAAGCTTTCGTCATGATATAATAACATCGGTTTTCAAAACCTTTTATTACCAACTAAATAGGGTTTTAATGATAGACGTTGTCCCTATGTCTGTAGCTCTATGGTCTTTCATTTTTGACAACAAACTAGTCATAGTTCCTATTTACTAACAAATTCGTTATCACATGATAATGTCACAGTAAGTCACATCTATATAGCGATGAGATGCCGTTGTGAGTTGGATAACACCTCAAGTCAATACATTGTATGACAAAGTAGTAATAGAATCTAGTTTTGTTAAGTAAAGTTTCTAAGGTAGCCCTAATGTCAACAGCGTTTAGCTCCCCTGTGGTTACATACAATACTTGACAACCTCTTGCAGCTATGCATAAAGGCATTCATAACAATAGTTATCCCCCTTTCAACAGTAATGATCACCCATTGAACATCAGCAAGACCAACTTGTCCGTACCTTACGTCATTACGAAGGGAAGTCTGGATTTGAACAAATGAACCTTACACGTATACTTCCATTGTACAAGTCTTTACTTCCCGGCCGAGCGGTTTCATTGTTATCCAAACAGAACAACTATCATTTGGTTGGAGTTTGGTTTTGAACAATAAGAAATTACGTTTTATATCAGTAATTATCCCAAACCCAGACCATGTGATTTCCTTTCTTTGACGCACTACCACCCCTCCCCCCTTTTTACTCTGTGGTCCTCTACTTTGTCTGCCTGTCTGTCCAATCTCTTGTCACACCTGACCCCCTCCCCACCCCCTTACCCTTTTTATCTGTCCACCTACCCATCAGCCTCCCCTATACTTACCTGGGTCGTCAGTCAACCGTATCTCATTATATAGCAGCATCTAAAGACGCCCGAAAGTTTCTTTGTTGATGTACATCTTACCACTGAGCCAAATAAGAGAGAATCACTGTTTGAATCGTGGTTTGTTTAGAGTATTTGGACCTCTTACTGATACATACATACATGACTGTTGAATATGGTAGAGGTAAGGGATTCATAATCGGGTTACAGGGTGTTTTGTATATTAAGAATTCTCTTTTGACAGATACAGTAATATGCTTGAGGCCAGAATCTCTTAATAAGTTATGTTATGGTGCATGATCAGGGTATGTATTATAAAGATTTGTATTATAAATTATCTTCCCTTCCCCGTATGTGCCCGAGTTTATAAATTGTGTAGCTCGAAACGTGCTTGAGGTGTATGTGAACGCCAAAATAAACTTGAACATGAAAAGCGACGGGTCAAAGTGTCGTGGGTAACGTGTCATAAATAATTATGTTACGATTAAATTTTTATTTTCAAATGTGTTTGGGTCATGTTAATGCAAAACCCTGCCTTATTGAAGATATCTGATGGATACAGATTTCGAAATGTATAAATAGAACTACTGGTTCTACTGCTAAAGTAAATAAGGATACAATCTGTCCTTAATAAGAGCATGATAAATGAATACAATTTGATAAGGATATGTCTCTACAATTGAATACCATTTAATTGTTTGACCCGTAATTAATTTGAAATTTGATTTGTAAGTGTCAAGGTCAATTACATCAAGTTTTTCATAGTTGAAAGTAGATGAATGTCATATCTGAACACGCGTATATGATATTATAAATAATTTTTAATCCGACACCGTCCACTCAATGTCACTCTGACCTACACGCGTACGCATGCGACTACAACAACTTTGAAATGTTTTTCAGATGCTTCCGCAAATGCAAAGAATCCTTGAAGTCAAGTGCCAATTTCTGTCGTCCTTTACCGTTTTTTGCACGTTCCAATGCAAACAAGCGTAATATATGCAACCCGGAAACAGAGTACGTAATACAAACAACTATAAGGCCTTCAACTTGAAGCTGAACTCTAGGTGCGATTTAAGGGTTTTGAGATTTTTTGTATGGCCTTTGAAGTTGAATTTTTAGTTACTAGTTCTCAAGCTTACCGCTTATTTCTGTCAGTCAAACAACGCCACTCCATGGTAAAAGTGAAATCCAAAAAGATTTATTATTCTCTGATTCATCATGGAAATACATTCTTATCCAGATGTATTTGATACAGTCTATCACACTGTTGATTGGCCTGAAGATTGGTAGAAACTCCTTTAAAATGTATTCATATTTCACGTTATCAACTCTAGAACAGCATGTGCTCTTGTTGTGACGTCTGGGCTCTGACTCACCTTCCTTTTATTAGAAAGTTTGTCGATTGTTTTAGTCACCATTCCCTCCCACTGAGGCTTAGTTAAATCTTCAGATGTAACCTGTGTTTTAAAGGGGCAGTAGCACGTTTTTTGAAAATTTTATGTTTTAAAATTTTCACTTAATGCTATTTGTATTATCTTGAAAGTGTCAAAACTAATTACACAATCAATTAGTTACATAATCAGAGGACAAAGTATGAAGATTCACACGAAATCCATTGGCGGCCATTTAGTGTGAACACCTTTAATTCATTTTGTGTAAGAAAAAGGAATCGAACGGCTAAACTTTACATTATATATTTGAATATTACTGCTTCACTTAGTTCAAATACATTGTCTTTCAATTGGAACCATTTATTTTCATTTTCCTGACATCACCTTATATTCCCCCTAAAAACGTGCTACTGCCCCTTTAATGTGTCTGTTATCTGAGTCGCGCAAGCCACCAAGTCATCTTCAACTAACCATGCAGTCTGTGTTCGTAACCATCGAGGAATGGAGCTCCTCTATTTGGGCGTTATACAGTCAAATTGCATGTTGAGTTCTATTCGACGGTCTTCTTGTTGCAAGTTTATGCTTTCTGTGGTTATCTATTAAAAGGAAGGTTAAAAGCCGTACTGCAACAGAGGTCACCTAGAGAATTATGACTGATCACTTCGGGAGGGAATTGTTAAAATTAGTTTTACCCTGAAATTATTAGTTCAGATAAAGTCATAGTCAATTCCCTTTTTTTGAAAAAAACTTTTGATTTGGCCTGACTGAAATAATGAGTACAAATACATTTTTAAGACCATATGTAGTAACATTTTGACAATTGATATAATATTAAGCCCCTTGTTTCTGATATGGTCAAATATTAATCGAAAATGACATTACTTTACAAAAAGGATTTGTTGTTCATGCGTTTATCATGTCCTTCGATGATATAAATCTATTCACCTAAGCTGCTCCATCCCTATTAATCCAAACACAGCGTTATTATGCATATACTGTTGACGACCGTGTCACAGTGATTGACGGCTTGACACGGCCGTGGTCCGTCACGCTATCAACCAGCTGTGTGAACTGGAGCAGAGAGACACAATATCATAAAGCAGATACGCTGTGAGAATTTAATAATCTAGGCATATAGAACTAATAAAATATAACTGTCAATGCTGTCAGAATGCACTTTGAGGGTATGAAGCTTAAATACTAGTAAAGATATACTGACTGTTTCTATGAATGGTATATTGCCCAAGCGGTGTAAAACCATAAGTCACCATTTGAATGACCATACAGCTTATTTATAAGGTATAAATCATAGTAATATCAGGGGTACAATTTGAATGAATTATCTCATCAAAGTTGACATTTTGACATCACGTCTAATTTTAGGACTGGGAGTCGAACATTCAGAAGTCATTAGAACCTTGTGAGCAGCCCCATTATTTCAGTTTATACTCGTTTGAACTCACTCATTCACACCGGAGAATTTAGATTGGATTTGTTTATGGCATGTACATATATGGTATTAGAAATATGAAATTCATATGCCCTTATATCATAACATACTTGGTTACAATGAGCCTTAACCAACATATGGTGTGCATACGTGCATTGAGGAATTTGTCATTTTCATAACATTCTATGAATTTGGAAATTTTTGAAGAACATTTGTTGTGAATAGATGCGGTTAACGTGTGAATGTACATTATTATGTACGTTTGTTATACAAAGATACGTTTATGTTTACCTATCATAATAATCATCACGTTCCTTTGTCCGCCCCATTGTTACATATCTATAACCACACTTATATTTATAATAAAGCTTCTTTTGACAGATTGGTTTGGTTTTTATATTTACCTATTTTACATCGAAAAAGATGTATGTTGAACTTTCTTTCAACCATATGATTTTTGTCATTGTATTCATTGCGATTCTAGGTTTATTGTAAAATGTAAACATTGCAGGAAAACATATGTGCACACGTGTGAGATAACTTGCTTTGCTTCTATCATGCTATTAAACGAGGTATCTTGATCACTCACGCGTACGGTTGACTGTGTTAGCTGTAACTTGTATTAGATAAATTATGTCAGTGCTTACATATTTCAAGAATTAGGGAAGTATATTACAGGTGAAGGGTTTGTACAACAGCAACAGTCATTACTTTCCATTTAGAAACATAAATCTTAAAGGGTCAGTAGCACGTGTTGAGGGGGAATATAAGGTGATGTCAGGAAAATGAAAATTAATGGTCCCAATTGAAAAACAACGTATTGTAACTAAATGGAGCAGTAATAATTCTAATATATAATGTAAAGTTTAGCCATGCGAATCCATTTTCTTACAGAAAAGGAATTAAAGGTGTTCACACAAAATGGCTACCAGTGGATTTTATGTGAATCATCATTCTTTGTCATCTGACTATGGATGATTGATTTGTGGTATGAGATTTTTGACACTATCAAAATAATACATTTAGCATTTTCTTACAATTATCAGTGAAAATTTAAAACATACAATGATAAAAAAAACGTGCTACTGCCCCTTTTAAGCTTTCCAAAACTGATGGTTTCATGTAGCACGTTTGTTTATGTCAATGAAATGATCTCAGGAAAACGCAATTAAATGTTGTCAATTGCAAGCCAATGCTTTTTGATATACTATTCAATCAAAGAAAGGAAAGGCTAAAACAAACTACTACATTTTGTATCAGGGATGGTGGTCGGAGTCTGAAAACCTTTGTTGAATTTATATTGTGTAACGAAAATTGAGACATGGCAGAAAAAATGACATGTAAAAAGGTCAAGGTCACTTAGCACTCAGTATCCTGTGCGATTCCAATTATGGACATGTTTTGTTTGATATTCCGTCCAGACTGGTCAAAAATCCTCTTACAATGTCATGAAATGTTCTGATATGCTCCCCCAAGCACCCATCACATTCGATAAGTAACCAAGACAGATAGTCGTAGCCCAGGCCAGACGGGAGTGGTCATCCAGTCTGCTGTTCCCAGGACAATTCAGTGTTGTTCAATGCTGCTGTATAAACACGGACGTGTAACCAAAGCCAACACTTTCTTTACGTACTTAGGATATATTCTTAGATGTTCTTACAATTGGTTGTACTTACCTCTGCTCTGATGAATTTCATTTAGTCGAAACTTTACTTTAAAGAATTGGCGCTCAAATCACCAGAACCCCTAGAATAAATTCAAATTCTTGTTTCGATTGGTCAGACCTTTTAACTGAAACAAGGATTCAATGCGTGGGGAAAATGTTCATCAGAGACATACTGCTAGGAAACAAACGTGGGATTCATTTTAAAAACATAAAGATAAACATCGGACATACTGTGCTCAGTAAAGCTGTATGTATATCATCTTTTGTGGAGCGCGGTGGTGTATTGGTTAGCGTGCTGGCCTGTCACGTCAAAGACCCGGGTTCGAATCCAGGTGGAGACACCAAAAATTTGTGACCTGGGCTTTACACATTGTTGTGTCCTTGGGCAAGGCACTTTATCCACATTGCATTCAGTCCTCCCAGCTGTACAATTGGGTACCTGAATACGGGAAGTACGGACCTATGTGGTCGCGCGGAGCGCTTAGTAGCGACTTTGAAAGAACAATTCCTTCAGGGTAATAATGTACAGCCAGTGAGCAGTGCTTGCACTGGATATTAGGCTTAAAAACTGTCATTATTACATCAAATGAATAAAATTTGTTCACAGCAATATGACGGCGAATGTGTTTTGCTTGAAGTTTGATAAGTTCTCTTGTGACTTCGCATCAATGAGTTTTTAATGTGAGATATTTTGACCTTGCTACTGCCCCTTTAAAAGACTTGTAAAACCAGGTAGGTAGAGATGGAATGTGTATACAAGGTTTGATTTGTTTCTGTTCAATCATCAAGTGTATAGAGGATTTTCAAGTTTTATCCATCTGTTAACATGCTTTACACAGCAACGCCGCAGGTACACCGATACGCTGAAGAAACGTTAAAAGTGCAGTAGCACTCACACAAAAAAACGTTTGTCTCGATATATTCCTTTAATATTCAAAATACCAAAATATTGAAGTAGAGCTTTAATGGCCAAGATATGAAGGTTCTGTATGACGTCCCACAATAATGATGTACCAACAATTCTGTCCATGTAGTTACATTATATTGATAAAATGTTTACATACTTCCTTGACATTGAATATGTTAAAAACATTTAATAAGATATAATAATATATTATACCTCGCCAAACATGCTTATCAAAGACATGAATGTATGGATGTATGATTATATGATTATGTTATTATAATCAATGAATCAATAAAAGTAAAAGTTCCAGAAAAGTGATCCCAGATATCCATATACAGTTACAGTACACAGTTAAACCCCTTATATGAACGACATGGGTCTAATGTACCAAGACCAGTATTTGCAATTGGGGTTGACCCAAAGTGTCACTCAAAAAACATTCGTGTACATGTCAGCGATAAGGGCCTTCTAGGTTAGACATAAGCCGACCGAAATGATGTGAAAGTGTCACAACTCGGGTGATAAGGATACAGAGCGTATACCTTTAAAGGGGCAGTAGCACGTTTTTTGATAATTTTATATTTTAAAATTTTCAGTGATAAGTGTAAGTTAATGTTAAATGTATTATTTTGACAGTGTCAAAAATCTCATAACACAAGCCAATCATCATCCATAGTCGGAGGACAAAGTATGAAGATTCACATAAAATACATAGGCGGCCATTTTTGTGTGAACACCTTTAATTCATTTTGTGTAAGAAAAAGGAATCGCATGGCTAAACTTTACGTTTAATATTTGAATTATTACTGTTCCATTTAGTTTAAATACATTGTCTTTCAATTGGAACCATTAATTTTCATTTTCCTGACATCACCTTATATTCCCCCTAAAAACGTGCTACTGCCCCTTTAAGGTCATTAACATGTTCACTAATTATTTGTACAACCCCCTTTGGGCTGTGACCTTGAATTCCAGGTTGGAATCTGATGTGAGATGAGGTGAGGTGAGGTGAGGTGAGGTGAAGTGAGGTGAGGTGAGGTGAGATGAGGTGAGGTGAGGTGAGGTAAGGTGAGGTGAGGTGTCCTCGTTTACAATACGGGATATATCAGTGTTACCATGTAAGTATTATATACATAAAGAATTTGTTTCAGCACCCCTATGATTTCTGTAGCAGCAATGGTTGTCTGATAAGAATGAAAACAGTGTCGCAACAGAACTAATCATATGATGTGATAAAAACATAATTAAGCAGTTACGGGTAGAAAATGTCATTCAGATAACGTTTCCCATCTTTTGGATTTCACTTTCATAACATTGTCGTGCTTTTATGTAAAGAAACAATGTAAGTGATAATTGCTAGTTTTATATTGGTAATTCCTTTCCTTGAAGGGGCAGTAGCACGTTTTAAGGGGGAATATAAGGTGATGTCAGGAAAATGAAAATAAATGGTTCCAATTGAAAGACAATATATAATGTAAAGTTCAGCCATGCGATTTCTTTTTCTCACACAAAATGAATTAAAGGTGTTCACATAAAAATAGCTGCCAATGGGCTTTATGTGAAAACTCATAATCTTTTCTCTGACTATTGATGATTGGTTTGTGTAATGAGATTTTTGACACAAACAAACTAATACATTTAGCATTAACTCTAAAATATTTGTGAAAAATTGAAAATACCGTGAACATTTTCAAAAAACGTGCTACTGCCCTTTAAAGCCTACTCGTTAAACCTGCAATCTGATTGCAGTTGACCGCGATCAGATTGCAGTCAGACCGCGGTTTTCAGGTAACTAATTCTGCAAGGGTATGTATGTGCTCATTGGGTATTATTATCATGGTTACACTTGTTGATCAAAGACAATAAAGTCACATGTAACTGCTTTTTGGTGTTGACTGTTGAATTGTTGTTTCTTATTCCAATTGTAAAATAAAACATCCTTCAATTACGAACAAATACCACAGTTTGTGCTAAGTGTTACACCGAAATGTCAGTGATGACGCTCCACGCCTCGGTTAAGGTCAAAGGTTATCGGAGTTCATTTGAAAATGGGTAGGGCCAGTTTACTGCCTCAAACGTCTAAACAAGTGAGCGGTGTTAATAGAAACACGAGAAAGGAACAATTGTCTTTCATGTATAGGGGAGTCGGAGAAAATTAGTAGAGGACGTAAAGTGAATGTGTTTTGTTGATCATAAAACCTTCGAAATCGATATTGAATGAAATTAAGACACATTAGTTCGCTATGTCAAAATACGATTTTTTGTTGTTATTGAAATTGGTGAATTTTGAGTAATCAGACAATTTATATGTTTCGTACAATCAATGTCATAAATACATAATTATCTATGTATGTACCGTTAGGCGGAAAGGGATCGATATAAGCTTTGTGAAACGTAAACGTGTTAAACAATACACCATAACAACAATTTCAAAACATACTATACTTTATTTTCTTACATATACTAAAATGCATTTATGATTTTAGAGGAATAGCTACGAAAATAACTCCCTCTTGTCATTGATACAATCACACCCATCACCAACCTACACAATGAAGCGTCCTTTAAATCACTCTCTCACTGATTCCATAACCCTTGATATATATACATTATAAACATTTTTTATATTCCCCGATTTTGTACACTCACATTTAATGAATAGAAATGATATAAGGGATACGTAAAACAATTTCACATTAAACAAACGATACATATTGGGTATTGATGAAGCAATCAATATGTATACGTGTTGGTACAGAATTAATAAAATACATCAGTTAATAAAACCACTGTATGTACATCTCATCAATCTGTGCATGATTTATTCTTATACGTGAATGGAACGTGAAAGATGAATTCAACAAGTTTAAAACAGAAATTTTGGGATAGGACATACAAATTTGAAGATATAAAATGCCTACCTTTTTACTAAAACCAAGTCTAACATATCGGAAATGAGGATTGCTTTTTAGTCCAATTTAAAAACAACAAGCAAAAAAGTGAGCGTGGCTCACTAATACCCCCGACCGTGCATCCATGACTAACTGAATTATTTTTTACTTTCAATGTCGTCAACTCTTGCACAGCATTTGACCCCCAAAGAGGAATTGAGAAAAATGACTAATCAAAAAATGGAACTTTGTAAAAAAAAACCCACAAAAAACCCTTAGTTTTGATTTGGCACTACAGTGCTCCTAGTAGTGTAGAAGACACATGCAAAATGTGAAAAGAATCAGATGAAAAGTTTTCCCCGTAATAGGTTGGCACAAATCTGATATTGGAAAATGACTAAGTTCAAAACATGGAAATTTGTAAAAAATTCAAATATTAACAAAATTTGCTGTAACTTCGCACTGCACCCTTCCTAGTAGGGTAGAAGACGTGCAAAATTTGAAATCAATCGGATAAATAGTTTTCCAGTAATAGGTCGGACAAATCTGATATTGGAAAATGACTAAGTTCAAAACATGAAAATTTGTAAAAAATTAATAAAAAATTCAAATGTTAACGAAATTTGCAGTAACTTCGCACTGCACCCCTCCTAGTAGGGTAGAAGACATGTGCAAAATTTGAAATTAATCGGACACATGGTTTTTAATAGGTCGGACAAAAAATGTCCTCGGACGGACACACACACGGACACACACACACACACACACGGCCGGAATCGTTGGTATTACTAGATACCCCGGACCGTTGGTCGGGGGTATAATAATCAGTAAGTGCTATAAGGGATTACAATGCGTGCCTAATTTAAGAGCAGATCTTTTTTTAAATCCTTGTAAAAAAATGACTTTAATTTGATGTCACGGTATTAAGATGGACACCGACATATTCCAACAGTTTCAATTACAACAAACAAAAAGTTTTCATTCTCTATCAAAATGATTTTTCGATTTTTTTTTTCGCATTAGTTAGTTCTGGAGAGCTTGCATTCAATGCATTGGAAATGTTTTGTACAGATACATGTAAGTTTGGAATGCTAAATATTTCGAATGATGATTTTTTTGCCAGGACAATGTACCACATGTTCAATTCACACATGTTATATCAGAAGACTTTTGTCAGTAAATGGGATTGTTATTTGTTCCTATATTATCTAAATCAACATGTTCTTGAATTGTAATACGGTCTCCTAATGCTTCATTTTATTGCTCATAGAGATAATCCTCAATATGTGAGCTTTGAGAAAATATAACATTGTTGTATTATTTGACACAATATCTCCAAAATTACAAATTCCTTGCAAAATATTATTCCAAATTCTAGATATGTGACGTAAGTATTTCAGCAACATGACGAACTATCTCAGTTGAGCGATATGTGGTTATGAAATATATTAATACAAAAATAAGTTAGCATTTCCAAATCTAAACCAATTGAATTACTATAAAACACTCAGGACTTTGACGTTTCATTGAGTAAAATTGAAACACATGTCTTTTTTTATTTCAATAGGTCAGTAAAAGTACCATACAACGAACAATTCTGAATTCCAATCTGAAGAAATCGCACAGAAAATTGTACATGTGCTGATAAAATAAATCACGTCACATTTGAACATACCATGCATTTGTTACAATCATACCTGTCGCTGTGACTCCAACCCATGGTTTTTTTCAGTTTTAAGACCAAATTTAACCGACGGTTTCCACATGTTGGATGTTTCTCTGACACCATTACATGTACGTCTACACGTTTTTACATCTAATACAAAACTTTCGAACAAGAATCCCTGAATTCATCCAGGGACATTGTATAAAATGTATATAGGGTCTCTGGTTCATCCTATTCCATCTTGCGAGATGTTTTGTTCTTCAACACGATTTGCCTTGCTGATCCTTAATTGTCTTAGCTAGATCTCTCACAAAGGAAGTCGGATTGGGTTTGTTCCAGTAAAAAAAGTCTTTCCTCCTCAGCCGCCAGACAAGACTCGATGTCAGTTGAGATATCTTTATGCTTAACGAGTATCAACTTGGACTCTCTCTCAACAACCATATGGGATTCCGTGTGATATTCAAACATACTCAAACTGCTTTCCAAAAATCCAGGAGACAAAATAGCGACAAATGTTCGGCTTTGTTCTAAAGCAGATATGATCTCTTCAAGCATGAATGCCCCAGGTATCTTGTCAAGGTTCAAGGTTTTTATTGCTCAATACCCACCAGCGGTGGTACATGAGTAACATAATACACACATATATACATAAGTACACCAAGATGGCATTAGGGTACTATATATAGTGACAATATAATAAACATACACAATTCTAGTATACACATATGTACATACATACATACATACAACAAGATCGCATTTGAAATCATGACATGATAATATGACATAACCATATAATATAAATTCATGATTCTAATCTAATGGTGAAAATATAAGGTCAAACCATTACTTACGTGAAACTGCAACCAGATTGTTAATACATGCAATAAACTTTGATAAGTTCTTTAGATTCTTAACAGTTTTTGAGCAAAATAATCTTTTAAAAGTATAGAAATTGGGCCATGTATTAATGTATTGAGGAATATACAGCTGCCTCTGCTGATGAAGGGCTTGACATCTGAAAAGGTAGTGAAACTCATCACCAACAGCGGGGGAATTACATAGTTTACATAAACGTTCATTTCTAGGTATATTTGTCCATCGGCCAGTCTCAACAGGTAGATAGTGGTTAATGGTTCTAAATTTTAGAATTGGTAAATATATAGCTTTGGACATAAAACGGTAAGGTTCAAAGCATAATTCATGTTTATAGAGTTTATAGTAAAAGCCCTTTGAACTTTGCTCCATAGAACTTCTCCAGTTTTGTAAATTTTGGTCCTTTAGTACCCTTTCTACTGTTGAGGCTAGCCACGAGGTAGTGCAAATGGCAGGATTATCATATATTTCATTTAACCCACAGTCTGTTAGAATCTTTTTAACAAATGAAAACCACTTCAATCTATCTAACATATCACACTTATTAATACGTACATAATTAAACAAAATACTGGAGGTTTTCAGGGTACTGGTATAGGTAGCAATCTTATGCCAAAAGCTTATAACCCGTTTATATATTTTGATATAAATTGGTTTTCTACCAAATTCACCATAGAGAGCAAAGTTTGGTGTACTGTTTCTCAAGGAGGAAATGAGCTTTAAGAATTTTTTGTGTAATTTTTCAATAGTCTTTAAGTTTTCAAAACCCCAAATTTCGGATCCATAAAGCATGATTGGCACAATCATAGTATCAAAGGCTGATATAATACAATCCAGTGGTAAATTTATATTTCGAGCTTTTTTTAAAAGGGCATACATTGCTTTTGTTGCACTCTCGACAAGTGATTTGATTGTATTTACGTATCTACCGTTTCTATGAATTTAAATACCAAGGTAGTTGTACATGTCGACAATTTCAATATTCTGATTATTGAAGACGAATGAAGGTTTTGATTTACTTGCATGTCCGCTACCGAAAATGAGCACTTTAGTTTTTGTAAGATTAACTTATCTCTATCACCAATCCACAGCCTCAAGCCATGCTTACTTTCGAGAAGACATAGTTGATCCTTGATCAAACTTATGTCGTCTTCAGCTTATACATGATGTACGCATCAAATTTGTATTTCAATTCTTCAAGCTTACGTAATGGACGTTTTGGTACGGGATTTGAAAAAGTGTTTGTCGAAAAATTGTCGGATTGATGTTTTAAAACCTCTTTCCGTAGATATCCGTTCAGAACGATCCAAATAATCGTATCTGACCTCCCTCGTTGTCGAACGACCCGAAGCTTGAGTATCTGAAAACCAAACTAAATCAAATATAAAAAAAACCTAAAGAAATCAATTTGGAACGAATCATAAAGAGTCCGTCCGAGATTTTCATCTAAAATTGTTTAGTTTTCATGAATAACAAAATGCCATAATAGATGATATTATTTGAAAATGGGTAATATATGATAAATACCTGTTTTAAAATGAAAATCTAAAAACAGTCATATGTATTCACAGAAGCCGAAATCACACCTGTTTTATAATTGAATAGTGGTTAAAGGAACAATATATCAAAATCGACTCATAACTTTCCGTCTGGCTGGTTGAGATAAGTTTTAAAAATTACGTTTGACCGCTTGACGCATGCTAGGCCTGTATGACGGTCCTTTTTTTTAATACTCGCGACTTTGATGCTCCATAATCATATTGTACTAAACTGATCAGATTTATAATGATACTTTTTAGCGATAGAAGGTACTTTTCATTCAACACTGTGTTTAACCGTACACCGGAACTAGCGAGGTGTACGGCGGAGAAATGTTGCTAGCGAGAAGCCGAAATCAAAAGTTAGGTAATATTTTACTTAATAACTTTCAAATAATCAACATCATGTGGTAATTTTAGCACACATATACTTAGTAAAATGTATGTGCTTGTCATTCTGTATCCAAGGGACAGTAACAATGACAGTTGCGAGTAATGCTGTTGTTAGTAAATATTTGCGCATGCTATCTCTGACTATGAACAGGATATTACATTAAACAGTTATGTCTCGGAAAGCTATTGACATGATAATAACATAGAAAAGGTTGATGAAACGGCGATAATTGCTTTTTAAGTGATTCCGTTTGCGATCACGCTCCTCGCTAGCAACATTTCTCCGCCGTACACCTCGCTAGTTCCGGTGTTCGGTTATAAACAGTGTTTAAGCGACACCATTGATTCAGTTTTGCATATATGACCACAACAACTCACGGGGTGGCTCTTTAGGAAAATGTCTAGGTTTCGGAAGTAAATAGACAAACGCAAAAGTTTCAATTATGACGCTGAGTTAAAACCAGAGATATAACCCTACAGTTGTGTTACTCATCATTAAAAATGTATTTTATCTTCAATGTTTCTCCATATAAGCGACTTAAAACGTTTCTGTAAAATCGGCTATAAAGATATGGTAAGGTTGTGGACCTCCTGACAATCCCTGAAGGTCCTAACTTTGCCATAACTCCATTTTCAGCCTTCTTGCCACATATTGTGGCCTCTGAAAGGGTCTTCAGTTACAATGATTGTATATCCTAACACAAGTTTTTCATCTAGAAATTGTTCAAAATTGAAACCAGTTTTCGTCATTCTTTATTTGAACTTTATACCGAGTCGCCGAAACAGAAATTTGTAATAACTCTATTAAGCCGTATACTTCTTTATGTCTCGTAATAAGGCAAGTGAGGGAGTCATATCATTTTAAAGTGACAGTAGCACGTTTTTTGAAAAATTTATATTTTGAATTTTTCACTTGTAATTGTAGTATAATCCCTTGGCGGCCATTTTGTGTGATCACCTATAATATATTGTGTTAGAAAAAGAAATCGCAAAACTAAATTTTACGTTATATATTTGAATTATTACTGCTTCATTTAGTTTAAATACATTGTCTTTCAATTGGAACCATTTATTTTCATCACATTATGTTCCACCTAAGAACGTGCTACTGTCCCTTTAAACGCGGCAGCGAGTGGGAAACCCGAGACAATCATCGACGCAATGTCAATGTCCTCGATATACCGTGTTTCCCTACGGGTTTTATTACAGAAGCGCATTTGTATGGATGTTATGTTATTTTACGAAATGATTAATTTCAGCGACTGATAACATAGGGAAACTATTGAACCTCGTATATGTAATAGATATACCCACCCTTCCCGAGGTGTATCGCTCAATATACATCCTGTTTGAATCGTGAGTCTCCGAGGCGTAGCGTAACGGAGCCGAGGATCGCGATTCAAACAGGAGGTATATTGAGCGATACACCTCGGGGAGGGTGGGTATATCTGACTAATACCCCACTCCGGTCGAGTAATATTTGACGAAAAGAGCTATCCACCCTACTCTATATATGACTTGACCTAACTAGATCAATAAAATATAAACAATACTCTCCTTATTACGTCTTAAAAAAACATAAAGTGACTTCATTATATTGATATTCGGTACAAACTAGTACATATACATAGACTTATATAGGAAAATACAACAACCTAGACATGACACAACAAAAAGTACCGCTACCTGTATCAAGCCTCAAAAGCTCAGTCGATAGAGGCGTTGCATCGCAATATTAAGGCCCCTGGTTCGATTCCCACTTTGGCCGTTAACATTTCTAAAAAAATCTAAATTCTATAACTCTGTTAATTTGTCGAAGTTGAAAATCTCTTCACTTGACTTTATTTGGGTGTTCAAAAAAGAATAGGTGTACTAGGAAAGTTGTGGTGCATCGGTCAATATACCTACAGTAAACAGTAAAATTTTACTTCTTATCAGGGTCCACAACCTTACCATGTACTCGGTTTCACACTTTCGCCCTATTACCATCAACCGTTACAAGTGAATATTCCTTTATCAAAATATTACGTTATCCACAAAACATGAAAAAAAACCTATAATGGAAACAGTTGAAACCCCACGGCCGAATGTAAAAATTTTAACATTGTCTAATTTTGAATGTCATTATCTGAGATGGAGACAAAGGTAAAAATCGCAGATAAGATCAAGGTTTACAATCAATATAAATATATCATTATTTTCCTCTGTCAGAGATTACAATGGTATTCCAAACTATCCTTTTTGGACTGCAATTACAGGATTGAAATACCCACTAACAGGCGATTGAAGCAGATAAATGTTGTTTCAGACAGGTTAACGTTTCGTGGGTATTTCATAACTTTATGTTTATAATTGTTTTTTTAAATGATTACTATTCTGGTGCATTATACATATTCTATACTTGTAAATGTTTTTTTCAGGAGAAGCATTAATATAGGCATTTGCTGCCTGTTTGCTTGTCCTTTTTCCCTGTTGTATATATATTATCCTGAATGTTGTGTATGTTGTATAATGTTTTATGGAAATAAAATACTGTTCAAATCAAATTTTATACACCTTTAAAGGGGCAGTAGCACGTTTTTAGGGGGAAAATAAGTGATGTCAGGAAAATGAAAATTAATGGTTCCAATTGAAAGACAATGTATTTACTCTTTTGGAGCAGTAACAATTCAAATATACAATGTAAACTTTAGCCTTGCCATTCCTTTTTCTTACAGAAAATGAATTAAAGGTGTTCACAAAAAATGGCCGCCAATGGATTTTATGTGAATCTTAAAACTTTGTCCTCTGACTATGGCTGATTGGTTTGTGTAATGTGATTTATGACACTATCAAAGTAATACATTTAGCATTAACGTTCAATTATCAGTTAAAATTTTGAAATATAAAATTATCAAAAAACGTGCTACTGCCCCTTTAAAGTGTGCAATTATTTTACTCACAATCCCTTCGAGGGAGACATCGCATTCGATCATACATGTCATCTTCATTTTCACTTTCACTGCCTCTGAGACCTTCAAAGTCTAGCTCTCTGTACCGACCCCGAAGGACCTCCAATTCTTTTTTTCTTGTAAATCCATCTACGTTTTCAGTCTGAGTTGAAATGTTTTTCGATTGTTTATTTGTAAAGCCATAAACAGTCTCTGTTTGCGTTGAAGCGTCTTCGGAAAATAGTTTCTCTTTTTCTTCACAGTCCCCCAAAGAAAATGCCTAAGAGAAATATTGTATCATTAAATAATGATTTTTTTACACAGAAGGTACCACGATTTAACAGTGAATACGATCCTACGCGGTGGGGAATCGTATTTCATATTTTTGACAGTAAGTGACAAATATTGTGGCGTTTTCAATCTGTGTCACTAAACTAACTCTAAGTGAACTTTAATTAACAAATGAGTGAGGAAAACAAGGATAGTTGAAAAGAAGTGAGAGAGAGAAAGAGAGAGGGGGGTGGAGATTTATGTTGTGAAGCAGCCAGTCCATTTTTTAAAGGCTTCATTGTCTTTGCCACATATGAATTTTTCTACATCATAGTGGACTTTTATAATTTTCTTTAAATGGTTAAAGTTTAATTCCTTAATCGTACACTTACATTTATAACTGTATTTCTTTATGATAGTGAATAGATGATTAATTGACAAGAATGCTTTGGTTGGGGTCGCCAAGAAGAAACGAGGAGAGGTTGAAATCAATAGTATGACCTGTTTCGCTTTTGAACCAAGTATTAAAGTTTTTTAGCAGTGTCTGCAATTTACTGCAGTTATAAAGCAAGTGTTTAATCGTTTCATTTTCACATTTGCATAAAGAACAATGCTGATCATCACTTTGTCCAATCTTAAGGAGAAATGATTTAGTTGTAATTATTCGATGAAGAAGTCGATATTCGGATTTGGTTGTCGATAGTCGACTTATGATTAATTTCGAGGCATTTTGAAATATGGTCCTGTGTAATTATGCTGTCTACCTTGCTTTCCCATTTATGACATAAAAGTTGGTAAATTAATTTACAATCTTTGGAACAAATAAGACGTTCCAATAAGTCACAATTTCTAATAGGGGGGATTATGGGTAAATTTGGATATTGATTTCTCAATGTGAAAAGCTTCTTATTTGGAAGATATTTTAACAATTTGAAATATGATGAATCGCGTATATTGAATTCATTTTGATTGAGTTTTAAACCTTTTATATCACCTGTTCCTTGAAAGATTTGGTAGACATATTTTAATGCTCTGCCATGGCATAGGGCATAAACAGGTCCATCTTTATCTGAGACACAATTTATTAGCGGCATTTCTAGGAAAGTATTGATATCAGATATATCATCACTTCGCAGTTCTGCAATTTTTAATGTTTTTCTTTGCTCTCAGTAACTCTCGTTTTTGGAAATTTAAAAGAGATGGATCATTAAATTAATATAAAGACAATTTTGATAAATTTTGCCAAAGGCCATTTGATGATATTCTTTTGATCCATTTGATATTAAAGTATTTGTTCAAAATTGTGAAAGTCAACCACTTTTAGACCCCTGACGTGCAAAAAAGTCTTTGATGAACGTTTTTCTATTTATTTTATCTCTTTTGTCGGACCAGATAAATTTATTAACTAAAGTATCCAATCTTTTAAAGGAGGAGGTATCTGGTAATGGAAGAGATGTAAAGAGATGTGTGAACAATGAGTGTTTATATATTATATTATTGTAACCTTTTCTCTAACAGTGAGTATTCTTGAAGACCATTGATATAAGAGATTTCTTGCTTTCTTAAATTACTTTTCGAAATTCGATTGAAAGGTTCCTTCGACCAGCGTAAAGGAATATTTGGACATATTTGTTCAGTATTTTTCTTGGATCCAATCCAGATAAGCATGGTTTTATCATAATTAATGTTTAAACCTGATCATGTCGCAAATTTCTTTAACATGTCAATTAGTTCTGATAGACTAGTTTCTGAGTTACCTTGTCTACAGCCGCGCCATGGATTAAAATATTCAGAAATATTACCAGCGTTTGTGATTGCACTGAGAGTATTATATTGAAAAAGTTTAATCCAGTTTCGGAATGAAAGTTAAAAACTTCTAGTGCCTTATGGATGAAGTCCCATTCAATGGTATCAAAAGCTTATTCAAAGTCTACCGTGACTAATAAACCGGGTATTTCATTAACTTCACAGTCATTCAAAAGTCGTACAAAAATCTGGTATTTTCTGAAATAGAGCGGGTTTTAAGGAATCCAGTTTGGGTTTCACTAACGATAGTTAGTAAAACCTGCTTCATTCTACTAGGATTTACGCCAGAGGCTATTTTATAGTAAACATTAAGAAGGGCTATAGGGCGCCATTTTTTTTAGATATCGACGATCGCGACTACTTTCGGTATACAGGTAATAATGCCTTGACTTTGAAATATCGATAGAGTTTCATGCTCGTCATTCTCGATTATCCAGAGTTTACGTTCCGATTATATCTCCACTAACCTCTGGAACCAAAGTAGGCTCAAAGCGATTCACAAATTACCTGCCCAAGTTGCATTACCGTCTTTCGTTAGCCAATCAGATGGGCCTTTAGTCAGAGTCAGAAATAGGAAAGAAATCATAGAGGCAGATAAACGGCGAATGAGTGAGTTGGGGGTTGAACATTCAATCAGCAATTTTTTCAGCTATTTAACATGTGAATTTATCCAAAAGACACAAGATCGAAGAGAAAGAAGTTCGACAGGATGAGATAACAAATGAAAAAGAGGGATAGAAAGCAGGTTAAAAACGACACAAATGTGGTCTGATTTCTTCAATTGTCTTTTAAAGCTTAGGTGACCCTTCCAGGAGCATGCCAGCTCCATTTGGCATAGCTCAAGGTTCGGGGAAGCACACAAGCTACCACACCACAATATCGTTTTGAGTCAAGTGGGATGGCATATAATCAAGTCAAAAACATTCCATAATGCATGAAGTTACTAAATCTATCTACCATCGGTTATTTATGCAAAAAAAACTTTCCTTACACATTTTTTTCTCTCGGATCTGTCAACTCTCTTAAATTTAGATGGCAGCATGTTTTATAGCTGGAATACTGCTGACAGCACGTTAAACCCCAACTCGCTCACTATTTCATAAATAAAATCAAAGGCCATACGATAAAAAATTTACAGTCCAGAGGTATTCTCTTGACGAGAACTGGGAATGCTAGGTAACAATTGTTATATCCCACCCAGTTTGATGGACAAAACACTAACATACAGTCTTGAAACCCATTTATTTGGATGTCATTTCTGTTTATTGACGAAGCGGAGGTGTGTCATGAAAGAAGGCATGCGATTGGTACGCTGCTGAAGGCAGCGTAGATACCTCATTGGACAATATGCCACTAAGGGCAGGTAATTTGTGAATCGCATTGAGCCTACTTTGGTTCCAGAGGTTAGTGGAGATATTATCGGAACGTAAACTCTGGATAATCGAGAATGGTAAAACCATGTGTTTTTTAAATTGAGATTAAATTTTTTTATTTTTTTTTTACTCTCGAGAAAGTAAAATAAGTCTCGTCGTTTAACAGCATCTGATTGGAGACCCCTAGCATCTGATTGGAGACCCCTAGCATCTGATTGGAGATCCCTAGCATCTGATTGGAGACCTGATTGGAGACCCCTAGCATATGATTGGAGACCCTTAGCATTCTTAGCATTCTTAGAGATAATTGTCAAATCAGCCACATAAGCTATCGTCAAGTTTTGTTATCATAATGATCCTATGTGTAAAGGTTGAAATGATATGTAATGAATCAATGTTCAGTGTTACATTCAAGACAAGACTTAGTGTAATGGCGAAGATTATATTGCAGCTGCAGTAAAAGAGAGAAGTATAAAGCGAACTAGAGTTAGATATAGAGCTAAAGAGAGAGGATGATAGGGAGAGAAGGGTAAAAATAAAAATAATTTAAAAACCATGTTGAGTTACCATCTCTTGGGTAAGATGGCATGTTTGTCCATTTATTCACAGGGGCGTGTAATGTCGAAACCAACAGAGTGAAAAGCTTTTTAGTCGACGATCCAGCACAAAACAACAGAGTAAAAATATTCTTAGTCGACGATCCAGCACATACTACTATATAAAAGAAATAAAGTAGTATGTGCTGGATCGTCGACTAAAAAGCTTTATATTCTGTTGTTTTCGATAATACACGTCCCTGTGAAAGTGTGGCTCAAAAACACATTCGATTGGGATTTAAAGCTCACGGGTAAGGTACATGCCATTACAGGACTCAGTTACAGTTGCACTATGCTATGGTGACTGATGGAAAATATTGTCGTTTAGATGGATGAAATTTAAAGTTAATCCGCAGCATACTAATGCTGACAACAATCTTAAGCGTTTTCAAAACATCAGTATGGATTACCTTCGTCTGGTTTTGGTTCTGTTGACCAAAGTCTGAAAAAGGAGGTAGAAAATGAATATTCAGTATCATCTATATAGAGGATTAATATAAGTATTCATCAAGCAGAATTGTTCATGAACGAAATAGTTTACCGATGCGGATTTGAAGGGGTTTAATTCTTAGGCACTATTTACTACAAACCCAAATTAATCATCAATTGAAATAATCAGAAGATATAACTAACTCTCGTTTCATTTTACAGTAGAAATAGTCAATCATTGCTTATTGTCGGCGGATGCTTCTTACGCATTTGGAAAACTCACATGTATCAACACAATGCAATTATTAACAGATGTGTCACCTTTGGAATAGATATATAACAATTCAATGACCTATGAACCACTTCAGACACATTTGCCTAACGACAAACAAAGTGAAACGTAACATTTTTTGCCGTTGTTCTCGCTGGTTCTCGTTTAACGGCCATGGTAGTTACAAGCAGTTACGGGACTTACACATCGGGCGAACAGAGAATCTCACTCAAGTGTCTACTGATATCAAATATATAAACACAAGTTGATATAAGTAGCAACTATCCGAGGCTTGCCGAGGATATTTTACTTTTATCAACGAGTGTTGATATTTTTGTTATCAGAAGACACGAGGGTGAGGTTCTATTCATCATCCAAAATCATGTTTGATTTCGTTTGCATGCAAAATGTAGATATCTGAACACTGCAATACCCTAACACTCCTTAAGCAATAATGTCATAACATTGTGACGTCATTGTGTTATTATGATGTCATACTGTGATATCACTGATAAGATAAGATAAGATAATTTTATTTGCACAGAGAACACCTTTCTTGGGCAGTGTACAAAACGAGAATAAACAAATTTCATGACATACATAATATATACATAACAAATAACAGAGATATGCTATTATACACAATGACACTGCATGCCATTTATCCTAATCTGTATTGATACAATTCATACAACAATTTGGTGGTTTTGGAGGCATGGTGACACTTAGGGTTTAATATGGCAGTTAGGAGATCTTTCTTTGGCAACCCCGCATTCGTCAAACCTGTTGAACAGATGAGGTCTGACCGATAATGGAATTTAGGACATGACAATATAAAATGTTCCTCTGTTTCAACTTCCGTTAGGTTGCAATGCTTGCAAATACGACTATCAACTGGGATGTTGTTGTATCGACCCCTCTCTATCTCTAGTTGATGAGCACTAAGTCGTTATACACTTAAAACTTTACGATGCTCCTTGTTCTTAATTGACGATAGATAGTCCTTCGATAGCATATTCGAGTCGGTTATGGTCCATCCTGTGTTCATGAGGTCATAACCTAGTAATGCCATCGCTGATGACGCAAAACGTTTGTGATGTCATGTACTTTCTGAATGCAGGGCAGTGTCAAAAATCTACTGTCAAAGCGAATGCTCCTGTAAGTGAGGAATAGTTCACTTGCACAATTTTCAGATTGCTACCTCCATTCTGTCCTGCAATATTGACTTTCTTAATGCCCATACCAGTTGTCTAAAGATATAGTTTATAACATTATTTCGTCACAAGTTATTCCTTTAATACTATTATACTCACACAACTTCAGCATTTCTTCTTTGGACAGAGTGACGTATCTCTCCACATTCACAAAGAAGGTCGTCCCTTCAGCGATAAACGAACCAAGAATGTCACTGAAGATGATTCTCAGCAGATCATGTATCCATTCGTCAGTCATTATGAAATGCTTCTCTACTGTTAATGTGATGATGATCGAACCCTTTTCCACGTTAATCTTCGTGATATGATCATTTAGGAGCTGGTCTTTGTGCACAGAAACCTCGGTCAACATCCTATCATTTTCACCTTCGTTCTGGTCGTGTTTGATGGTAATTTGAAGATGGTTCCTGTTTTGATCAACCAGTTGATCTGAAAGAAACATTTCGTTTCAATATAAAGTGTTCACTTCAAACCTGTGTCATAAATATGTTTAAAAGATATTTTGCTCACAAACTCAACGATAAAAATTAATTATAATGTCGCGACTGAAAGTTTTAAACCGAAAAGAATATCATAATATATTTCATATTCCTTATCATATTGTGATTGACATGGCAATGGCAACTCTACTATCTTATTAATTTGAGGAATTTGTCTGGTTAAATGTAAGTGTTTATTTTGTTCAAATTATTTCAATTTACTTCGTTTCATCATAGGTATGTTATAGACAAGTTAACATATCTGCTCTTAGATTGTTCCATAGATAAATAGTCGTAAAAATTCATAACATTTTGTAATCTTGGAAACAAAAATGATTGTAAACTGTTTGGAAACGTATTGTAACAATATCACTGAAAACTCTTTTTACAATTCAAATTCAATTCTTCTTTATCACTGCGTCCTATAATACTTTTAAAATTATAATTTTGGACGTCACAATAGGTCTAATGACAACTTCATCGATTGTTCTTCTCATATGGGTACATGAAAATGAACTGACTTTTGGGATGCAGCTTTGGAAGTGTTAAATCCTACCTGGTTGGACGCCAATTCTGAGATTTTGCCCGTGAGGAATCTCTTTTCCGGTGATTTCAAGTTTATTTCCAGTATGAACATTGAAGACATTTCCTGAAAAAATTGTTTTAATTGATTTAAAATAGTCTTAGTCAAAGATGTAGAGTAATTGTATTGACGAGTATGAACGGCAGATTGCTGCATAGAAGAATCAACGATGGACGTTGTGTAATGTTTTAGGCCCAACATTCTTTTTTTAAAGAATAAAGAGCTATTGACTCTGTTGGTCATAAGGCGTTCTATCATTTATCATTAAAACATTCATCATATGAGACGTAAGAAGATCACCGAATCGATAGGATTTATGCTTCTGGACAGGAAGATGAAAAAGGGATGTAAGGACAGGCCCCTGTGGCCCTTATTAAGGGTCAGGTGGTCAGCAAATCTGTTCATAATAATCCAAATTTGCTAAGGAGTCTATAGACAAGTTTACAGCTCGCTCTGCCTATTGTTGACCTTATAAGGGTTGACAAATCTATACTAAATTATAATTCTAATCAACCAAGCAGTCTGGAGAGAAGGTTTCAGCTTTCTATTGTTGTTATGCTTCTAAGGAAGAAGATGAAAATAGTTTTAGGGCATGGCAAATGTTTTTTCTAGATTTTTTTCTAGACCTTTTGCTCCTGGAGAAGAAGATTTGAATATATTTTAATAGTCAGTCAAGGAGAACGCGAAATTTCAAGAATAAGAAATTTCAGGTTATAAGACCTGAACTAAAATTGAGGAGATCATTCAACGGTAATGTATATGGCATATTCGGAGATCAATGATTCTCAAAGATGCATTATGCGCATGATTCAATCGCCAGGCGATAAGAGATTCTTTATAACCTAACCGTCAGACCGAAAGAATAACATACGATATCCTTCACATTTGTAGTCACTAAACGAAACGAAGCATTAGCATATTAACCAGTCATTTGCAGTTTCATACAAGGTAATACAAGCATTGAAATCAAAATATGCCTACTCTTGGGCTGTCACATCAATTAGAAGTTTTTACTAATTATCGTTGATTATCAATTATATTCAAGTCACCATAGACAATTGTCTGTTGACCATGGTGCGTGCCCACGACGATAGATTCCCTCGCTTCCCCGCCAGTCATTCCCGTTGCTTGAACACCTGCAATGAGTTCGATAACATTAATTCCCAACAGTTATGATATATGAAACAGAAAATACCTGTAGGGTAACAAGTTTGGTAGGGTCTTTAGCTGACTGTTCGTACGAGTTTAAAATGATGCTGGAAGGTGTGGTAAAACAGATGAAACGTTTATAATGAATGGAAGATCGAGACTTTGTACTATCAACGAAAGAAATTGACCATAGTTTGTGAGGAATCATGTCCGCATTTATATCAAAATGCTACAATGATTAACAAGCCTTGTTCCTTATTTTATGCTGAAATAGACCTGACCTTTAACGTAAGGTCTGGTTATAATGAAATCAAAGTTAAAAGTGAGAACTTTGAAAAGAGATGAATTGTGAAGAGTTTGCTCAAAGATATGTTTGGTTGAATTGATATTAAGGTTAAAATCTGTTATAAGGCAATTGGTGAAGTTATGTTTGGTTGGGGCTCTCAAGTAATTTGCTTACTTGTAAAATTAACCGTTGTGCATGAAAAAGTTTTATTATCAAAAAGCATAATTTGATATGGTAAGAGTATATTGACCCAAGTCTTTGTTGTCTTCCCACTTCCGCCTGGCGTTCCTCGGCAGTTGATACAACAGCTCATTAAGGTCCTCGGGAAAGTTGTCAACGACATAAATTTGCTTTCTAGATCTGTCGCACTCTGAAATAGCAAAAAACAATATTTCTCACATTACGTATTCTTGTATTCACCACATGCAATTCATTCGATTCGTCTGTAAGCTTACTTGTGATCGTACTGATACCTCGATCCATTAAGCTGTCCTTTTATTCTATTAGAATACTCTCTTAAGTGATGAGGGTTCGGGAGCGCAGCTCTTCGCGTTTGGCTTCGGATGAAATTTCGTGGTAAGACTCCCGCCAGGGGCTAGGCAACTTTGTCTTTGTTCTACACGCAGTGAGGTTTTGGTGCAATGCTACGCTGAATTCAGCGCAGTACGACCAATGGTTTGCTGGCTAAAGCCGATGCTGGCAAGTTTCACCGCAATGCATAGCCACACTAGTATTACGGGTTTTCTCCATGCAATAATACTAGCAGTCGTGAGAAAAGTGAAATCGCAGTATCGAAAGACTTTGCAGTGACTAAACGACAGAAAGAACGTCGGAATTATCTCCCTTTGTACAGTGAAGCCAAGATTTAAACTTCTTACAATGATTCCTCAAATGCATTTATGTAGCTCGTTCAAAGTTAATTGGAATGACCTACAATACAGTGGCAATGAAACAATGCGGATAAAAAATTGTTCTGAATCAGGGACAGCATTACATTTCACGACTGGACATGCCTCTGTGGGGAGAGAATACAGAGACGGACTCATACCAAATTTTAGAAGTGAATTTTTCAAGTTATACTCTGGAAAAGGAAACTAAATCAGAAACCTTTCCGTTTTAAGGCAAACATTTTCAAATTGTTTTGTACCCTAGAAAAGGCACATCTTCACCACATATGCACCATTCATGAATAAGATGAATACCAAATTTGAGCATTCTGAGTGAGAATTTCGGACGCATGGACGGACATATGGAGCGGCGTATCAGAGATATAATCAATAATTGATGATAACAATAACTTGATATTTTACCTAAAATCAAATATCCCTATTCTTGGTGTAAATCCCTGCTTCTTTATATAAGAAAACGTTAAGGAAAAGCTTTATCCTACCTCTGAATACTTGCTGTGCTCTTCCGTCCAGCTGTCCATCTTTCATGATATTTGTAAACATAGATGTGTCCACAATCAGATGAACCTCTTCAAAGCTATCAATGTTCGGCTCAAGGAACCACGAAAGATCTGTAAAGATAACGGTTAAAATAATAAAAATAATCTAGGGCTGATTAAAATCAATGAATATCTCAATATTTATTTGTCTACTGGATAAAAAGAACCAAATACTATGAAATAACCCTTTGAGAACCGTCTTGCTGTTCAAGTATCCAATTTTAACTCAGGCGCACGTACACACACACACACCTTCACTCACATGCAAGCAAGCAAATAAATCATTGGATTCTTTGAAGTCATGATCCTTTACCGTTTGTTGATCTTATGGAGTGAAAAAGATTAAATAATGTCTACCCTTGTACATCTAGTTATACATATAAACAACCTGATGAAATAACAAATAATGTGATATTTTGGTCATGGTTTCGTCACAACTAATATTCATCCTACAATTTGTACTGGGATTTTGTATTCAAGTAGACCGCAATGAGTTCACACGTAAGTTAACACGTGACTGTTTCAGCTTGTGAAACCATTTGGCCAATTAAAGAATGAGACACTAATAACAGTGCTAAAACTATCTGGTTACTCTGAATCACAGGACACGTCTTGTGTCTAATGTCTATTTCACAAACCGTCGCATGAGATGAGCGTTGTGTGTATTCCTCTTCCTTCAAGAGTTTGAGCATGCAGTTCTGAGGCCGTAAGCTGATTCCGCGTATGTAGAATAACTGCAATAAAGTGAAATACATTCACATAAGCTTCAATCAAACTTAAAATGATAATACAGTAATATTTGCCATATGTCCAACCCTTTATTCTCGAGACAGCTGTTAAGACACAATCATATATTACAAATGTAGCCAAAATGAGACACAGCAATATGTCACAATTTGAGTGATACAAAGTGTTACAATTATCAGTCCAATCATCTTCCAAATATGAAACGTGTCCATCAACACTAAAATGTTGCTCAGTTTTAGTTCAATCAAACTCAGTTATTCTTACCAGCATTATTGTCTCCAGAGCAGAAGTTGCCATTTTGAGCGTTGTTGGTCTGGACAATGCCTTCCATGTCCATCACGTTAGGCTAAGAGAGCCGAGATCTGTTCCGTTAGAAATGGTTTTAGGGAGCCTGAAATCTCCAAAATCATCATATACAACCCATCCTAAGGTTTAAGCATTTGTCTAATTGAAACATGAATATAAATACGTTCTTGTTTTCGAGTGAAATGAAAATATAAACAAAATTTCTGGAGAAATAAATTAAATTAATCCTTTGCAACATTTCGTGAATTTTAATAAAGTAACAATATTAATAGCAACCGGTGTATTGTAGAGTCTTTTGAGCCTGTTACACGGGCATGATATGAAAAAGCGTCACTTGATTTTATCCAATCGAAATCGTAATATTTTTAAATCATCAGTTCTTAATTATGTGATTACAGTTTAGAGTAAAACCCGTTACGCTTTATAATAAAACATTAGGATCACTAAAAGGTTTGACAAGACAAGACAAGAGACATATGCGTGCACATCCGGTCCTCTCCATTTCTCCACACACACACGCAAAAAAAAAATATTTATATATATATATATAATCAAAAGATAAAAAAATGACACGAAGCCAATCAAAACTCCAACATGTTTCAATGGTATCATCAGGGAGTCTGACAAAATACAGTTATGACGTTATGATGTCACAATGAATTTGACATAAGGGACCGGTCATTTATTATAGGGGGGGGGTGGGCAGGTGAAATTTCCCCACAGTATGTCCCAAAAAAAGTGACCCACCCCTTAAAGCTGTCATGATTTTTTATGACCCCCCACTGATGCCTGTCATATTTTTTTATGACCCACCCCTACACTATTTATATTATAATCTCACTTTGTTAAAAATGTTTACTCAAGTATTTTGTCAAGTTTTGGATAAATTTGTTGTCATGTTTGAAAACAGCAATAAAATACTGTCTTATTTTTTTATGACCCACCCCTAAAGGCTGTCTTATTTTTTTGTGACCCACCTCTAAAGGCTGTCTTATTTTTTTGTGACCCACTCCCTAAAATCACCGGCCCACCCCCCCCATAATAAATGACCGGTCCCTAACAATGGTATGACGTCACAATCAGGCAAGCGGTAAGATGGACACAATAGAATTTGATAGAATAAAATTATTTATATATACATAAAATAGTATTATATATTGTAATCGTTCATGTCCGAAGTTTTTTATAAAAACGTTGACATCATAATTATTATATTTTACGTATTAGGTGGGGAAAAAAAAGACGAATATAAAATCAGAATATTGAAATTAAATTCTCCCTGATATTCATAATTTGACTATTATTTAATATTTTTATGATACGATATTAAGTTTACCATCAGCTGGCTCTTAAAGGGGCAGTAACACGTTTTTAGGGGGAAAATAAGGTGATGTCAGGAAAATGAAACTAAATTGTTCCAATTGAAAGAAAATGTATTTAAACTAAATTGAGCAGCAATAACTCAAATATAAAACATAAAGTTTAGCCATGCGATTCATTTTTCTTTCACAAAATGAATTAAAGGTGTTCACAAACAAATGCCCGCCAATGCATTTTATGTGAATCTTCATACTTTGTCCTCTGAGTATGGATGATTGGCTTGTGTAATGCAAGTGTTCACACTGTCAATATAATACATTTAGCAAAAGCTTACACTTAACAGTGAAATATTTAAAATATAAAATTATCAAAAAACGTGCTACTGCCCCTTTTAATTGTAAAAAAGTGTCAAAACAATCATAAATAAAAAAGTTACGACTTAAAGAAAAATATACTTAATTTTCAGATTTTTCATGTAGTGCCAAATTTTGAATTGAATACAAATCGTTCAGTGACCCCCAAATTTTATTTCATTTTCAAATTCAGTACATCAAAAAGTACCTTTACACCAAAATAAGCAAATTATTGAAACTTAGATTTTTTGGTTACTACTCTGTTATAAATGTGATGACGTAATATTTTGATAAAGAATGTGCATGATATCATTAAGTTTAACTGAGATGAATACAAGTTGTTTCAATATATCGTTGTTAAGTGGCGCTCCATAGTTATGTAACATAGCACATGTGAAGAAGATGTGAAATTTCGTAGTAATTACTAGTAACCGCAGTCACTACTTTTATGTCCATTATTGTCAAAAAAAAACTGTTTAAAAAACTATGTCAATTATTCATTTATATAACGTATCTGCAATCAAAAGCCGGACTCGATTATCGAGAGCAATTTGTTGATTGTTATCAATCTAAATGTACACAAACAGGTTGTAAATTCAAGCGTGATAAACTCAAACATTGATGATTTGTACATATTATATTTTTTTCAAAATATTTAAGGTCAAGGTCATGAGAAGATAATTGCTTTGTAAAATTAGGTTCAGAAACAAGGAAAGGAAGGAACAAGGAAGTTTCTGTTATTGTGACTGCCCGTGTTGAAAGAATCAATTCAAAAAACGTCATTTAAGTCAATTTGAATTTGTAACTTTTTGTTGGCGGTGGTTGCGGAATAGTAAAAACATGGATCAAATAATGCAAAAACAAATACTGCGACAAATGAAATATCATCTTCACCCATTTCAAGATTTAAAAAAAATGCCATTTGGAAGACTAAATTAAGTATTCTATTTAATAAATAATGTTTTCTGAAAAATGTAAACAAAATTACTTTAAAACTACAAATTTGTCCCCATTAGTTTACAAAGCTGAAAGTCGTTCGGCACCTGTCCAGTAATCATAGTCAAAGTATAACATCTCTTCACTGTTAAATGATAAACAGTTAAATTCTCTGATAAAATTTAGTTTTTCATTGTTGATAATTTAACAGAAGTACTTAAGATTGCAATTTTGCTTTGGACTATCAAATCTGATATTTTCAGTCGAAACATTGGTTCAGTTTAAATCAGTGAACATTTTAACAGAAACCGAACACCTGTCAAACAGTGGCTGGCCATTGTTGAGAATCGATCGATCATACCGATAAACATGTACACCTCATGGTAGCATAGAAACAGCGGGTCAGATTACATGGATTAGACCCTTTGAGGTATACACGTGAAATTGATATGCGACCAGCTTTGGTACATATATTGGTATATCTTGCCAAAACCTGTAGTAATATTTAAGAACATAGGCGTTATTCTCTGTACAAATATCTTTTTACACCATTTATATCTCTTACATGTATGTTTAACAGTTTATAACATGTACTTTTATGTATTGTAACCATCTCCAAAAACTCGCTAAGCGATTGGTCGTGTATTTATTTTTACGCACCCTGTATACTGTTTTGTGAGTGAGATGTAAATCAAATTATCTGTCTGTCTGTCTGTCTATTTTGGAACGTTTAGAGTTGACCCTCTTACCTGCATACCTTGTGCAAATATTATGTAATCTGGGATGTCTTTTTCAGGCATCGATTCAGGAAAAGAAAACGAAGACAGTTTAAGTTACACTACCGAAGTTACGATTCATTGTACGTTACCATCTTTGCGTGTCATACCTAAAACAGCAACAGTAAACCGTGTTAGCAGGTTAATTGTGTGACAAGGGTGCAAGTCTGAAAACACCACTCACATTTGTTCTCAAAGGTAATTATTCAAATCGAAGTTCAAGAAACTCGAAATTGAACAAGCAAAATAATGAACGTGACTCACTAATACCCCCGACCGTGCATCACTGAGCAGTTCAATTACTGCTTACTTCCCATTATTTGGACATCTCATTATCCAGAACATTAATACTATTAATCTGACACTAAAAAATGAAAATGATAGAAAGAATTCTGCAATCGGTCAGACAAAGTCTGATCTTGGATAACGACAAGAGAAAAAAACATAACATTTTTCAAATTAAGCAAAATCGCTAATAAATTGGCACTGCATCTCTTCTAGTATGTTTGAAGATATTTGCAAAATTGAAATGAATCCGATGAAAAGTGTTTTCGTAATAGGTCGGACAAAATGTTCTCGGACGGACTAACGGAATGACGAAAGAACGGACGGACGGAATCGTTGGTATTACTATTTACCCTCGACTGTTGCTCTTCTATATAAATACGTGATCCCTCTATTTATTTCATCATGCAATTTAAGAAAAAATACACCAGAAATACAGACGGTCTCAATATAAGGTAAAATTTCACCTTGAGAATGAGTTAACCTTTAAATTGTCAGTTCAGCTGACGGTACTACGACGTCCAACCTAAACCGAATTTTGTTATGGTGTTTGCCCTGGGATCAACATTCAATAACAAACCTAGAGTTGTAACAAAGAACAAGGAACGACCCGTAGTGTATATCTGAGTGTGCTATCTTATTAGACGGCATCATCTCATATACTATATACTAAACGGCTGTTCATTAGTTGATACGCGACTCAGTTCATTTATGTTGTATATAGTTTTCTCACTTACAGCCTTCACCTTTTCACGACCAAGTTTCAATGTAAGTGTTAGCTTAATCTTACTGTATTCAGTGTTTTGATAATGTCTGTTAGCACGACTGAATTATAATTATAATACATCACGATAATCAACGTTACAAAAACAACCAAGATGAAATGAACCTGGCTAAGCGACGCATATTTTTACCATGGCTGATACCAAGAACTAGCTTTACTTCCTCGTTGCCATTTGAGTCACACACAATCACACTTGCATATGACATAAGTGTGATGAATAACAACTATATTGATGTTAGTGATTGATATTGTGTTTTCAATTTGTCAATGTTAACATGAGTGTATATAATTACTTAAACACTATACTTACAATCATTTCAATGCCATCGACCTTTCATAGAGACAATCATATGGTGAATAACCTGGTGAGCGTTACTATTTATAGACACAAAACATATCCGGTGAAACATTAGGCCTCAGGTCACAATAATTTTGACCCGAGAGAAGGAAATTATGAAATTGTAGGGTATTGTGGGATATCATTTTCTAGGTTTGTTTAAATTTGAGACAAATGTTTTTGTATTTCGTGGGAGGTAAGATATGGCCCTTTCACCAATATTTTTTTATAAATATTTATATATATATATTTTGAGTGAATATTTTTAAGTAGGCGGGGGTCACAGAGTTTGCGAATTTTGGGAATTTTTATGTGCTTTCTCTGGCATGTCAGTGTATATTGACATTTTTTATTCATATTTCAAAATCGGCATGGTCAACCCCAACTTTCCTCTGCGATTTTGTAGTGTCGAGAGGATGTACTTTCACTTCAATACAAGTCCCCCAGTCCCGCAATATCAGGTAGCTTTGTAGCGACCAATATCACTAATGATAAATGCACTGGAAATTTATTGTGGACAGTTGCCTGAATCACACTCACCCGTTTCTACTAGTCAAGGGAGGTAACTGCAGTACTCCATTTTAACTTTAACATGTTTTTAATAAACTCTCAATAATCACTCTTAGTGCCGGGCGGATGTAGGTCATCTTTGACCCACACATCGCCCTTAATTTCACCAACCCGCTCACCTACTCTGTTTATTCTGGTATTTAAATTGCACACTATATCTCTTGAATTACTATTAATTCACTCAAATCATCTTGAAATAATCAATGATGATTTAATTTAGCCAGCGTGTCTCCGTTTTACTCTTGAAATAAGGTACCCTATCAAAAATGACCAAGATTGAATAATGATTGTAATATTCAACTCAGACATATCGATATCTATGATGGCCGAGAGGGGTCATTTCATATCGTGCTTATTACAGACACGAATTCGTGAAATCACGAAATATTCAAAACGAAATAGCGAAATTGCTTAACAAGGAAGAGATGAAATCGCGAAACAGAAATATGAAATCACGAAAGCCACGGTAAAATCAGAACATATTCAAAATTATTAAAATGGCGGGCATATTACATGTACAATAACATACATTAATACAAGCATACTAACATATAATCATGAACACACTAACCTGGATACACACTTGGACACCCGTACGAACACGCATCGATACATACACACATTCACACACACACACACACACACACACACACACATATCAATACATACATATATAACATACATAAAAAAAGTGTACGGAAATGTAGAATGAATGTGGATTACAATCATAAATGTACTACATTTTGGTGTTAGTTAAAATTGTTAAGAATGTACAACAATCGTTAAAAACAGTACACCATAAAGCCCTTAGGCGGTTCCCTTCACTCAACATATACGTAATTTTTCATTTATATTTGAATTATATTTCATAAATTTCAACGAAAACATTTCCCAGTAGTGAAACTTGCAATAGATATAATTATGCCATTCAATGGATATAAGTTAAAGGACGACATTGGCGTAGAGATTCAGATCTACTATTGAATACATGTATATACTTTTAACTACTACTACTAAATACTGAGATACAAGAATAAAAATTAAGTGAAGGTTTTCTTTAAAATGTTCGTTACTCATGTCAGGTGTATGGTCAGTTATGAACTGGCAGCATTGAAAATGGATACATTGGTTTATCACAAGTTTATAAAATTAGCGTAATTCAGGGTATCACGTTAAAAAGCAACAATTTAGAATGGCTTAATTAAATGTACATGATATATGCCAACTCAATGCGTTCAATGAAAAGTAAAGCATATTAAGTACGAAGCCTTCAATTCACAATGATATTATTATTTGTTCGAAATCATTGCATTGGCATTTTTACATTTGGCTAAAATAGTGATATAAGCAACTTACCTTGATGTTAAATATTGCTCTATTGCTCTTTCCTAATTCACCAACCTGTCAGATCAGTTGAAGATACGAATCAACTCAGTCAGTTTCTCATCGTATCTATGACACGATAATATAAAATGTTCCTCTGTTTCTACTTCCCTTTAAAGGGGCAATAGCACGTTTTTTTGATAATTTTATATTTTAAAATTTTCACTGATATTAGTAAGTTAATGCTAAATGAATTATTTTGACAGTGTCAAAAATTTCATTAAACAAGCCAATCATTCATAGTCAGAGGACAAAGTATGACGATTCGAATAAAATTCATTGGCGGCCATTTTTGTGTGAACACCTTTACTTCATTTTGTGTAAGAAAAAGGAATCGCATGGCTAAACTTTACGTTATATATTTGAAATATTACTGCTCCATTTAGTTCAAATACATTGTCTTTCAATCGGAACCATTAATTTTCATTTTCGTGACATCACCCTATATTCCTGCTAAAAACGTGCTACTGCCCCTGTAAGTGAATTGCTTGCAAAGACGACTATCTACTGGCATGTTGATGTATCGTTTCTCTCAATCTTTAGCTGATGAGCGCTTAATCGTAGTTAATACTTTTCCATATCCATTGTTCTTTACTATCCATAGATAATACTTATATTCAAATGACTTTTCAAATTGCCCAAGCAAGCGTAGTTTATTTCATCTCTCAGATGGGAGTTGATTAATATCCTGTAGGTACAAGTTCATTCTCTCCATAGAGGCAGCAATCCTTTGTTCTATTTCAACAAGATCCTGGGCTTCCGGCAGATAGCAAAAAAGTTGTAACTTAAGATCTGTCCCTTATTTGCAGCACCTGAAAAACACCTTTATAATATCCATGATTTGGGTCGTAAAGTGACATGGAAAATATCATGACTTTATGTCTATTTTTACATTAACAGTGTGAGAGGGGGAAAAATTAGATATTGATAGGGTTTTTCATAAGATAGAAACTGTTTTATAATTGTCTAAATTATTATTTGTTTTATTATAGAGTTTTGTTTTACTTATTAACAAGACAAACGAAAACGTAAAAATCGATCTTTTGTAAAAGGAAGCGTTATCTCCCCTGGATGTTAAATTTCAACGATAGCTTTGCCCACACGGAAATGGCCGAGGTTTTGCGAATGACCACTTTTGAAACGGCGTCGCTGATTTGCACAACTAATTTTGATTGTCTCCAATCGTAGTTCAACCTTCTATCCTATGTATTAGCCGCAATAGAACAGAGGCTAACTCGGGTATGACTGAGCTGTCTCTATGGGGAGATAATGTTTGTGGCGTAGTTTATTCGAGTCGACTATGGTTCTTTCTCATTGACTGTCGATAATTTAGTTGAACATGTTTGAAAGTTTATTAATGGATATAATGTTAAGTCCAAACTCGCTAAGGTATCCAATGCGTTTTGGTACTACTATGATTGCCTCGGTTGTTTTTATGCTGGTTGTATCGCAAGTCAGCTTGCTTAGATATTCAAAACGATTTGAAGATCTAAACAATCGGTGACCAGAACTTCTGCACCATATGTCGATATTTGAACTACAAGACAATGGTAGAGACGGAGAAGAACACCTGGTTGGAAATGAGTTGACTGAGTTAATCTGTGTCATTGCCTTACCGTAAAGCAAGTTTGAAAGTACAGTTCTTGTGAAGAGTCACTCGAAGAAAGATATAAGAATCACACACTTTGATAGCAGTATTATCGAAGTGAAATGAATTATTTTCATCACTCCTAGTATCACCAAATATTATTAATTGTGTATAATAGAGATTTAACTTCAGCGTTCTCTCTTCTGTACAAGTGTTAATACTAGTCAGGGGAAAGGGCAAGGGTCGTCCGCAAAAATAAGTGTGAGGTTTTGATCATTCAAAAGAGGAGCGGGTTCACTGCCGGATTCAAGGCAGTCCCTCATATTATACACATACATTTTGAAGAGGGTAGGGCTGCAGACTGATCTTAGCTTAACACGAACTTATGATAAAATTGTTTCATTCACTCATCCTCCTGTGTTGACCCATATGTCACCTGAGAGAGTACATATCATCCAAAACTTTAAATGTTTTACCTGTTATGCCATTTTTATACATTTTCAAAAGTAGGTAGTCTGTCCATATCTTTCTCCTCGCATGTTTACATATCTTTTTTTCTAATGAATATGTTATCAGTTTTTCTGTGATCAGACCTAAATCCTGTCTGTCTTGGGCTAAATGGAGAGTGATATTCCATATATAGGAAGTTTTCGTAACATTGATGATTGTGAGAAAAATCTTTGAATTGCAACTTCCATGGACTATACCTATTGCCAGGCACAAGGCGCTGATGTAAAGATTGCGCTCTACCTGTTTAATGTTTCTTGATAAAACAATCTTCCCTTATATATTTATTATCATCTGTTTGAAAGTTGCGTGATAGAATGAATAAATGGAAAATTTAATGGTCTTTGTAGTGCTCCAAATTGTAATTACATTTTGGAGCAATTATTACAATTTGGAGCACTACAGTCTTTCCATTTGCCCATATAATTTGTGAACCCTCGCCTTCCCCTTTAGATTCTCTGTTTGTCCATTAAACTGTTCATGACAGCAAAGTTTGTTTTTGATCTTTGGTGCTTTGTTTAGTTTCATCTCTAAGATTCGTTGAAAACAGTGAAAAAGTTTCATAATGCTACAAGATATGTATTTCTTGCATTTCGTGAATGATTTAAGACGGCACATGTAACTACTAACAAAAAGAGAGTCAATGTTAACTGTTGTTTCCCCTTTAAATTGTCATGTAATCATTTTGTCATAACAAAGCTTGTACCAAGTGTTACAATAAAAGTTCAGTGTTGACGTTCCACATTGATACCTCGAGGTTATCAGAGAAGTTCAATCTAAATTAGGTAGAGCGAGTTGAAACAAGTGGTCGACGTGTGTTTACAGAAACACAATAAAGAAACTGTTGTCGTTTATAAGAGGGAGTCTGAGGACTCGTTTAGAAGACATGCTTCAAATATCAAAATGCTTCAAATATATAGTATTTTAGTCCAATTATCATTTTTTCATATCAATTCATGATTTATTTGTATACCCTAAAATTACGAAATATAACTGTAGATCAGCCCTCATAGTAGAGTTTAAGCAGCTCCTTGAAATGACAAGGGGTCAAAGCTTCGAAAACACGAATTTCCATTTTTCTCTTCAAAAGTTATTATAAATGACAAATAGTTTGCAGCATAAGGCATTGTATTTTTTTATACTTTTTATAAAATGAAAAACAATCTAGCACCTCAATATCTTATTGACCTCTTACCAAAAACACCTAGTTCAAATGACTACAATCTCAGAGAAAAATCATCAAAAGTGTAGAACGGCGACTTTTGCCAGGTCTTTTTTGCCTGACACAATAAAGCTATGGAATTCATTAAATCCAAACATCCAAAATATCGAGACATTGTCCGGTTTCAAAAATAAGCTTTGTGGATCTAGAAATACAAATGTTAATTTCGATCTTAACTACGTTTTAAGAATTTGTCAAATTATCCATTCCCGCCTCAAGCTCCGTTGTAGTGATTTGAATGCGGATAAGTTTGATAGACATATTGCGGACAGCCAAGAATGCTCATGTGGTCACCCAATTGAAAACGCTGTACATTATTTTTTTACATGCCACAAATATACAGATTTAAGACAGAATTCATTCTTCTATTTGAAAGGATTTAGTATTGATACAGTACTTAGGGGATGTACATCGCTCTCAAACGACGATCTTAAGAAATTATTAAAATCTATTCATAAATTTTTCATAAAATCTAATCGATTTGACATCTCATGAGCATTTGAATATGTAATGACTGCCACTTAAATAACATGATATTCATGCATAATCAATTGATGTGAAGCTAAGTTGCGAATCTGACATGTGTCACTAACTACAATAAGTTTTATGTTTATATAATGTGTAACTGTATCGGAGCGGCCTTGATACAAGCTCTTCGGAACTTGTTGGCCAATCCCTTCATGTATATATTTCATGAATAAAATATGTTTAAATTAAAATCATTGTATTTTTTTCAGTCAGTGTTACTGTGCTGAGATTCACCGAGAGCCATGGACAATATTTAAATTGAAATTAAAGGAAATTGAAACTTCTAAAATATAATCCTTCTGTCTTTTCTTCATGCCAAAATACGGAATTTTTACGAAGGACCAGACGGTCCCAAACCATGTTTTACAGCGACTGGAACATTGCATCTGATGCAACATGACCCAAAGGTGATAAACATTGTATACATACAAAACTTGTTTCCAACCTTGAGCCACGATCTTTAAATCTAAATAACAGGAAATTATAAGGAAATTGTTTCATTCACTCATCCTCCTGTGTTGACCTCATATGTCACCTGAGAGAGTGCATATCATCCAAAACTTTAAATGTTTTACCTGTTATGCCATTTTTATACATTTTCAAAAGTAGGTAGTCTGTCCATATCTTTCTCCTCGCATGTTTACATATCTTTTTTTCTAATGAATATGTTATCAGTTTTTCTGTGATCAGACCTAAATCCTGTCTGTCTTGGGCTAAATGGAGAGTGATATTCCATATATAGGAAGTTTTCGTAACATTGATGATTGTGAGAAAAATCTTTGAATTGCAACTTCCATGGACTATACCTATTGCCAGACACAAGGCGCTGATGTAAAGATTGCGCTCTACCTGTTTAATGTTTCTTGATAAAACAATCTTCCCTTATATATTTATTATCATCTGTTTGAAAGATGCGTGATAGAATGAATAAATGGAAAATTTAATGGTCTTTCCATTTGCCCATATAATTTGTGAACCCTCGCCTTCCCCTCATGCACATTCTCTGTTTGGCCATAAAACTGTTCACGACAGCAAAGTTTGTTTTTGGCCTTTGGTGCTTTGTTTAGTTTCATATTAAAATTCGTTGAAAACAGTATTTTTGTATTTCGTGTGTACAGATAAATATAAATGAAATATTTAACACATAATGAATTTGAACAAATATATACGCATTATATGCTGTAACTTGTAGTTGGGTAAATTATTATTAACGCATACAAAACAAACAACTACCAATTTCCTTTGAAGGAAACTCGCTAAAATTTTAAAATGGCATCAGTAGAGGTCTAAATAGGTGTTGTATGAACCCATTGACAAAATAATGATTGACTGCAGGCAATTAATTAGTAAACCTTTGTAATCAATGCATTCACTTTGCTTTTTGGTACGAATACATGTACATGATCCTGAAATCTATTAACAAGAGCTTGAAGAGAAACGCAGACCTCTGCATAAATATTTCACACTTTATGTATGAAAGGGTGTTAATACACACATATATATGATCAAAGTTGTTTTTGCAGATTTAAGACGGCACATGCAGCTACTTACTAAAATTGAGTCAATGTTTGCTGGCGTTTCCTCTTTAAATTGTAATCATTTTGTCATAACAAAGCTTGTACCAAGTGTTACAATAAAAGTTCAGTGTTGATGTTCCACATTGATACCTCGATGTTATCAGAGAAGTTCATTTTAAAATGGGTAGAGCGAGTTGAAACAAGTGACATGTGTTTACAGAAACACGATACAGGAACAATTGGCGTTTATAAGAGGGAGTCTGAGAACTCGTTTGAAAGACATGCTTCAAATATCTTAGTATTTTAGTGCAATTATCATTTTATATCAATATATATCAATTTATGATTTATTTGTGTACCCTAGAATTACACAACATTACTGTAGATCAACCCTCATAGTAAAATAAAAGAGTTTTAGCAGGCCCTTGAAATGACAAGGGGCCAAAGCTTCGAAAACACTAATTTCTATTTTTCTTAAAAAAATATAAGTGACCAACAGCTTTAAACTTAAGGCATATTGTATTTTGTCAGTCAGTGTTATTGTGCTGACATTCACCGAGCGTCATAAACAATATTTTAATTGAAATTGTAGGAATTTTAACTTCTATAAATATAATCCTTCTGTCCTTTTCTTCACGACAAAATACGGAATTTTTACGAGGGACCAGCCAGTTCCAAACCATGTTGTAAAACAGCGACTGGAACATTACATCTGATGCAACATGACCCAAAGGTGTAATGCATTATAAACATACAAAACCTTTTTTCAACCTTGATCTACGATCTTTGAATCTTAAAGAGGCACAATGCGCTCGCGGGTCAAGGCGAATTGACCACGGTTAATGAGACCGTTACGTAATTAATTTAGCGGGTAGCAAGGTCACGTGGTGAAGACTGGGCACTGGCCCAGCGAGATGCGGTCGTAGTTTTGACAGGGGAATCCCCTTACTGACCGATTTTTTTCAGGGAATCGTATTTATACATTGGATGTACAATTATTCTCCTTTGAATTTGTATACTATCATTTACAATGATAATTTATTGCTTGTATGAACTTATTTCACAATTTGTCACTCTATACGAAACACTGTTTTTCATTACGAACCTGTAAAAATCCCATCTACGAACCCGTTTCCTCTACGAATAAACCTACACAAAGGTATGGTTTGCTTCTCTTTCATCTTATCATATTTTTTTTACGAAATATTGAATGAGGGGGGGGGGGGTATTTCCTTAACTCGTATTGAACACGATAAAAACATACCTGCTAGAAGTATCCATGTATATGATCCACTGTATTTGTTAACATCATACATGATCCATCAAGGTTTAACATATAGTGCTGAAGGGGAGTCCTATGAAATAAATTTACATTCTTTTTCTGCTTTTCATTGGTTGGATTATATTCTTCAATATCATTGGTTAACATTTTGTCTGCAGAAAGGTGCCAGGACAATTGGCGGTCCCTGCCATGTACGAATACGTTAGTCACTAGTCTAGACATTCGGTCTGCAGTAAGATACCAAGACAGTCGGCGGTCACTGTTATGTACAAATTCGTTGGTCACTAGGCCAGACAATCTGTCGCCTATTGTGATGACAAGTTAGTTAGTGCCCGGACAGTTATGTCACTGTTTACGTCATACGACTAGACATTTCGCACTTTCATTGCTATAGATACACAACGTATAAAATGACAGGTGTCCGGTCGTCATAAAAGAAAATTACAGAGATAGATAAGGTGGTACTAACGAGATGTATATTTTATCAATGTATTGGGTGTGATTACAGTGATTACAAATATCAGCGATGTATTTTATTATCCTCACAATTAAACAAGTAAAAATAGTCCTGTTTATTTCACTGCCTGAAATCCAAGGAGACATTACTGTTTATGATACCTGTTAAAGAAAGATGATAAATATTTGATCTATTTGAAACATTTAGACAAAGATTAAATCTTAACTCAATTTAACAACAGCAACGCACATTCGGTGTTTGGTAAAAAAAGTCCCGGTAAAAAGTCCCAATTTTGCCTAGGAAATAAGTTCTCGGAAAAAAGTCCTATTTGTAAAACCCAAAGATTTTGATTAAAAAGTTCATTTACATGTACTTTGTATATGATTCAACATACATTTATGATATCGTGATATTTGTGACATTTCTGAATCACATTAATATTTGGCATGTGATATCGAACTCAAAAATTTGTCTATTACCTCATGATAAACTCACGAAGATATATTAGTGAATGTTTTAATTTTTGGTACGTAATAAGTTTGCAGATGTTTCTGGGTATGCCTAGTATTGAAGTTTGATTGGACATAAGGATGATTTTATTCGGCCATATTGTTTGGACTTATAAACAATCTCGTATCCGGTTGAGTACCGCGCGAGTAGGGCGCTGCGCAAAACAAACATCGCTGAGTAGTGGTCACGCTGATTGAGATTTCCGACCTCGTTACGCTTGGCTAATTAAGCTTTTCCAACAAATAATTAATTAACCCGTGAGCGCATTGTGCCCCTTTAATTAATAAATTAAGATCTACATTGCTTCATCTCCGTCCTCGTAATTAGGGTTGGTAACTTGCAGGGCAAAGTTGCTGATTGGCTGGATTTGAATGACGTCACTGGTCAGTCGATTAAGGAACCTGGTGAGATATATAGGATATAAAGCAATTTACTTCAATGATCCAGCTTTTTGTTTGATTTAATGTTGAGGTTTTACATTCTCCATTACTTAAGACAAACTTATACAATACACTAAGATCACATAAGATACTGATTTTATTATCCCAATGTGAAATTTGTTTTACATCTTTTACAGGTCTCCAGTAGAATGGAATAACGAAGATAAAACCGATATGATAATGTATTTACATAACAAATTATCACTATATAATGTATGGAAATGGTAAAATGTGATAATCAATATAACCAATTACAGAAAACTATCAATTTTCTACATCTACATTTCACTTCATTAGATGTGTTGACTGAAAACAGTAGAATTTATTTAAAGAATATTATATTATAGCAAAATGAACTGTTTGCTGCTTATGATTGGCGAAAACGGTTTGTCGGCGTGCGCAGCCTGTAGAGGGGAGAGAGTGCGATTTTAATCACATACAATTTTATTAGTTTTTGACTGCCGAGATTATCCGTAGGAAGTCCACAAATTTGTGAAGCAGTGTGGACGATTTTTTAGAGTTCGTTTTTTAATAATAAACAGACAGGTTTCTGTACTAACTTACGTTATTAAATGTCTCCACACTTTGAATACTGTTTTATAAAACAAAACAGTTTGATCGATTTTAAAATGTTTGAATTTCTACAGAAAATGCATACGTTGTTGTCCTTTCTCATAAAATGTGTGTCAGTATTTTCATTCGAAGAAAGATTTGATCCAACATAGTACCTACATATCTTTTCTCCTACAATTCCTCTCTCATACAACATACAACCTATAATTACCAACCCAAACAAATTCATGATACATATACATCTGGTTCAATTCTCACGGTTAACCAACCCAAACAAATTCATGATACATATACATCTGGTTCAATTCTCATGGGTAACCAACCCCAAAAATTCATGATACATATACATCTGGTTCAATTCTCATGGGTAACCAACCCAAAAAAATTCATGATACATATACATCTGGTTCAATTCTCAAGGGTGACCAACCCAGGCAATCTACAATCAAAATACATAGGCTACATTTTCACAGATGTCGAACTCCAGCATAATCGCAGCACATAATTATATTTACATGGTTAAGCTATTATGGCTGACCAACCCAAGTTGACAAACATGCATGATTAAACTATGATGAGCGCCAAACCAAAGCATTACCAAAGCACATAAATGCGTACGATGAATAAATAATACATACATAATGATATATTCCAAACCACCACCTGAAACAATTCACTCAACCTACATGTAGTGGTAAAGATAAAATTAGTCTTGTTGTCACAACTGAGAATGCTGTATTCAAACCAAGCGCCCTTATATATACACTATGTACACCTATTACCCATAACACACTATGTTGTATTTGTTGATGCTAGAGGAAAGAAATTACTGTCTTATTCGTACCTCAAACGAAAGAAATTATATTTCAGTTACTCCTTCAATTTCACTATCGTCAATATAATGTCCATTGCAAAAAAATAATGTTCTAAACTTATGATAATAAAACCTAACAGTTGAGCATTAGAGATAAGACTCTTTTTAAACTTTGACAAAACTTATATTTGATTAGCATCCCGGGTTATTTGATGCATTAGAATATCCAACAATTGCTTAAAAGGAAAAAAACCCATCTAATTTGTCTTTTTCCCTTGATAAATTTAAAAAAATCCAATTTGAAAAAAAAACCGTTAGATAAATGTATGAAATAGCTCTGAACAGATCACACCACATTACGACGAATAGAGTTAAAGAACTTTCGCACTACTTTAAAGTATAAATAAGAAAATTACCAAATATATAGATAAAAATAATCATACTCTTCTAATGCTTAAAACCCAGCCTTCATCCAATCTACCGATCTATTCACATGTTTATTTCAAACACACAAATGGTATACATGAACCACACGAGATTAAAAGTAATGAACACTTTGGTAAAACTTAAATGAAAATGCATTTTTAAAAACACCATTTTCCTCCATGTACTTATATTGTTGTATTTTCAATACAAGTCTTTCATAACCATTAAAGAGTTTTTTTATGCTATTTTGATAAACCATTTTGATAATGTATTTTATGTGTGGCGAGACACCATAAGAACAAGAACTGTACAGAAGGGGTTGCATTCAGATCGAGACGGAGAGAATATCCCGACTGTGCAAAACCTTATAGAGACAATATGTTTCCTATTTTATCCTCGCCGTTTGAGCACTGTCGATTTTAATCAGACTACATGCCACATGCGCGCTAACCTCGATTTAATTGAAACGAATGTCGTTATTTTAGTTATTCTGTCCAGCATACATTGATTAAAAGACGAACGTCCTTGTTATCTCTTGTTATCCGCCCGCCAAGGAATGGAAAGAAATGCATTGAATTTGAAGGAGGTCATGCAGTGCATGATTGAAGGGAATGTTTTATTAACGGAAGAACAAGAATTTTTTCCCGAAACAAATACGTTAATATCGGCGATGTACGTCAATAACTTAAATTCCTAGTCCCTATCGCAACCAACATAGACTGATCTCTTGAAGGAACTTTGGTAGACTTAGGTTTGATATTAAGATTTTATGTTTCTGTATATAAAGATTGTCCAACATTGCTTGTCTGCACCAAAGAGGTGTCTTATTTGGCTTCACAGTATTGAAAATAAAATATTTGGTATGAGTAGTCCAAAGTGTATGAATTGATCAATTGCTACAATGAAACGCCAAATCTATGCATTCTTTAAACCTTTTTGCTGATTTAAGAGACATTGCAGAAAATAGAATTAGGGTAACGAAAAGAAATACATTAGTAGCATCATGTCGTGTCCATCATTTTTCCTGAAGATTATTACAACCTCTGCTTGAAACGTTACATAACTTCCATAAAGAAGTTGTTATCAATATTTTCTCTCCCTTGAAATGATGTCAATAGTCAGTGTAGGCTAACCAAAATGAGACCATATAATTTATCTTTTAAATGATTTTAATTATAGATCCAAGATTGAATGGGAAACTCTTTGGATGATTCCAAGCATCATCAGTTAAGAATGGGAGATATTTTTATTAAAACATCATTCCTCATTCCGATCCTTATTTTGTATCCAACGAATCCCCCCCCCCCCCCCCCCCCCCCCCCACCAGGCACACACCTTCTCTTCTCCTGTGGATCATATCATGACATGAATCTAATCGTTGATTGCTTTCACTAAATCTCTGAGAGTTATATCATAGTTCGGATCATGTTTGTTCCAGTCAAGGAAGTCTCCCCTCCGCAGGCGCCATGCCAGAATATTTGGCATGTTGGCGTCGATACATACACCTCCATACTTGATATGTATCAGCTTGGCGCTTTCTTCAATATTCATTTGGGTTGCCTTATCATATTCAAACATACACCATTCTCTTTTCAAAAACGAAGGCGAAATAATGGCGACCAAAGCTTTGCTTTTCGTTATAGCAATCATGATGTCATCAATGATAAGTCTCCCAGGCATGAAGTCCCTTTCATGAATACATAGCGTATGTCATGTTCATCTTCAAGCCGCCTTACTGCACCAAAGACAAATTTCCTGTCATCGTCACCATACATGATGAATGCATCATAATAATATTCGCGTGCCGGACGTGCCAGATGTGGGGTGTAAATCTTTGTTTGAAGCCTTTGTTCTTTGGACTTTCCGTGGTATCTCTATCGTGAGTGAGATGGTGTTTAACGTGTTTTGAACAATATTTCAGTTATTAAACACGTGGATGTTGCCATCCAAAAGAGAGTAGACAGATCAGAGAGAAAGGGATCGAAAGGATGAGGGAAAAGACGGAAAGAAAGGCACAGTGAGAGATAGAAAGCAGGTATCTCTATCGTAGATGATCTCTATCGATGAGGCTTGTGTCAAAGACGTTGCTCCTGATGGTTCCTCAACACTTTGGTTTTGCAATCGAGAAATTGTGTCTGACGGTGTACCCTCTGGAAATGAAATAAAACTCTTTTGTATTTTTTAAAATTTGTAATTCAAATGTCATTTTCAACAATTGACAAAAGTTTATAACATGAGTTTTGTATTAATTTTTTAGACTTTCTTATATCATAAACTATCATTTTCCGTCCGAGGCATTGTAGTTTAAGTCTTATAAGTGGTGATATGTCTTTAAACCTTAAACATGAAGGTCATGAAGTGATAGTTACATCCATTTTACTTTTATACAAATAAATTAATTCGATTAGTTAGTGATACAATTGTAACATTCTCAAAACTGTTTTGTAATCGATACATTAAAGCTGAATAATTGATATTATTTGAGCCCCTACTTACTGAGTACATAAAACGAAAACATTAATGAGAAGATGTACAAGTAACCTTTTGGGACGTAAACTATCAAATAACATATGATGTATACCCTCGTCATTCAACACAATTTTGAAGGCCACGGTAATTGCATACTGCCGAATTAGTGTATCATCATACATTCATTTTAAACAAGTAACAGTCTATAAATTGGAAAAAATGATTATGTTACACGGGCCTACCTCCTTGTGTCTTCTTCCCCTTCTTGATGTGTTCTGGTACCTCTGACCAGTCTTCTGTTGATACAGAGATGTCATCCCTAGCAATGTCGTCATCTGAAATCAACGTCTTTGAAGTTCACTGTCCCTTGTCTATGAGTTTTTGAGCTATGGATATACAGCTTCAAGGCTTCAAGAAATCCTATATAAAGTTCAAATATAAGATACAATTACGATAACATTAACGGAACAATAGTTTGAAAAAGATTTTTAATCCCGACCAGTTTCACCCGAAAATGTGAAGAAGCTCTCACGTAAAGGTAAATCATGTACAAAAGCATTCGTATTGTTATCATAAATTATCATATTCATGTTACAAATACTGATAGTAAATTCAGATCTTATTTAAAAGAATTTCGAAACGTATATAATTTTAATCTGTCAAGCTTACAGTGACTAAAAACGAATTTGTTATCTCATTTCTTTACTTAACAAGCATACCAAATTAATTACTGTATTGTCATCCCAAAATCAACAAGTGTCTCTGGAAACTGCAAAAAATCTTTTCATACATTTGAAACACGTAAAATACTCCTGTCACATATTTATATCATAAAGACCTTCAGACAATGATGTTTCTTTTGTACTGTTGCTATACAGAATTGAAAATAAATGGTTTGGTTTGAGTTAGTATGTCTCAGGTCTATAAGTAGATCGTTTTACAATGGAACGATCACGATTTCGACAGACCAGCAACAGTAAGGATATACGAACCTGCCTCTTCAAGGACAGACTCCAAATCATCAAGGTTGGCCACATCCAGATCTTCATCTGAAGCATCTTCACAAGAGGATATCGCTGGCTTTGGACGTGTGGTAATGAGGTCACACCAACAACTGAAACTAGGAGCATTCGCCATGTCAAACTCTTCATAAACCATGGGGAATTTCAGCCTCAGGACTTCAACGATGTCTCTTGGATCCTCCACTTCAGTTGAGAGACGTTCCCATTTCTCCTTGTTACTGATACTGTCATTCCTGAGATCATGATGAAGGTTTGGATCGATGACCCCATTGGAGAAGAGGACATCTGCCAGAAGTGCAGGCTCAACTGTGGCTTTCATTTGACAGTTGTAGCATTTGGAAAAGTCAGGAACCAAACTGATACTTTGAAGAGAAAATGTCAATTCCTTGGCAACTTCAGCATTGTATTTCGAGAGAATAGGAAGGAAACTATCAATAAAGGTTTGTCCAGAGAACATCAAATGAACTCGGCGTAGAAAAGCCTCTGCTCTAGATTTAGACGTTATTTTTGCAACAATGGACTTAACATCAGAGTCTTCCATCAGATGGTTGGCCACCAGCTCATCAAGGAGAGTTGAACTCACAAGCTCGAGGCCGTGTACAAGGTCAAGGTGATGTTTTCTGAGCACAGGTCGATGTGCACCAACAGAAACTGAATTAAAAAAACAAACAAACTTTTGTCCAAAAGCCTAAGCACTAAAATTAAATGCTGACGTCCAGACTTAAATGGTTATTATGTATATATGTACACTGGGATTCTAAGGAATAATGAACATCAGTAGAGAGCTTCTATCTGTGTGAGAACGATTAACTTAAAATTTGTTAGAGCTCCGGCAGCCACTTCCTGAAAACTTATTTTAAACATACAAGTGAGCTGTATTAATTTTTCAAAGCCCAATTAGTTACAGAGCCGATGTCTGTAATAGATAACATAAAACGCAAATGTTAAGCTGCACCAAAATCTGGTTGAAATTAGATACCTCACGATTTATTGTGAAGTATATGGTGATGAAAAATAACACTAAAACATTACTTTTCTATTGATGTCAATAGTCTTTAAATAGCATGACACTCGAAATAACTTGATGAATTTTTCTCATTATTTAAAAGCCAAACCTTGGTAATTTTCTGTGACGAGTACCACTTCATCCTGTCTCAGAACTGTCGCCCGTTCTTTGAAACACTGCATGGAGTATTGCTCAACACACAGACACTGTGCCGACACATCATTGACAGAGTTGTCCCCCTTTGACCACGCAGTCGAATACTGGCGAGTGAACATCCCGATCTTTTCTTCAACATTTTCAATGCATAGACGTATAAATTTCTGGGCCGACTTTTCATGAGATATGTCTCCTGAATTCACCAGGGAAGCAAACGTCGGGTCGCCCTCCAGTTGGCGTTGATATAAGGTCTCAACCAGATCCATTTCAACTGGATAAAGGAATCTACAACATAATGTTTAATGATAAACGGATAAATAATCCAAGCAAAGATTCGATAACCAACAATTTTAATAACAATAAAGACAATTAAATTGTGTTTGATAAAAGGAGACATATAACATTTGTCTCGTATAACCATGTTTAGAGTTCATGAATGGGATTTGTAAAAGAGTAACGTTGTTAAAAATGGAGTTGCCGATTTGGCCTACTGTCAAAGAGGCTCAAGGAAAAGAGTGAGACTCCTTATCAAACTGGGTTAATTAGCCAGTCTATAACCGGCCTGTAGTGATCTAGCATTTTAAGGCATTGTGGTTGCAGTTGAGACGAAATAACCCTCAATAACCATAATTGTAAGCAGAAAGTCTCAGTTACTTTCAAATTCATCACATTAACTGGGAAATAGAAGTTGATCGGTATACAATTTCACTATGATATGCCTCAGATGAAAATTTTAACATGAGACCATGATAAGATTTTTACTTCCTTGTTCCCACTTGTTCATAGTCAACATCCTTTGTTGTCACAACAAAGATTTTCAACTAGACACATTTAGGCCTACCATGATAGCTAGTCTGTTATCCTGACCTCAAAGCATTTATATGTTAGTCTAATGTTGGTGCTAAGATTCATCTAAACATGAAGATTCCACCAGAAAATAATACTTACGATTCTTTCAATGCAATCCAATCCTTTGTCGTTTGCGGACACTGAAAGTGGATTTCCCTACATACAGGTAACTAAATATAGACACAACTCATATCCGGTCGGGCTTTCCACATAAAGTGCTCAATCTGGTTAAAACTAGCTGTAATGTATACATTATATGGGACATAACTATAAGTCGACGACCCTCACGTTACATCTAGCTTCTCGTTAACCCAACTGGTCCGTGTCGCGCATGCGCGGAAATCATCCATTGGAAAAATAACTGGCTGATCTCTTTGAATCGGGCGTCGTTAGGATTTTCATTGCATTTTAGACATTATGAATATACTTGTCAATAATTTCTGTTAATGTATGTACTCAAGAAAATAGACAGGAAAAACTTTCAATAGACTTAAATCAATGTATTCGAAGCTGAGATCATCTGTAAATACATAGATCATGTTAAGTGATTATTTTAACTGCTTAATTGGGACAAGGCAATGCTGTTTGGTCAGTCAAACTTTATTTTTTCTATTCTTGAACGAATATGTTGATATGATGAAACATTCCCAATGAAAAGATATATTTGTTAATAGTCTTTTACAGAATTTAACAGCATTATTATTCGTAGAGGACTTTTGTAATAAGTTTGGAATGAATGTTAATCAAGACAAGACAGGGATCACGGTGTTCCGAAGAGGAGGTATTATAAAGAATACCAATCGCGAAAAAAGGTTTTATAGAGACTACAGGAACCAAGTAGTACTAGATATATATATCTTGGAATTTGTTTTACAACAAAACTGTCATGGGTGCTACCAACTTACACTTATCACAGCAAGCTAGGAAGGCAAGTTGTTGTTTTTTAGATTCATACGTTAATATGACATCAACAAGAAAAGTATTACTTTTAAAACATTCATTTGTGTATATTTAATGTCTTAGCTTGTAGGTTCAATCTCAAACCAAACCTTATAACATACTGTCTCTCTGATATAAAATATTCTGTTTAGTATTATATCTTCTGTTGCAGGTGTGGCAAGTGCGTTCCTCTATGTCAACAGTTAACTTTTGAGATGTTCATCCGCTGGCCACCTTATTGAGGTTGGAGGAGAGGCAGAGAAGTAGAAGCTTGGGCAGAGAAAATAGAACCCCTACAAATGACTCGAGCAACTTAAGCTTGAAAATACCCCAAAGTAATATTAGATATACATCTTTCACTTTCATGATATGTGTAAACTATGTCAACGAATTGTTTGGGGGGAAATTACATTCAATTTAATTCAAGGTTATAAACAATATGACCAAGTAGAAATAATAATGACTATTCTTCTCTGGTAAATAAACATTATGAAAAATTATACATTAAAAATATTCTGTCAACATTAGTGATTGTACATTGATTTCCATGAATTCGATAAAATTATAATTATCACTATCCTTTAAAAACATTCTACTAATGTTTTGTTCACATAAGTTCTGAAGTATTAAGTGATTTTAAAAGTTGGTCAGTCAATTGGTTTTGAGCTCATCAGGTTGAAAGACCAGACGGGCTTATGGCATGGCCCGTCGTCAGGCGTGCGTGCGTCCGTCCGTCTGTCTGTCGTCCGTAAACTTTTCACATTTTCGACTTCTTCTCCAGAACCAATGATTCTAGAGAGCTGAAATTTAATGTGGAGACTCCTTGGCCAATGGGGATTCTTAATTGTAGATTTCATGACCTCATGACCCCAAATGGGGTCACAGGGGTCAAAACCTTAAAAATCTATTTTCATCTTCTTCTCCATTTCCAAAAGTTTTAGAGACCTGAAAAGTTGTGTGTACACTCCTTGGCTGATTGAGGATTCCAAATTATAGGTTTTGTGACCCCATGACCCCAAATGAGATCACAGGGGTCTGAGCCTTAAAATCCTATTTTCATCTTCTTCTCCAATTCCAAAAGATCTAGAGAGCTGAAAAGTTGAGTAGACTCTTTGGCCAATGAAGATTCTAAATTGTAGATTTGGTAACCCCATGACCTCAAATGGGGTCACGGGGGTTAAAATCCTGTTACCATCAAAACCCTGATGACCTACAAAGCCCATGGCTCTATTTTTATCTTATTGACTGACTAATTAGCATTTATGTTAGTTACTGTATTTCCTCAAATTGTGGCTTTGTCTCAAATTAATGCCTCAAATAGAGGCTGGGTAAAAAGATGACATATTGGTAAGGGCATACCGATTTGGCGATACCATATCGTATTGCAGTACATGGTTCACTATATACTGCATAGTTGTTAAGGATGTGTACTGCTTAATTCTTAATGTATGTTTAAACTATGAAAAAAATTAAAACAGACTTCAAACAAACTTCTTGAAGAAAAAAAACCTTTATGGCCAGTGCAAAGATAATTTTATATTTTTACACAAACTTGATATCATTTTTCTAAACAAGAACTGGTTTTTAGCTTTCCTTATTTCAATTATTGTTATGTGGGGGTCAAAATGTAGGATCTGTTTGACAGCGTTTATAAGTTGGAGTTAAGGCAGATTGAACCTCCTATTGTCATGTGATTTTAGAACTGAAGAAATGATATATAAAGACTATAAGAAAGCTGTCACTTGATAATTGCCTCAGGCATGAAACAATATTGTAGTGACCAAAAGACATGATATTGTAGGCTAACCGATTTTTGCTCCCTACATATTATCTCGCTCCATTTCACCAATGTTGAGCACTGTCTCATTTTATTACAAAGCCAAATCACACAAAACCCTAGTGGTTTTTGTTTTTTGCTTATATATATATATATATATATATATATATATATATATACAGACAAGTCGTCGCCAGCGGGGACTTGTTCTCAGACCATCATATGGGGAATTTCCAGCACCCCGCAAATCACTATATATATACATATATATATGCCCCAAATACCAGGTTCATATACACTTCGAACTTTTGAGACCCGTTCCAGAGTTCTTTGTAAACCCTGTTTCAAAATGATAGGGGGGTTTACTTAATATGAACGTTTGGTTTTAAAGTGTGTATGATTACTATATATACAATTAAGTTACAATCATACAATCATAAACTTCATTTGATATTCTCAACACTAGTACTGCTCACATGCTTTTGATGATGTGTTCAAATGTTTATCACGTGTTATAAATTTATTCGAGTAACATTCGATAGCATCACATGTGTCTTCGTTTATACGTTGAATCCTTACAGGATGAAATAAATGAAAACAACACGGCATTTCATGATACGAATATGGATATCCATAGTTCCACAATTTATTATTTTATCAAACGAATGGATCTAGCTTCCTCTTTGATCTAGTTTTACAAATTGACCCGAAACAACTAAACTTTGGGAATCGAACATTATCTATGTTAATCTTTAAATCTTAACATATTTATTATACATTCTGGAGCGGCATTGATATGATTTATCCCGCATATGCGTATTCAGGTTGTTGTGATATCATTTAAACTGTCCGTATTTAGGTTTCTAACTTGAACGTTTCAATGATATATCTTGTGCCTGGTATGAAGTTATGGATAAAACATGACTCTTCCAATATTATTAAGAATACAAAATGTTTGCTCAAGGTTTGCTCAAGGGAAGATACCGTACAATTTCATAGGACACAAACTCAGGCCTTTGTTAGAAGAGTACTCCATAGCGCTATGGCAATGTCCCAGTGGTCAGAGCGTTGAGTTCAACTAATCCGACATTATGAAAGCAGGTTTTCACTTGACATTCAAGTGACATTTAGTTCGTTGTTTGAGTCACATATGTCACATCTTGCAAATTGAGTAATTTGATCGAGAAGTACTCACTGTTGCTGAAATTAGCCATTTTAGTGCAAATCCAAAGCATATCATGACAATATCACTTTTTAAAGTCCTAGTCCTACACAGACGAATTGGATGTGTTATTTCCACTTGTTGACGTGTATAAACTTTGTTTTCTATATTCATTGCAAACTATTAATTGTCATATATTTTTCATATGGTGTTGAACATGCGAGCCAATTGAAATGATTTGACTTTTATTAGTACATATGGTATTCTGGGACGTATTGAGAAAAACTATTTTTTTGTTTAAAAAACACTGGGCCGTATGATCGTACACGGTTTTGAGGTAGTTTAATGCTAGACCAGGTCCAAATTTGGAGTTTAAACGAAACCGGTGAGACTCTGGTCTTAGGAACTGTCGTCTCCCGCTTGGACTACTGGCCAATACTTTATATGCAGGTCTACCAGACAAAAAATTAAGAAACTTCAAAGGGTGCAGAACTTTGAAGCTAAACTGGTACTCAAGACCGACAAATACTCCAGTTCACCAGAGACACTGAACATTCTGCACTGGTTACCAATCAGATTTCGGATACAACATAAAGTCCTGACACTGATATTGAAGTGTCTCCATGGTTCTTCACCATTGCATTTACAGTCGCTCTTGTCAACGGAAGAACCAAGAAGAGCAAATATGCGATCTGCAAGCCAGTACGTGAGACTCAAAGTACCAATGGTGCGTCGAAAAACATTCGCCAACCGTGCCTTCGATGTCATTGGAGCTATTTGTTGGAATGAGCTGCCTAATGGGTGTCAAGAAAAAAAGTCTTCGGAAAAAAAGTACCGGAAAAAAGTCCTAAATTCAACTAGGAAAAAAAGTCCTATTTTAGATTTTAGGTGACAAAGTATGACAAAATAATAAACTTTTGTTGCCTTATGACATAAAAGTGACACAGAGTATTTTTCTTAAAATTTTATTTGATTTTGATACACTACAAAATATCTTATATGTTCATTGAAGTTCATATCGTTTTTAAAAGCAGGTTTCACTTTAACCTAGTCAGGGGGTAGTTTAGCATTGATTAAAGATCGCTTACTCTTACCAATTTAGTGTACATTGTCAATTACATTTCATAAAACGTTTAACTTTGTCATAAAATGATTGTATCTATAGAGATGTTTTTGTTGCTTCATAAAGCCTTAACAAGTAATTTAACTTTGTACATATAACAGTAACAAACTTTAACATTCAAGACAAAAAAACCAATACGCACTGCTGATTTGAATTATTCGGGATGTTTGGGAATAAATATGATAAATGCATTTATCCCCAAACTCTTCAAAACATTAGATTGTATGTCGCATTTTTTGCGGTTGTAATAAATAATAAAAGGAAATACCAACTTCAATTTAGATGAAGTAAATTTTTATAGTTGTTTTTATAATACTTGAAGAGCGTTATTAACAAATAAGAATGTAAGTAAGACACAATCAAAAGCAGAGGCATATCATCACCATTTTGCTTTTCGTGCCTCATTGCTGATTTTAAGATTTAAGAAATGAAGCAAATTTACATAAGAAACATTTGAATTACGACAGTTTGCGATGCGCAACTTTGTTTTGTAAGGAAACACTGTTTTCTTGTCATCGTCTTAGCTTATTCGAAATTCTGCAGGTTATTTGAAATCCTTTATTGTAGAATGACAAAAGCTGTTTTATATATTAGTCATGATTGATTTACAGATTTTAACAGCATATTACCTTTAGCAATTAAAGTTCTTCCAGCTGATTTTAGTGTTTCTTGGATCCAGCACTACCCCAAAGGCTATTGCAATAGTGGGTCACAATAGTCTAACGCTATCTCAATAGTAAATTGCAATGAACAAATCACAATACCCCATCGCTGAATATGGCTGCATTTGCGTTTATGTTAATGTCGTTATGAAAATATTACGTTACGGTAAGTTCAATGAATTGAAACTAAAACTAAAAAAGGGAAAATCAATACATGTATTATGGGATAACGAGTCATTGCGTGATTGGAGGACAAATTGATAAAAATAATCAAAACTTTTTAAAAGTCTTGTTTAAATTTGCATTTGTTCTTGCAGCAAAACAAGTTTTATGACCTTTTACAACATGTGAACATTGTGTTTATAGATCATAATATCAAAAAGAGACATATCATTACCTTTGACCTTCATAACGTTAAAAATATCAGTATTTATTAATATTGTCCTAAATGTGCAATCGATATTGCATGAGCTATTACGACAGTTAACGATATTAACTAGCAGAGTCAGCTAAACTCCCCGTCAAGTATGATGAAATACAGCCGTGAGTTCTGTAACTCATTAGGCTTTAGATAATTGAAATATATAAAGGTTGAAAATGTCCAATTTATAACGTAAATAGGCGAGACCAAGGCAAGTGATCTTAATTGTGTTACAAGTATATGTGGCCACAGAGTCAATATGACATCTAAAAGTTATAACCTTCATCAGCCAAGGTGCCTGATGTCAGCTGTTTAATGCCCCAGTCACTCTTACGTTAATAAACGTAGTGATGCAAAACGTAGCTTAACGTAGTTTACTGTACTTAAGATTAATTATCCGTAGTTATGGTTATACCTATTCAAAACGTAGACGTAGACGTGAGAAAAACGTAGTTGGGGATTTAACTTTTGAACATGTTCAAAGTTAAGCTTTTTTAACTATGTTTTATGTAACAGTTGAATGTACTTCGACGTCGTGAATTGAAAATTTGAACTTAGTTCATTGTAGTTAAACCTAGTTAAGAATGAACTTAAACATAGTACAACTTGTTCGCGAATGACTACATCTTACTAGGTATTTAAGAACGTTTGGGTACAGTTAATTACATTCTAGTACGTTTCACTACGTTATACAACAGTCAACTACGCTAGCATCATGTAGGTTGAAGAACGTTTCAGCACAGAAGACTAGGTGTTATATACGGCTGTTTACGTTATCAAAACATTAAACTACGGTTTGGTAGGTTTATTATGGATGCAATGTATGTTATGGACTTTAATGTAAGTTTATATACGTCTAACTACACTGCAGTTAGTATAAATACGCTGAACTACGATAAACCACGCTTAATAATTCTTCAATTTTTTTTGGTTTTTGGCTTAATTTCTATGAGTGAGGTAGAATAGACCTGGTTGATTGTGCTTTGGCTTTTGGAGAAATTCAAGTTCGATAACCATTTCCAGGTGGAATGAACAACATCCGCACATCCTCCAATTTCTTTGCATCTTACAGACTGATACATTAAATATACTGAATATCGGCATCATTTATTATCATCAAATATTATTTCTATCAAATAAATGTACACTTGGTTGACCTTTTGACAAATTATTTGAAACATATTTATTTCAGTTCAAGATGGAGAATGACAGTTTTTAAGAACTCACTAAACCCTTTTTTTACTGTCTGTGATTTGTCTGATTGAAAAATGCGTGTTTTATGAGTATGCAAACTATAATGAAGTAATGGTAAGGAACGGAGTCCACCCAACCAATACATCGTTAGAACAACTTTTAGTAACACTAAAAAAATAAATATAAAAGGAAAGAACTATCAACATGTCCATGCTGTTTCTATAAAATAATGACCTTGACGTCGGAAATACCTGTGAAAACCATCGTCTGTCTTAGATCACATCGTTTCCGGAACAGAACTCGAAACCGCTACGCCTAGCTAAACTGATCATCACATGTAGTTTTGCTTTTTTTTGGTTTTAACTTTCTGGATATTAAGCTCATCTGGCCTGTAAGGCCCGATGGGCTTATGGCATAGCATGGTGTCCGGTGTCCGGCGTCCGTCCGTCCATCCGTCCGTCCGTCCGACCATCCGTCCGTCCGTAAACTTTGTGGACTTTCGACTTCTTCTCCAGAACCATAAGGCCTATTAAGCTGACACTTTGTGTACAGACTCCTTGGCTAGTGAGGATTATAAATTGTAGCTTTGGTAGCCCTGTGACCCCTAATAAGGGCCACAGGGGCCACACCCTAAAAACCTATTTTCATCTTCTTCTCAAGAACCATAAGGCCTAAAATGCTGAAACTTTGTGTATATCGGAATAAAATGAGCACACAACCGAGACATTGCACACTTTCTATTATTCTATTCTACCTTTTATACCCCGGTTTGAGAATTTGAATTTGAAAACATTATTGGAGCGTGACGGGACTAGAGGACTTTTACACTGACTGTCTGATTGATAATGCGTGAACGAATAATTGTTCCCCGCCGCTGCGAAGGGCGGAGCGGGGGGACATTGTATTTAGCTCCGTCCGTTCTTACATGCGTACGTCGTCCGTACCGCTTCTAGTGAGCGTCATATCTAATGAATCATTCCACTAGGAGTCTTCAAATTTGGTACCAGTTTTCGTTTGTGGACTACGCAGACACCAATCGATTTGGGTGACCTTGATCTCATTTTCAAGGTCACTATGGGACAAGTTTTCAAAGGTTGTTAGCGTGATATATCATTAACCACCGCACATAGAGTCTTCAAAGTTGGCACCAATTATCCTTTGGAGAATACTAAGCCACCTGTCGATTATAGTAACCGTGACTTAATTTTAAAGGACAATACAAGACTTCAATTCAGTTTTCAATTGTTCATAGTGCGTTTCTTGATTGCGGCGGGGGACATGGTCACGTTTGTGACAATTACTTTTTTTTGATAATATTTAATATTAAACAAGAGCAATCAGATGAGATGGTTTATCCCCCGGCCCCATTTATTAAGTTTAATGATTTAGCAATAAATATAATTGAAAATGAGTAGTTGCAAAAATAAAAAATTCCAGAAAACCCCAAAAGGCACAACGACATGTGATGAAAAATCAACACACCAAGTTTCGTTAAGCTAGGTGTTACATGTACGTAACGGTTTGGGAGTTGGGAGTTCTCCCCGTAAACGAATTTGCGTTCCTTGGAAACCATCAAAAATCAAGAAAGTTGAAACCCCCAAAATTGACAAAAACATTTTATGATAAGTGAACACATCAAGTTTCATAAAATTCTGCTTCGGAAACGATGTGATCGCGGACATACGGACAGACAGACGAACAGACGGAGCCAACGACTACATCCTCCCGCATTACAAGCTATGGTACCAATAAAGTCCGGCATGGAAACGAATGAAGATGGAATGTGTTTCTGTATTGGTTCCAACTAGTGAATCACTTATTCTGTGCATATATAAGTATGTTGATATAGGCATGCTTGACAGCATTGGTCCATGTTGAATGAAGAAGTGGACCTACTCTAAAAGAGAAAGATTCCCACAATCAAGTCGACTGTGCATTTATTTTGATGCAGCACGCTTGGGCATAATTTAGCATCCGCCTGCAGAACAATGGACAGATATTATCTGCTGTCCAACTAAGGGTAGATAGTTAACGGGACATGGATTCCGTGTTTGGCAAATAAAGAGCAGCCACCATTCTAAGAGAAATTACACAACACAAGGATATAAAAAAATGAAAATATTTATTTCTCCGTTTTTATGATAATACATGGCAAGGAAATCAAGGTATTCCAAAGTATAAACCACGAATTGTGTCATTCATGAAACTACAATTACCAAATAACATTAGAGTACCATATACACACCATCGATTAGGTTTATTGTTCAGCTCTCATTCGAACAAAAAAAAACCCAGACACATCAGCCACTGTTAAAATAGCCTTGACAAAAACTTTAAGAAACATGTCTCTCTCTGGCTAGTATATAAACACATACATACAAATAGACCAGATGTAGCCTGAGATCTAACTGTATTTCACAACATAAATCACTATAGCATGTGTGAAAATGAACATGTTCTTTCACAATCACTTTTCAAGTGAGACTGTTTAAGAAGTGTCATTGGAAATGAAGATGACATACACTTTTGATCTTTATCACTAACATACATGAAAAGCCGGGTGGGAAAAAATGGAACAAGCATAATTATCACAATTCAAATGAAAAGAGTCAAATAATTGAAACCGTGTTTTACATTTTGATCATACCAATCCAGGTTTCTTCAAAATGACAAGGATTCAACCACTATGATACCACCATCTGTTCTACTACAGATAAAATACAATGTGATTTTAAAACAAAACAAAGGTAAAATTAGCTTACATATCCAAACTGTTTGTTGGTTACATATTCCACCTCTTAAAACAAGAATGAAGAAAATTTAAAATAGAATGATAAAGTGACACTCACTGCAAATTATTTATGAATTTGTTGATTACAGTTTAGAACTATCAAGCATATACTTTTAAATTGTTTGAGATATGTTATGCACTGAATCACCTGAACAAACAGTAGCGATTAGTGGTACGTATCATAAAGTTCCCAAAAAGCATAGATACATGAAGAGCATGTTGTGTAGACAAAACTCAATGCAGAGACTGTTTTCAAAAAGCTTAATAAAATATGCAAACTAGAAGTCTGTGCATGTGATGCACTGTGATGTCCCCCGTTAACAGTTAATCCGAAAGTGACCCTACCCCCATTATGTACACATTTCAAATTCTTTCCATGGAAACCAGAAAAAAGCACAATTCAGGATAACCAAAGTAGGAAAAGGCACCACTCCTCCAGTAGTTCTAACCACATATCAAGTCTAGTAAAAATATTTTGAATAGTTTTAAGCTTAAGTAAAAAAAATTCAGAATAACTAAAATAGAAAAAGGTTCCACTCCACCACTAGATCTAACCACATACCAAGTTTCGTAAAATCGTATTGAATAGTTTTTGAGATATTGCCCGGAAATGGTCCTCCCTCCATATGTTGTAAGTTCAAACTGTTGCCATGGAAACCAGAGAAATTATAAAATTCAGAATGACCAAAATAGCAAAAGGCACAACTCCACCACTAGATCTAACTGAAATTATTATGTCTCCCGCAAAGCTTTGCGGGGGATATAATAAAGTAAGAAATAATAAGATTTCTTCGCGCTTGAACAAAATTAAGTCGTGAATAAATGAAAGAATATTTGGCAAGAAGATTTACATGCAGTGAAAAATGGGATAGTTTGCATAGTGTTTGCAAATTTGGTTAAAGATTCTTAAAATTAACAACAAAGCAAATCTTAATCATTGAGATATCGTAGGTTGACAGAAATAAAGTAAGCAAGTTAAAAAGAGACTAAAAGACCAAATAATCTAATGCATAAATTCTATGCATAAAATGTCTGAGTTTTGTTTTTAATGAAATGAATTGCAGAAACACTCTTTTATTAACAGTATATCCTAAAGAACAACTTGAAACATTTCTTCAAAAGGCAAAAAGAAGCAGTCCAGTGATTGTGTAGTAGCAATATCTGGTGATTGTTCGATATACACAGTGATAAAAGGAGCTGGTACGGGTGTTATGCTATAGATTCCCTTTGATTTGTAGGTTGAGTAACAATCTAGTCTTTAGTTCAGGTTCAGTTCTCAGTGAGATTCAGATACGATGGAATGTACACTCAATATCTGAATTTTGTCTTTCCTAAGACAATGTTGTTGACCTTTGTCCGTATGGTTGCTTCACTGCGGTTCTGCAAACTGTCGAAGCTTCGTTTTGCGGCTCGTATTTCACCAGATGCAGGGTTTCTCTTTTGTTGGATGTGTAGCTTAAAGGCCACACCAATGTCTCTCTCCTCCTGCTCCGACCATCTCCGTTTCACGCCTGAAATATAATGTACACATTGACATATCGGCAATAATAACGTACAATGTATGATATCAGAAGACAAACAGTTAACTTTGATAAAGGAATATAAATGCAATGAGTTCTTTTTTCTTAATTCGATAGTCTTCGTTTTGGTACAGTGCCTTCAGATATTTTAATTCAGTCAATATGTTTAGCTTTGTGCAGATATTATTATAGGTAATGCTAAATCCATCATCAACTGAACATTCTTCTTTTTTCTGTCTACAATCACACGTTAAGACATTGTAACAAAATAGTATCAACAGAAATTACATTAAGGTGTTTGTACCTTTTTGTACATGTTCAGACCTATGAGTTGCATGTACATCCACATGCATCGCGGTCTCCTGAGTTGTAGTTGTTGTGGTCGTGAGGTCGGTAGCGGTTGATGCAAGGGGGTCGGTGGTGGTTTTGGTAGTGGCGGTGAATGCCTCGTCATCGTCGCTGTCATTTTCTACACAGTATGGCTCAGGCAGTTCTGTCAGTTATACATTAAATGAAATTTAAAAAAAACCCGTACTTACGACATACTTAAAGAAGTGTTGCAAACAAATAATGTCCTGATGCTGACATGAAAATCAAGCTATTACCGATAACTATAGGTAACATGCTTAGGCTGATTAATGACATCAATGTCTAGCTGTTTCATGGTAGACAATATAATAAAGATGGATCAATTGCTTTTGTAGGCTGCATTGAACAGTTATTAAGAATTATTAAATGACAATGTCATATGGTTTATAAGAAGTTTTCATGTTATGATTTCCATATACGTTTAGTTATACGTTTTTTGTTTCATGGTCAGAGTTATTGTCTGAAGAATAGTTCTTAAAGGCTTTATCCATACCATCTAAATTAAGTGATGACAACTTTCTTCCACTAAGTTGAAGATTCCCATTTTCTAAGGCAACCAACGCTCTCGCCACCTTCGTTCGTTCCAGGACAGATGTCTGTAAACGGTAAATTTCAGTGTGCATGCTTACTGAATGGCCCATGTGATCGGCCAGTAGTTTCAACTCATCGGTTGTCATATCCATCACCTGAAAAGAATCATGATATGCTTAAGCATGGAATGTCAAGTTATTTAAGTTATTTATTGACAATTTAAAAGAATATCTTAAATTCAGGCTCACGTTTTTCGTGAACACATCGTGATATTGACATGACATTTATAACCAAGACTATTGATACATTGAGCACTGTAATCATATAGTAACAATTCTAACCATTACATGTAACCTGTCGCAAAGAGGGGAGATACATGTTTTTGCCGAACCCTGATACAGTGGTTATCTAACGTATTCACAACTTACGTCAAAACTAAATCGTTTTGATAATTTGGTAATATATATGTATTCTATCTTGGATAATGAAAGCTCTCTGAAATTATGTCATTTATTATATCTCGAGTTTCTGACAATGACATAAGAGCCTAACACTGACGTACGAACAGACTGAGTGCTACTTAATTATACTGTCAAACTAGGTAAATACTTGTTTCAATATTTGGCTCCATGATTTACATTCCAAATATGGATTTCTTTCAAAGCCTTTGCAGTTAATTATGATAAGTTATTCCTTGATATATTACCTCGGCCTAGTGTGGATTTCAACAATTACATGTATTATTGTGCGTTATCATTGTCTTACTTGGGTTGTCGTAGCAAGATACTTCCTCAACTTTGTGGATCGTATCAGTTCGGGGTTGACCAGATCAGGACAAAGTTCAGTCATCTTCCTCACTGCTTCGCAACCATCTTGTGGTTGGTCCGTGTATCTTGAGAAGACATATTTGTTCTCTGTTGGGATTCCTGCGTATCTACGGGTTGCCAGCAGGTGTGTCAGTCCCCTCACCATGTCGGGCGACAACAATATGAAAACCTTCCTCAGGCCTCTTGTACTCTTCCCCCTGACCTCAACGAGTTCCATCCTTGAATAATGAAATACACATATTTAATAATACATATACACTTGTCTAGATTGACAAACGCGACCCTTTTGTACTATGAACATTAAATTACAATAATATGTTACAGATAGCAGGCGTGACAAAACACCAACCTTTAAAGTGTAAAACGTAATAAGAAGAAATTGTTTCACAATAAACATATGTGCTTATAAACATATGTGTATAAAATCTAACCTTTTCATCAAGGCTTTTTCACTTGCCCCAAGTGATTCAACTATCTCCTTGTTGGCGTCCAGTTCGTTCCCTCTAATACGTTTGTTAAAGTCAGAAACCAGGAGTTCCGATACTTCTGCAATCCGCCTCTTGTTAAAGAGGACGATTCTGGTTATGAGAACATGCGTCATGGACACATATTCCGGATATGTGGGCCAGTTATTGTTGCACTGATCAAGGAGTTTGCTGCTGACGAACATTTTGAGGCATTGCAAATCTTCAGTAGACGGCAGGTTCTGCTTCACATTCAACGTACGCAGCCTCTTCGTTCTGTTGGCTACACACGAAACCTTCCCATTCCAGTGGGCGGAGTACAGCTCGAGGAACTCATTGGCCTCTCTTTTTTTGCAGTGGTCTCCGTTTTGGAGGGCGAGACTGGCTTTGAGAAGTGCAACCTGTTTGATGTAGTGCCCAAGGGTGAGTGCCAATTGGGGTGAGTCGGCATTTCTGTAGCAACACTTGACAGCTTTTACGACATTTTGAAACTCATTCGGCTTTATGTAGAAGCTAAGGTCATTCGCGAATACCTTCTGTTCGTTGAGAGTGTTCAACAAACGAGCAAGAGCCCTCATTTTGGTCCTAAGATTGTCACAATCTTTTTTTCTCTGTTCATCCTCAGACCCAAGTCGGTCTAAAAGCCATGAGCCGAACTCTCGAATCAGAATATCTTTGAAGCATATGTCTCTAAGACCAGGATGTTTGAAGGTTTCTCTCATCTTGTTGATTATGGCATTTAACATCTCCGTCTCTTCATCTTCTCTTGTGATGAATGGTGAGATCATGCATTTTGAATTCCTGAGAAAGTTCTTTTCATTTTGTAGTTTGCCTTGTGAATGAAAGCATGTTTTCGCGTGTCGCCACAGTTGCTTTTTGTTAAAGAAACCGAAACAGTGTTCGCAGGGAAGGTAGTCAGCTGCACTGGTCTCCCCACAAGATCTTCTGTATACTATCAACAACCCGACACCTTTGCGCAAAACCTGCAAATTATAAACCAGAAATGGGTTTTAATATCTAAGAGGAACATTGTATTGTAAGATGTTCGTGTATCGCAAACAATTTATCTTTATTAAAGTGTTGGTTACTTCGAGGTTGAAATCGAAGTGACTGCACACATGAAAATTAAACATAACTGATTTATGCTTAACTCAAGTTTTCTATAAAAAGATTGTTTTATTCTTGAAAATTGAGGTATATCAGTACAGTGTGGGTTTATCCGAACACTGTAGGAGTGTAGGAAAAGTATAGGTTTATCAATACTATGGATGTTTATAAGAACACTGTAGTTGTATCATTAGATTATAAGTATATACAGAGATCTACAGGATATACAGATCTACACTGACAGCGCATTCACGCCTGCATCTTAACAATTTGTGTATCATAGTGCATTTGCCCACTTGTGTATCATAATGCAAACATCATATTTGAATTTCGATTTGAAGTTAATTACTTAACTTATAATTTGCCTGACAAGGACCATTTACCTCGTGAAGTCAAAAATTGGAAGTTTTCAAAATGTTGGATGGTCATGACCATGGGGATAGTTATAATACAATTTTTCATATATCTAATGAAAAAAAACAACATTTTTGTCAAGTTAAAAAGAAGACACGTTACTAATGTTTAAAAGCTATTAATCACCCATTGGAACTCTTTAACATGAGAAGATCTAGGTGTAAAATTAGGGTATTTACATTTAATTGTTACACCAAAAAAAACTATACATCATACCGTTTTAGTTTATGGCATGCTAAGATATTCAAAATTAACATATTTGACTGTCCTGTACACTTGGATATGCATGGTTATTTCATTTTCTAATTTAAAATGGCATTGTTCCTTTGACCAGAGAACAACTTCCTGTTCATTTAACATCTTATGTCAAAATATTACAAATATTACCTCAACATTGTGGGCGTAGTTTCCCTCATTTCGGAGTTTCATAAGCGCCATTTTTCTTTCGTTTGAACCTAGATCCATTTTTAAGATTTCTTGAATCCGACGTTTGTCGGGATGCACTGCAAAAAGGTGCTTTGATATCTTGGATGTGTACTTGTTCTTGCAGTATATACAATAGTCAGTTTTGTTGTAGTTCCTTTTCTCAGTATTTCTATTGTATTTCTCGACGTGGACTGAAATGATATAATATCAGATTGTGGCAATGAAGAATGAAATGGAGTTAACCATTCTCAACCTCTCAACAATATTTGTTCACGAAAGATTATCAAGCAAATATAATTCCAAATATTGTATTTCTATAACTAAGTTATTTTTTTAGAATACACATCAACTGTTCTAAATTCACATTAAAAGTTGCTGGAATGTACCATTGGTTGTTGATGATAAAAGGTACTAAAAGGGCAGGGTGAAGTAAATTACTTATTCCTTACTCGATATTCAGTTTTTCCAGTTACTTATTCAGAAAAGTCGACCTAGGGTGCCAAGGAATACGTGCACCACCTTCTAAGTATACTCAAATTAAAGGTATTTCAAATGCCCATCATATAGGTATCTTACGTTATATTACATAGAAGCGGTCATATCGTAATGTCCCAAAAACCAACACTAAGTAACCCAATATTGTAGTTCTTTCAAACAACAACTTCTGAAGGTACCAAGGAATACGTGCACCACCTTCTTAGTATACTCAAATTAAAGGTAATTTAATTGCCCATCCAGTGAGGCGGTCATACCGTAATGTCCCCAAAATCAACACTAAGTAACCCTATATTGTAGTTGTCTCAAACAACAACTTCTAAAGGTACCAAGGAATATGCTCACTTTTTCTAAGAAAATTCAAACTAAAGGTAATTATTCGAAAACATTCAGTATGCAAACCACATTTCAGGTTCATGTTTAGTTATTAAGTTATTAAGAAACAACTGTAGCGCTTGTTAGGTGTAATTTAGAGATATACAATTGGTATATATTCGATATTTCTGAGCATTGAGTGTACTTGGAAGTGGTCGAGTTTACAACCGTGGATGACACAACCCGAATTGAAAATTGAAAACCTATTGAAAATATATATAACCACCCAAGGGATGTAATGTTAGGCATACAATAAAAGTGAGGGTTATAGGACGAGGGCTACGTAGATAGATTGGGAAAAGCAAGGGTTACAGTTAGGTTACAAGAATAGCAATGGTTATTAAAAGGAGGGTTACGTGGGAGTAAGGCAAGGCGATGGTAACAGTAGGGTTAGTGAGGTATACTGTAAAACCAGGGATATGGACAAGAGGGTTATAGAGGGTTAGGTCAAAGTGAGGGCAACAGTTAAGTATACGGTAGTGTTAGGGCTACGAAAATGAGTCAAACATAGACAGATAAGGTACAATGAGGGTTACAGGAAGGTAAATGGTGAAGCGAGGCGTAATTAGAGGGTTAGAGAGATGGTTACAGAAATAAATACTCTGGGTGAGAGTTATGGAAACGGTTACGTTAGGTGTTATTGCAAAGCAAGGTTATGAAAAAAAGTAATGCGTAAAACGATAGGGAAGAGTGGGGGTCACAGTAAAGTTAATGGTTAAACGAGGGTTACAGCAACGAGGGTAACGTAGAACATAACGGAGGGTTTTATATCAACAGTCAAGTGTGGGCCACAGAGACAAGGGTTGTGCAGAAACAATATAGGGATACGTAGTGTTGGTTTTTGGGACATTTCGGTATGACCGCCTCTATGTAATATAACGTAAGATACCTGACTGGATGGGCAATTGAATTACCTTTCATTTGAGTATACTTAGAAGGTGTTGCACGTATTCCTTGGTACCTTCAGAAATTGTTGTTTTAGATAACTTCAATAAAGGGTTACTTAGTGTTGGTGTTTGAGACATTACCGTATGACCGCCTCTATGTAATATAACGTTAGATACCTCACTGGATGGGCAATTAACTTACCTTTAATTTGAGTATACTTAGAAGGTGGTGCACGTATTCCTTGGTACCTTCAGAAGTTGTTGTTTGAAAGAACTACAATATAGGGTTACTTAGTGTTGGTGTTTGGGTCAATACGGTATGATAGCCTCTATGTAGTATAACGTAAGATACCTCACTGGATGGGCAATTGAATGACCTTTAATTTGAGTATACTTAGAAGATGGTGCACGTTTTCATTGGCACCCTCGATCGTCTTTTTTGAATAAGTAACTGGAAAAACTGAATATCGAATAAGGAATACGTAACCAACTTCACACTATAAAAAAGACAAATTTTATCTGAGATAGACAACACCCTAGAGAGTATTGATGAACAGGACAAAGATAAAGATAATATAGATGTGATAACAATGTGAGTGAAAAAGGTAAACAATAGTAAACATGTAAGTGATATTATGAAATGCGAAAGCGTAAATATTGGAATTAAATTAGGTCAATGAAGCTAATAACCTCAGCTGATTATCAGCTATTTGAAACGGGTCTGAATCTATATAATGGGAGTATTGAAAGTAGTGTTATCTGGCAGAGATATGATATGATCAAATTCATTGTAATGCAGTAATCTTACTGTTCACAAAGTAGTGTTTTCTCCCTTCAAATAAGCTGGTTGTCGAGCTATCAGCTTCTTGTAGCTCACTAGATATCGGTTCAGGCCTGAAATAAACACCATGGATTATTGTCAGTTGCTATGAAACTGATAACCAATAAGTTTAATAGAGCATTCTAAATTCAAACGTAGGTCAAAGCATCCACATGATCGTCTTATGTAAAACAATATCATTCGCCACTCAAATGAGACAAATGAGACAAACTGGCTGGTTTCGGTCTTAGAATTGAACTCTGATTTTGCTTATTCTCAATATAAATAGAAACTATGTATTTTAGAGTTCGAGTTATTTACAGCAAAAACAATTTCAAACGCACCAAGCTTAAAGTTACTCTTTAAAGATCTTGATAAAGATAGTTTGTATCTTTGTGATATTATAAACAACAAATAGCAATTGTTACCTTTCGCTTGATCTAATGCATGGATTTGGTGAATCAGACGTATCATCAACACTTGTCAAACTGCTGGAATCATCATCTGAAAGTAGCAACACTGTTTCATGTTTGTACACCGTTTAAAATGTACTATTTTTAAATGATTTAAAAGGTTTGATACTTAATGCACTTTTAGCTAATGTAGTTTTGCTATATCGTCAATCATTAGAACATTCATAACCATAAAGTGCAGGGGTACTCGAACAGTTTAGATGGATGGAACCTACCATCCGAAGAGGAGGGAACATAGCTGTCGCTGTCTGAATCATCGTCAAATTGTGCTTCATCAAAGTCAACAAAATCATCTTTGTTATCTAAAGAAAGAAAAACAATACAATAATGATAATACTAAACCATACATACATTATTATAAGTGTAGTAGGAATTACTCAATTAAACGACATTTCATTTAGAAATATGTAAATTTTGGTATGAGTGAGTATTCTAACATAGTATACTCATTTGCTACGGATTTTCCCTATCCCACTGTAGAAATATTGTTTGAGTACTTTGTGCAATGAGTGAAACTATCTTAAACTGATTTGTCTCGATGATACGTTGCATTGGTGAAAGTTCAACCATGTTCCACACACACCATGCTGATGAGGTCCGAAAGACCGAAACAGCTGGCCGTCAATATAAATAAGTAAATGAAATATGAAGAAGAAAATCTGAAAATTTAGAACGGTTGTTTCCCTGACTAGCACGGTGACATGAGATTAAAAACTGAAGGGTCACTTGTTCAAACAGTCATACAAATTTATTCATTGTGAAGTTGGTTACTTATTCCTCATTCCTTATTCGGCAATTCGCTGTTCCAGTTATTTAATCAATCGACAGAAGACGTAACGGTGCAATAGCATATTTGTACCACCTTCTAAGTATACTCATACTACATAGAGATAGTCACGACGTAAAGTCCCCCAAATAAACACTAACTACACTTATTTTGCAGTAGTTTCAAACAACAACTTCTTAGGATACTCAAATTAAACCCTCTACGTAACGCTCGCTTTACCCTATACCTAAATTATACCTTCACTTTGCCCTGTACAGGTACAAGTCAGTACCAAGTTTTAATGCAAAGCAGTTAGATGAGTGTGAAATTAGAACCGCCAAATATAACTCGACCGGAGTGGGGTATCACTATGAGCAAGATATTCCCACACTTCTCTGGGTGCATCACTCTTATAACTACATTGGTCAGTTATGAGATGGTCAAACTTGGTAAACTTTATCAATTTTGAAAGTTTATAAACAGCAAAGTTGGTTTAGAAGCAAGGACCTATCTATAGGCAAGAAACTTTTGTTATGTAATGCCTGTATTGTTAGTTTTTTTTCTCAAAATATAAATCTTAAGCAAAGTGAAATATTCTATGACTATATATGATGTAAAGAACCAAGTTCAGGAGTGTATTTTCAGTATCCTATCCGCAAAGAGTATCGGTAACACGCATATAATTTCATTGTTTACGTGTTAACAAACATTGTAGCAGTCATCCGTGAGATTTAATTATAGCCCGATCGCCTGGCATTATGGTGCTACAAATAGGCCATGGTACCTTCAGAAGTTGTTGTTTGAAACAACCTGGAATCTTCTACAGTCAAGTGGTACTTAGTGTTGGTTTTAAGGACTTTATGGTATAACCGCCTCTATGCATTATTCAGTAAGATACTTACCTGGATAGACAATAACATTATCTTTAGTATGTGAATACTAAGGAGGTGGTTTAAATATTCCTTTCTACCTTCAGAAGTAGTTGTTTGAAAAAGCCTGAGAACTACAACAATAGTAAGGATACTTAGTAACGTTTTTTTCACTTTACGGTATTCCTTCTTCTATGTAACATGACGTTACGTACCTCGCTGGATAATCAATTGAATTTTTATCATGAGTATACCTAGAACGTGATACACATTTGTTCACTTTAAGCTTGCTGTGGCATGGATAAATGTGCGATACACATGTGTTATTATTATTATTATTATTATTATTATTGTTATTATTATTATTATTATTATTAAAGTACTCCATGTGCCTTACCACATGTATCTGGTACAGTTTGAAGTTCATCTGCAGCAGATGACATATTCTTCATATTAACTGCTTCTGCGGTGATGTTGTCTTCAACGATTACTGGTACACTCACATCGCCGTCTGAAAAGAATGAGTTAACTCTGAAGTTGCATTTCCACCATTCATTTTTATACTTCGCTACGAGGTAAGCGGGGTTTATATAAAACGGTCCTTCCTTCTGGTCAATTATCTCAAACAAACTGTTAGGTATTGATCAACAAAACTTTGCACATCCGTTAACGGTGTCTAGGTCTAGGTGGACCAATTTGGATTTTTCTGGAATTCATCTTTGGGTCGTTTCAATGGAACGTCGCGTTTTGGACCTAGTTATATGGTGTAAAATGGGGATATATTTTCTCAGACACTATTACACCTAGATGTCTGAAATTGAGGGTACATTTCATGATAACTTTTATCGAGTTTGAAAGACATTTCCGAAATATTACTGTTGAGATACACTTAATATTGCTAGATAGGCAACCCAGCGTGCAGAATGGAGGTAGCACAACACTACGTTTTCACCTGATCCAGATTTATCCGGCCCATGGGGATATTCTGCTGCAAGCTGCTGTAAGAGTGATGCTAAGGCCTTAGCTGGGGTGGAATTGTCTTCATCAGCGTCGACTGTTGCAGTTGGAATCATTTCGAGGTCTGAAAACAATCAGGTTTGTAATGAAAGCTGTGTTACCACAACACAGTGTTGTATCACGAACCCTTTGGTACAAACATTCACCTCAAGGAAAATACATTTGGTTAATGATACAAGTCATATCTCAGTATTGCAGGATTGGTATTTTCACCCTGTATGGCGGAGAAGCCACTGTCTGTAATTGTTAGACACCCAGCGTACAGAATGAAGGTGCATGTTAGTAGCACCACATGAAGTTATCAGAGTTGATACATTGTGTGGCTCACCTGATCCAGATTTATCCGGCCCATGGGGATATTCTGCTGCGACCTGCTGTAAGAGTGATGCTAAGGCCTTAGCTGGGGTGGAATTGTCTTCATCAGCGTCGACTGTTGCAGTTGGAATCATTTCGAGGTCTGAAAAACAAATCAGGTTTGTAATGAAAGCTGTGTTACCACAACACAGTTTTGTATCACGAACCCTTTGGTACAAACATTCACCTCAAGGAAAAGACATTTGGTTAATGATACAAGTCATAATATTATCTGAGTATTGCAGGATTGGCGTTTTCACCCTGTATGGCAGAGAAGCCACTGTCTGTAATTGTTAGACACCCAGCGTACAGAATGAAGGTGCATGTTAGTAGCACCACATGAAGTTATCAGAGTTGATACATTGTGTGGCTCACCTGATCCAGATTTATCCGGCCCATGGGGATATTCTGCTGCAAGCTGCTGTAAGAGTGATGCTAAGGCCTTAGCTGGGGTGGCATTGTCTTCATCAGCGTCGACTGTTGCAGTTGGAATCATTTCGAGGTCTGAAAAACAAATCAGGTTTGTAATGAAAGCTGTGTTACCACAACACAGTTTTGTATCACGAACCCTTTGGTACAAACATTCACATCAAGGAAAAGACATTTGGTTAATGATACAAGTCATAATACTATCTGAGTATTGCAGGATTGGCGTTTTCACCCTGTATGGCAGAGAAGCCACTGTCTGTAATTGTTAGACACCCAGCGTACAGAATGAAGGTGCATGTTAGTAGCACCACATGAAGTTATCAGAGTTGATACATTGTGTGGCTTACCTGATCCAGATTTATCCGGCCCATGGGGATATTCTGCTGCGACCTGCTGTAAGAGTGATGCTAAGGCCTTAGCTGGGGTGGAATTGTCTTCATCAGCGTTGACTGTTGCAGTTGGAATCATTTCGAGGTCTGAAAAACAAATCAGGTTTGTAATGAAAGCTGTGTTACCACAACACAGTTTTGTATCACGAACCCTTTGGTACAAACATTCACCTCAAGGAAAAGACATTTGGTTAATGATACAAGTCATAATACTATCTGAGTATTGCAGGATTGGCGTTTTCACCCTGTATGGCAGAGAAGCCACTGTCTGTAATTGTTAGACACCCAGCGTACAGAATGAAGGTGCATGTTAGTAGCACCACATGAAGTTATCAGAGTTGATACATTGTGTGGCTTACCTGATCCAGATTTATCCGGCCCATGGGGATATTCTGCTGCGACCTGCTGTAAGAGTGATGCTAAGGCCTTAGCTGGGGTGGAATTGTCTTCATCAGCGTCGACTGTTGCAGTTGGAATCATTTCGAGGTCTGAAAAACAAATCAGGTTTGTAATGAAAGCTGTGTTACCACAACACAGTTTTGTATCACGAACCCTTTGGTACAAACATTCACCTCAAGGAAAAGACATTTGGTTAATGATACAAGTCATAATATTATCTCAGTATTGCAGGATTGGCGTTTTCACCCTGTATGGCAGAGAAGCCACTGTCTGTAATTGTTAGACACCAAGCGTACAGAATGAAGGTGCATGTTAGTAGCACCACATGAAGTTATCAGAGTTGATACATTGTGTGGCTTACCTGATCCAGATTTATCCGGCCCATGGGGATATTCTGCTGCGACCTGCTGTAAGAGTGATGCTAAGGCCTTAGCTGGGGTGGAATTGTCTTCATCAGCGTCGACTGTTGCAGTTGGAATCATTTCGAGGTCTGAAAAACAAATCAGGTTTGTAATGAAAGCTGTGTTACCACAACACAGTTTTGTATCACGAACCCTTTGGTACAAACATTCACCTCAAGGAAAAGACATTTGGTTAATGATACAAGTCGTATCTCAGTATTGCAGGATTGGCGTTTTCACCCTCTATGGCAGAGAAGCCACTGTCTGTAATTGTTAGACACCCAGCGTACAGAATGAAGGTGCATGTTAATAGCACCACATGAAGTTATCAGAGTTGATACATTGTGTGGCTTACCTGATCCAGATTTATCCGGCCCATGGGGATATTCTGCTGCAGGCTGCTGTAAGGGGGATGTTAAGGCCTTAGCTGGGGTGGAATTGTCTTCATCAGCGTTGACTTGTTCAGCGTCGATGTCTGAAAGAAATAATTCTGGTTTGTAAGGAAAATTCTACCTTTCAGTTTTCTATCAGGATTCCTTTGGCATATAATGTCACCTAACTTAATAATAAGTTAATAAGTTGATATATATTTACATTCATTATAATACAACTTTAAAAACATCGCAGGTATTATACAAGTAACAATAACAAAGAGAGCTGTAAACTTGAATTGTCATTTTACTAATGTAAATATTACAAAGAAAATAAAGATATTTTAATAGTATGACCATGTTGTAAAGTTATGCATAAGTGAAACATTCTTTATTGTTGTAGTGATATATTATTTTATTCTATCAATTGTTTCCTGAGTAACGACCTGAAATATATAAATGCACCGAGTTTCCAAAAGCATGTTTTTCATCCTTGCATATCTGTGCGATAATTGAAATAAGATATGAACATTTGCTGAAGTATTTCTATCTGTAATTATTGTACAACAGGCAGCCCCAGGGATTTAGACAAGTTCAGAGCAGAACGTCCAGGGCTGAACAAAATGTAGTAGGTTTATAATGACAGATGTTATTCAACTTCACAGAGTTAAAGTAATCTCAAGTTTTCTCTTATTACATTACAACAATGATAATGATTCTGTATGTCACACATTTAGTATGAAAAGTTTTGTAATTTTTGATTGATGGCCTACACCGATTGCCCTAGGACTTTAGACAAGTTCAGAACAGAGAACTGACAATGTTGACATTTACATTGAGCTGAGCTGTTTATAATATTTACAATTGTGACATTACTATAAGTGACGAACATGTATATGTTATTACTTGTCTTAAGTTGTGTTAGGCTTAAGAGAATATCTGTAATTCCATAAAGGAACCTACTTGTGATTGTTGACTTTTTGTTTCTACCTTTTCTCTTTCTGACCTTCTGACTTTGTGTGTTGCCTGAAAATACTGAAATACACAATATGCAACTTGTAATCATTGTCATCCACACACACCATGCTGATGAGGTCCGAAAGACCGAAACAGCTGGCCGTCAATATAAATAAGTAAATGAAATATGAAGAAGAAAATCTGAAAATTTAGAACGGTTGTTTCCCTGACTAGCACGGTGACATGAGATTAAAAACTGAAGGGTCACTTGTTCAAACAGTCATACAAATTTATACATTGTGAAGTTGGTTACTTATTCCTCATTCCTTATTCGGCAATTCGCTGTTCCAGTTATTTAATCAATCGACAGAAGACGTAACGGTGCAATAGCATATTTGTACCACCTTCTAAGTATACTCATACTACATAGAGATAGTCACGACGTAAAGTCCCCCAAATAAACACTAACTACACTTATTTTGCAGTAGTTTCAAACAAGTGTTATCTGGCAGAGATATGATATGATCAAATTCGTTGTAATGCAGTAATCTTACTGTTCACAAAGTAGTGTTTTCTCCCTTCAAATAAGCTGGTTGTCGAGCTATCAGCTTCTTGTAGCTCACTAGATATCGGTTCAGGCCTGAAATAAACACCATGGATTATTGTCAGTTGCTATGAAACTGATAACCAATAAGTTTAATAGAGCATTCTAAATTCAAACGTAGGTCAAAGCATCCACATGATCGTCTTATGTAAAACAATATCATTCGCCACTCAAATGAGACAAATGAGACAAACTGGCTGGTTTCGGTCTTAGAATTGAACTCTGATTTTGCTTATTCTCAATATAAATAGAAACTATGTATTTTAGAGTTCGAGTTATTTACAACAAAAACAATTTCAAACGCACCAAGCTTAAAGTTACTCTTTAAAGATATTGATAAAGATAGTTTGTATCTTTGTGATATTATAAACAACAAATAGCAATTGTTACCTTTCGCTTGATCTAATGCATGGATTTGGTGAATCAGACGTATCATCAACACTTGTCAAACTGCTGGAATCATCATCTGAAAGTAGCAACACTGTTTCATGTTTGTACACCGTTTAAAATGTACTATTTTTAAATGATTTAAAAGGTTTGATACTTAATGCAATTTTAGCTAATGTAGTTTTGCTATATCGTCAATTAGTAGAACATTCATAACCATAAAGTGCAGGGGTACTCGAACAGTTTAGATGGATGGAACCTACCATCCGAAGAGGAGGGAACATAGCTGTCGCTGTCTGAATCATCGTCAAATTGTGCTTCATCAAAGTCAACAAAATCATCTTTGTTATCTAAAGAAAGAAAAACAATACAATAATGATAATACTAAACCATACATACATTATTATAAGTGTAGTAGGAATTACTCAATTAAACGACATTTCCTTTAGAAATATTTAAATGTTGGTATGAGTGAGTATTCTAACATAGTATACTCATTTGCTACGGATTTTCCCTATCCCACTCTAGAAATATTGTTTGAGTACTTTGTGCAATGAGTGAAACTATCTTAAACTGATTTGTCTCGATGATACGTTGCATTGGTGAAAGTTCAACCATGTTCCACACACACCTACTGATGAGGTCCGAAAGACCGAAACAGCTGGCCGTCAATATAAATAAGTAAATGAAATATGAAGAAGAAAATCTGAAAATTTAGAACGGTTGTTTCCCTGACTAGCACGGTGACATGAGATTAAAAACTGAAGGGTCACTTGTTCAAACAGTCATACAAATTTATACATTGTGAAGTTGGTTACTTATTCCTCATTCCTTATTCGGCAATTCGCTGTTCCAGTTATTTAATCAATCGACAGAAGACGTAACGGTGCAATAGCATATTTGTACCACCTTCTAAGTATACTCATACTACATAGAGATAGTCACGACGTAAAGTCCCCCAAATAAACACTAACTACACTTATTTTGCAGTAGTTTCAAACAACAACTTCTTAGGATACTCAAATTAAACCCTCTACGTAACGCTCGCTTTACCCTATACCTAAATTATACCTTCACTTTGCCCTGTACAGGTACAAGTCAGTACCAAGTTTTAATGCAAAGCAGTTAGATGAGTGTGAAATTAGAACCGCCAAATATAACTCGACCGGAGTGGGGTATCACTATGAGCAAGATATTCCCACACTTCTCTGGGTGCATCACTCTTATAACTACATTGGTCAGTTATGAGATGGTCAAACTTGGTAAACTTTATCAATTTTGAAAGTTTAAAAACATCAAAGTTGGTTTCGAAGCAAGGACCTATCTATTGGCAAGAAACTTTTGTTATGTTATGCCTGTATTGTTAGTTTTTTTTCTCAAAATATAAATCTTAAGCAAAGTGAAATATTCTATGACTATATATGATGTAAAGTACCAAGTTCAGGAGTGTATTTTCAGTATCCTATCCGCAAAGAGTATCGGTAACACGCATATAATTTCATTGTTTACGTGTTAACAAACAGTGTAGCAGTCGTCCGTGAGATTTAATTATAGCCCGATCGCCTGGCATTATGGTGCTACAAATAGGCCATGGTACCTTCAGAAGTTGTTGTTTGAAACAACCTGGAATCTTCTACAGTCAAGTGGTACTTAGTGTTGGTTTTAAGGACTTTATGGTAAAACCGCCTCTATGCATTATTCAGTAAGATACTTACCTGGATAGACAATACAATTATCTTTAGTATGTGAATACTAAGGAGGTGGTTTAAATATTCCTTTCTACCTTCAGAAGAAGTTGTTTGAAAAAGCCTGAGAACTACAACAATAGTAAGGATACTTAGTAACGTTTTTTTCACTTTACGGTATTCCTTCTTCTATGTAACATGACGTTACGTACCTCGCTGGATAATCAATTGAATTTTTATCATGAGTATACCTAGAACGTGATACACATTTGTTCACTTTAAGCTTGCTGTGGCATGGATAAATGTGCGATACACATGTGTTATTATTATTATTATTATTATTATTGTTATTATTATTATTATTATTATTAAAGTACTCCATGTGCCTTACCACATGTATCTGGTACAGTTTGAAGTTCATCTGCAGCAGATGACATATTCTTCATATTAACTGCTTCTGCGGTGATGTTGTCTTCAACGATTACTGGTACACTCACATCGCCGTCTGAAAAGAATGAGTTAACTCTGAAGTTGCATTTCCACCATTCATTTTTATACTTCGCTACGAGGTAAGCGGGGTTTATATAAAACGGTCCTTCCTTCTGGTCAATTATCTCAAACAAACTGTTAGGTATTGATCAACAAAACTTTGCATATCCGTTAACGGTTTCTAGAGTTTGGACCAATTTGGAATTTTCTGGAATTCATCTTTGGGTCGTTTCAATGGAACGTCGCGTTTTGGACCTAGTTATATGGTGTAAAATGGGGATATATTTTTTCAGACACTATTACACCTATATGACTGAAATTGTTGTATGGGTACATTTCATGATAACTTTTATCGGGTTTGAAAGACATTTCCGAAATATTACTCAATATTGCTAGATAGGCAACCCAGCGTGCAGAATGGAGGTAGCACAACACTACGTTTTCACCTGATCCAGATTTATCCGGCCCATGGGGATATTCTGCTGCAAGCTGCTGTAAGGGGGATGCTAAGGCCTTAGCTGGGGTGGAATTGTCTTCATCAGCGTCGACTGTTGCAGTTGGAATCATTTCGAGGTCTGAAAAAAATCAGGTTTGTAATGAAAGCTGTGTCACCACAACACAGTTTTGTATCACGAACCCTTTGGTACAAACATTCACCTCAAGGAAAATACATTTGGTTAATGATACAAGTCATATCTCAGTATTGCAGGATTGGTATTTTCACCCTGTATGACGGAGAAGCCACTGTCTGTAATTGTTAGACACCCAGCGTACAGAATGAAGGTGCATGTTAGTAGCACCACATGAAGTTATCAGAGTTGATACATTGTGTGGCTCACCTGATCCAGATTTATCCGGCCCATGGGGATATTCTGCTGCGACCTGCTGTAAGAGTGATGCTAAGGCCTTAGCTGGGGTGGAATTGTCTTCATCAGCGTCGACTGTTGCAGTTGGAATCATTTCGAGGTCTGAAAAACAAATCAGGTTTGTAATGAAAGCTGTGTTACCACAACACAGTTTTGTATCACGAACCCTTTGGTACAAACATTCGCCTCAAGGAAAAGACATTTGGTTAATGATACAAGTCATAATATTATCTGAGTATTGCAGGATTGGCGTTTTCACCCTGTATGGCAGAGAAGCCACTGTCTGTAATTGTTAGACACCCAGCATACAGAATGAAGGTGCATGTTAGTAGCACCACATGAAGTTATCAGAGTTGATACATTGTGTGGCTTACCTGATCCAGATTTATCCGGCCCATGGGGATATTCTGCTGCAAGCTGCTGTAAGGGGGATGCTAAGGCCTTAGCTGGGGTGGAATTGTCTTCATCAGCGTCGACTGTTGCAGTTGGAATCATTTCGAGGTCTGAAAAAAATCAGGTTTGTAATGAAAGCTGTGTCACCACAACACAGTTTTGTATCACGAACCCTTTGGTACAAACATTTTCACCTCAAGGAAAATACATTTGGTTAATGATACAAGTCATATCTCAGTATTGCAGGATTGGTATTTTCACCCTGTATGGCGGAGAAACCATTGTCTGTAATTGTTAGACACCCAGCGTACAGAATGAAGGTGCATGTTAGTAGCACCACATGAAGTTATCAGAGTTGATACATTGTGTGGCTTACCTGATCCAGATTTATCCGGCCCATGGGGATATTCTGCTGCGACCTGCTGTAAGAGTGATGCTAAGGCCTTAGCTGGGGTGGAATTGTCTTCATCAGCGTCGACTGTTGCAGTTGGAATCATTTCGAGGTCTGAAAAACAAATCAGGTTTGTAATGAAAGCTGTGTTACCACAACACAGTTTTGTATCACGAACCCTTTGGTACAAACATTCACCTCAAGGAAAAGACATTTGGTTAATGATACAAGTCATTATACTATCTGAGTATTGCAGGATTGGCGTTTTCACCCTGTATGGCAGAGAAGCCACTGTCTGTAATTGTTAGACACCCAGCGTACAGAATGAAGGTGCATGTTAGTAGCACCACATGAAGTTATCAGAGTTGATACATTGTGTGGCTTACCTGATCCAGATTTATCCGGCCCATGGGGATATTCTGCTGCAAGCTGCTGTAAGGGGGATGCTAAGGCCTTAGCTGGGGTGGAATTGTCTTCATCAGCGTCGACTGTTGCAGTTGGAATCATTTCGAGGTCTGAAAAAAATCAGGTTTGTAATGAAAGCTGTGTCACCACAACACAGTTTTGTATCACGAACCCTTTGGTACAAACATTTTCACCTCAAGGAAAATACATTTGGTTAATGATACAAGTCATATCTCAGTATTGCAGGATTGGTATTTTCACCCTGTATGGCGGAGAAACCATTGTCTGTAATTGTTAGACACCCAGCGTACAGAATGAAGGTGCATGTTAGTAGCACCACATGAAGTTATCAGAGTTGATACATTGTGTGGCTTACCTGATCCAGATTTATCCGGCCCATGGGGATATTCTGCTGCGACCTGCTGTAAGAGTGATGCTAAGGCCTTAGCTGGGGTGGAATTGTCTTCATCAGCGTCGACTGTTGCAGTTGGAATCATTTCGAGGTCTGAAAAACAAATCAGGTTTGTAATGAAAGCTGTGTTACCACAACACAGTTTTGTATCACGAACCCTTTGGTACAAACATTCACCTCAAGGAAAAGACATTTGGTTAATGATACAAGTCATTATACTATCTGAGTATTGCAGGATTGGCGTTTTCACCCTGTATGGCAGAGAAGCCACTGTCTGTAATTGTTAGACACCCAGCGTACAGAATGAAGGTGCATGTTAGTAGCACCACATGAAGTTATCAGAGTTGATACATTGTGTGGCTTACCTGATCCAGATTTATCCGGCCCATGGGGATATTCTGCTGCAAGCTGCTGTAAGGGGGATGCTAAGGCCTTAGCTGGGGTGGAATTGTCTTCATCAGCGTCGACTGTTGCAGTTGGAATCATTTCGAGGTCTGAAAAAAATCAGGTTTGTAATGAAAGCTGTGTCACCACAACACAGTTTTGTATCACGAACCCTTTGGTACAAACATTTTCACCTCAAGGAAAAGACATTTGGTTAATGATACAAGTCATATCTCAGTATTGCAGGATTGGCGCTTTCACCCTGTATGGCAGAGAAGCCACTGTCTGTAATTGTTAGACACCCAGCGTACAGAATGAAGGTGCATGTTAGTAGCACCACATGAAGTTATCAGAGTTGATACATTGTGTGGCTTACCTGATCCAGATTTATCCGGCCCATGGGGATATTCTGCTGCGAGCTGCTGTAAGGGGGATGCTAAGGCCTTAGCTGGGGTGGAATTGTCTTCATCAGCGTCGACTGTTGCAGTTGGAATCATTTCGAGGTCTGAAAAAAATCAGGTTTGTAATGAAAGCTGTGTCACCACAACACAGTGTTGTATCACGAACCCTTTGGTACAAACATTCACCTCAAGGAAAAGACATTTGGTTAATGATACAAGTCATATCTCAGTATTGCAGGATTGGTATTTTCACCCTGTATGGCGGAGAAGCCATTGTCTGTAATTGTTAGACACCCAGCGTACAGAATGAAGGTGCATGTTAGTAGCACCACATGAAGTTATCAGAGTTGATACATTGTGTGGCTTACCTGATCCAGATTTATCCGGCCCATGGGGATATTCTGCTGCGACCTGCTGTAAGGGGAATGCTAAGGCCTTAGCTGGGGTGGAATTGTCTTCATCAGCGTCGACTGTTGCAGTTGGAATCATTTCGAGGTCTGAAAAACAAATCAGGTTTGTAATGAAAGCTGTGTTACCACAACACAGTGTTGTATCACGAACCCTTTGGTACAAACATTCACCTCAAGGAAAAGACATTTGGTTAATGATACAAGTCATATCTCAGTATTGCAGGATTGGCGTTTTCACCCTGTATGGCAGAGAAGCCACTGTCTGTAATTGTAAGACACCCAGCGTACAGAATGAAGGTGCATGTTAGTAGCACCACATGAAGTTATCAGAGTTGATACATTGTGTGGCTCACCTGATCCAGATTTATCCGGCCCATGGGGATATTCTGCTGCAAGCTGCTGTAAGGGGGATGCTAAGGCCTTAGCTGGGGTGGAATTGTCTTCATCAGCGTCGACTGTTGCAGTTGGAATCATTTCGAGGTCTGAAAAAAATCAGGTTTGTAATGAAAGCTGTGTCACCACAACACATTGTTGTATCACGAACCCTTTGGTACACACATTCACCTCAAGGAAAAGACATTTGGTTAATGATACAAGTCATATCTCAGTATTGCAGGATTGGTATTTTCACCCTGTATGGCGGAGAAGCCATTGTCTGTAATTGTTAGACACCCAGCGTACAGAATGAAGGTGCATGTTAGTAGCACCACATGAAGTTATCAGAGTTGATACATTGTGTGGCTTACCTGATCCAGATTTATCCGGCCCATGGGGATATTCTGCTGCGACCTGCTGTAAGGGGGATGCTAAGGCCTTAGCTGGGGTGGAATTGTCTTCATCAGCGTCGACTGTTGCAGTTGGAATCATTTCGAGGTCTGAAAAACAAATCAGGTTTGTAATGAAAGCTGTGTTACCACAACACAGTTTTGTATCACGAACCCTTTGGTACAAACATTCACCTCAAGGAAAAGACATTTGGTTAATGATACAAGTCATAATATTATCTGAGTATTGCAGGATTGGCGTTTTCACCCTGTATGGCAGAGAAGCCACTGTCTGTAATTGTTAGACACCCAGCGTACAGAATGAAGGTGCATGTTAGTAGCACCACATGAAGTTATCAGAGTTGATACATTGTGTGGCTTACCTGATCCAGATTTATCTGGCCCATGGGGATATTCTGCTGCGACCTGCTGTAAGAGTGATGCTAAGGCCTTAGCTGGGGTGGAATTGTCTTCATCAGCGTCGACTGTTGCAGTTGGAATCATTTCGAGGTCTGAAAAACAAATCAGGTTTGTAATGAAAGCTGTGTTACCACAACACAGTTTTGTATCACGAACCCTTTGGTACAAACATTCACCTCAAGGAAAAGACATTTGGTTAATGATACAAGTCATAATATTATCTGAGTATTGCAGGATTGGCGTTTTCACCCTGTATGGCAGAGAAGCCACTGTCTGTAATTGTTAGACACCCAGCATACAGAATGAAGGTGCATGTTAGTAGCACCACATGAAGTTATCAGAGTTGATACATTGTGTGGCTTACCTGATCCAGATTTATCCGGCCCATGGGGATATTCTGCTGCGACCTGCTGTAAGGGGGATGCTAAGGCCTTAGCTGGGGTGGAATTGTCTTCATCAGCGTCGACTGTTGCAGTTGGAATCATTTCGAGGTCTGAAAAACAAATCAGGTTTGTAATGAAAGCTGTGTTACCACAACACAGTTTTGTATCACGAACCCTTTGGTACAAACATTCACCTCAAGGAAAAGACATTTGGTTAATGATACAAGTCATAATATTATCTGAGTATTGCAGGATTGGCGTTTTCACCCTGTATGGCAGAGAAGCCACTGTCTGTAATTGTTAGACACCCAGCGTACAGAATGAAGGTGCATGTTAGTAGCACCACATGAAGTTATCAGAGTTGATACATTGTGTGGCTTACCTGATCCAGATTTATCTGGCCCATGGGGATATTCTGCTGCGACCTGCTGTAAGAGTGATGCTAAGGCCTTAGCTGGGGTGGAATTGTCTTCATCAGCGTCGACTGTTGCAGTTGGAATCATTTCGAGGTCTGAAAAACAAATCAGGTTTGTAATGAAAGCTGTGTTACCACAACACAGTGTTGTATCACGAACCCTTTGGTACAAACATTCACCTCAAGGAAAAGACATTTGGTTAATGATACAAGTCATATCTCAGTATTGCAGGATTGGCGTTTTCACCCTGTATGGCAGAGAAGCCACTGTCTGTAATTGTTAGACACCCAGCGTACAGAATGAAGGTGCATGTTAGTAGCACCACATGAAGTTATCAGAGTTGATACATTGTGTGGCTTACCTGATCCAGATTTATCCGGCCCATGGGGATATTCTGCTGCAGGCTGCTGTAAGGGGGATGCTAAGGCCTTAGCTGGGGTGGAATTGTCTTCATCAGCGTTGACTTGTTCAGCGTCGATGTCTGAAAGAAATAATTCTGGTTTGTAAGGAAAATTCTACCTTTCAGTTTTCTTTCAGGATTCCTTTGGCATATAATGTCACCTAACTTAATAATAAGTTAATAAGTTGATATATATTTACATTCATTATAATACAACTTTAAAAACATCGCAGGTATTATACAAGTAACAATAACAAAGAGAGCTGTAAACTTGAATTGTCATTTTACTAATGTAGATATTGCAAAGAAAATAAAGATATTTTGATAGTATGACCATGTTGTAAAGTTATGCATAAGTGAAACATTCTTTATTGTTGTAGTGATATATCATTTTATTCTATCAATTGTTTCCTGAGTAACGACCTGAAATATATAAATGCACCGAGTTTCCAAAAGCATGTTTTTCATCCTTGCATATCTGTGCGATAATTGAAATAAAATATGAACATTTGCTGAAGTATTTCTATCTGTAATTATTGTACAACAGGCAGCCCCAGGGTTTTAGACAAGTTCAGAGCAGAACGTCCAGGGCTGAACAAAATGTAGTAGGTTTATAATGACAGATGTTATTCAACTTCACAGAGTTAAAGTAATCTCAAGTTTTCTCTTATTACATTACAACAATGATAATGATTCTGTATGTCACACATTTAGTATGAAAAGTTTTGTAATTTTCGATTGATGGCCTACACCGATTGCCCTAGGACTTTAGACAAGTTCAGAACAGAGAACTGACAATGTTGACATTTACATTGAGCTGAGCTGTTTATAATATTTACAATTGTGACATTACTATAAGTGACGGACATGTATATGTTATTACTTGTCTTAAGTTGTGTTAGGCTTAAGAGAATATCTGTAATTCCATAAAGGAACCTACTTGTGATTGTTGACTTTTTGTTTCTACCTTTTCTCTTTCTGACCTTCTGACTTGGTGTGTTGCCTGAAAATACTGAAATACACAATATGCAACTTGTAATCATTGTCATGTTCATTATACATCGGTGTAAGTAAACACTAACTAACTTAGATTACACTATTTATAAGAAAATTGAAAATAATTTTACAAAGGAAAAATGATATTTCTCATTGTTTTAATTCCATTTTCCTTGGAGTTTCATTTAACTAACTTTGTTATACTTTACAAGACAACGTAAATTTTGTACATTAACTCACATTGGAAAATATTTTCATATTGTCGTTGAATATAAAAGAAGGCATTTAGATTAGCCTTCCACATTCCATAGACCATTCTCAATAATAACCTTTGAAGTTGAGCAATACATAGTACTTGATAAATGGGCAACTGTATTTATGTTGCCAACATGTTGAAACTAATGATTTTGCTTAAAAGCATTATAAATAACCGCTATCCCTTTACAGCTGAACAATCCATTAACAGCTCACTATTTATACCTACATTGTTTGCACCAATTCAAGTCCTCTATAAAAGCTTCAAAAAGATTGTGTTTCCTTTTCTTTTTCAGAATTTCTGAAATAATATAAATAATTCAAACAATTGTGAACAAGAGCTAAGCAAAATATATTCAACATCAGTAAGTAGCTGAAACAATTGAAAGTATTGTATGTAGTTCATAGCTAAGTCTATTAACCTGATACTATTAAATGACATATTAATGATTTGATAATACTTCACAACATCCATTTCACCAATCTACGTCTCTTTTGATTAAGTACTTGATTTGCATTGAAGAAACTTAGAAATAACAAATAGAAGCAGCATGCAATTGGCGTGTAAAACACAAAGTAACTAAGAACAATATTCGCAATTAAATTCCGGACATATAGGATGCACAGCTTCATTTTACTGTTCCCTGAAAATTTAGTTAAAGTTAAATACCGTTCAGTTGACATACGGTATACTTTTTGTCGTTCTAACATCTATTAGCACATTATTATCAACATTATATCCATACATTCTTTTTAATAACGAAAATAGTTTCAGAATTTAAATCATAAATTAATTTTGATAACACTGAAAAGATCGGTCTAAAATGTCATTGTAGCACAAAATCACATTAACAGGGGATACCTAATTATAAATAAGGAATATGATGTGCATCATACAAATCCGATTGTTTAAATTCAAACAATCAAAACAGAATCGAACAGAATTGATTGGATTTTAGGACAACGAGGCCTTGAGTACAGTTTCAGATACGTGAATGGAAAATTATATTAATAACAATATACCTAATAAAGGTAATGTCTTTAAAGGGGCAGTAGCACGTTTTTTGACAATTTTATATTTTAAATTGTTCACTGATAATTGTTAGTTAATGCTAAATCTATTATTTCGACAATGTTAAAAATCTCATTACTCAAGCCAATCATCCATAGTCAGAGGACAAAGTATGAAGATTCAACTAAAATCCATTGGCGGCCATTTTTGTGTGAACACCTTTAATTCATTTTGTGTAAGAAAAAGGAATCGCATGGCTAAACTTTACAGTATGTATCAGAATTATTACTGCTCCATTTAGTTTAAATACATTGTATTACAATTGGAACCATTAATTTTCATTTTCCTGACATCACCTTATACTCCCCCTAAAAACGTGCTACTGCCCCTTTAACGGAGCAGCAAATAGTTATCAGTAATTGATAACATTAAATCGTAGTGTTGGGTACATTCGTTTTTGTCGGCATGGATTTGGGAAGAAATGGTTGGCACTGAGCAATTTGTAAGTAATTTTAGTAAACTTCCAATTTGTTCATCCACATTTACAAAATGATTCATTGTCAATGTATGAAATAAGCCTGAAAAGTAGCCAGCCCGAAGTTGGTATTTTGTATATCTTGGTGGTCAAATTGAAGAAAGAACCTCAAAAAGTTTCCAGCCTTGGTCAAAAGTAACCAGGTAGGGGGCTGTCAAACAGGCCTTATTTCATACACTGTCATTGTCCTTTCTTTTCTCAATCGTTTGATAGGCGGCAAAAATAATTCAAACTGCAAACTTATACAATTTGAAAACTAATATACTTTGTGCCATTTCCAAGTAGAAATCAGTGTCGTCTGTGTCCATAGTGTCGCTAACATTGACATGAAACCTGAGTTTTAAAAACACATTCAATATACTTAAACAATGATCCAAGGAGTCGTGCAATATGATTAATTAAATGTAGCTTTGAGTTGGATTAATTGAGGTGAAAAGGAGAACATTTAATCTTTAACAATTACTTTAACATGTTTTACAAAATGAGCAGTCAACAGTATATAATTCCCTGCAACTGCGAAGAATACTTAAAAATTAGCCTGCTCACAATATATTTAGCAAAAATTGGATATTTAATCTGGTTCATACGGATTTATAGTCTAAGTTAACCTACCCTCAATATTATCCGTTTCACTCCTATACTGAGTCTAAAAATGTCTAGTAGAGGGTCGCGTCAGCCGATCTTTCTGCGACCTATGACCTTCCAACGTTATACGTGCGACGGCAGACTAATGTGGCTTGGTAAGCTGAGTTCTGGTTGGTCAATTCGACACAAGGGCTGACGCGACCCTCTACTAGGCCTTTTTAGACTCAGTATATGAGTGAAACGGATAATATTGAGGCTAGGTTTACTTAGACTGTACGGATTTAAAACATGGTGTTCAAGTTTGTCAAATTTGTTTATCCTTTTGGTAACATTTTTATAAGTATTTGTACTTTCATCATAACATCGACATCCTTTGCACAAACAATATAGAATAAATCCTTCCGAATACTGAATTTAAAAACTGTCTTTAAAAACTGTCGGGAAATACACAGAAAAGAAAATTCAGCAAACAGGGGTCATATGATTCTTTAATAACCTATGTTAATAATGTGACCCACTAGTATACCATTTCTAAAGTAATATGTGGTCATTTTCTAAAAACATTTGAAAACATGTTCTGAGTCACAATATGCTTAGAATAGTAACACTTATGTAGCATGTTCAGAATAGTAGCATGTTCAGGATAGTAACATGTCCACTAAACGTTTTGGATTAACAACATTTACAAATCATTATACAAATAGCAAGGTTTTCCACACCATGACTAATTGGGACATACTCAGAATGCGATTTGATATTCAACACGTTAATATTCTAGGTGTTTATATTTATGTCTATCAAAAAGAAACATAATGTGTAAGTCTAAGTTTACATCAAAACACAACAACTTTTTGTGTCCAAGCACAGAGGGTTACATAAATATTCTGAAAAATACTATGATAAAAACAAATTAAACATTGTTCAAGATAAGTATACATTTCATATCATCATTTCATATCAAAACGTTTATGTCGTTAAAAGGTTACTTACTCCGAGTCATCACTTTTCGTATAAATGATGATTTGACGTCGTCCCACAAAACCTTTCCTTTGTACAGGCCACCACATCTTAGGTGGGACACCTTTTAGCCCACGTACGAAGAGCATCTCTAAAGTAAAGTGGATATAATGAGTAGGTTATTAGTATTTTACGAATGTAAAATGATGAAAGGTAATGTAGATGGAGACAGGCCACCTTTCGTCTTTATTCTTGCAATGTACTTGACAATATCACATAGAAGGAACGGTATAGAATGGAATAAGTGGAAACAGCTGAGCGACCTAACCTTTGCTAAAACTAGCCTTACAAGTCCACAGTCTTCAACAAATGCAAGACAAGACCAATATGCTTTGTAAGAAACTACAATGTCAACATAATCTGCATTCTTTGAAAACCTACATGCCCCACACAAATTAATGTAATAGCTATTGCTGTTGCCTCAAGGCAGTTAGAATATACCCCACAAATGAAATATAGACTTTTTGTTTTTTACAACAAATAGATTAAATGTTCCTCAAAAACATTGTTAACAAAACTGTTTATGGGTGATATTCCTTAAGTTTAATTTCTCAAGAAAATTATGTTTCTTGGTTTTGAATGGTGGCTTTGTACTAAACCTCAACATTTCTATAGACAGACTATATATTAATTGTTATCCAACAAATAACCAACTCCTGTGGTGTAATCATTTGCACATTCGTTTTTAAAAACTCTAAATTTGCAGATCTACTGTCACAAAACCAATAGATTTATTGCAATTCCTACTTTCTTTGTGGGGTCTATAACTGCAGTTTCATGGACCCTACGTACCTTGAACCCTTTAAGTCAGCAGTAATTATCTTACAAATTCAATTGAACTCAAACAATCTAATATGAATGTGCATCGTTATAATCTATGAGCACCAATCTTAAGAGCTCGACAGATACAGGTCCTGCCACTATACAAATACCCCACAACTTACAACTATGTTTGAGGGGTCTTTTATAGACAATTTAGACCCCTAATGCATTGTGAGAAGCTACATTGTTAGTTTAATTTGCATTCTTTGGAAATCTATAGATACAAAAACATTTTTGAAAAATAAAAACAACCCGCAATTGAAAGATATAATTAAATGGTCTTTGTAATTGTGATATAAGCTACGTTTTTCTCGAACAAGTGGTATGTATATTTGAGAGGTAAATTAAAGACAATTGCATTGCTCCAACAATATTTTGAGCATTATTTCTCTTCTGAAATTTAATTTTATGATGGCGTTAATAAATATTGAACCTTACTTACTGTTAAAACTAGCACCCCTAATCTTAATGTGGATTCTTTAATATAAAGTGTCATGTACAGTTTAAACACTGGTGAAGTACTTTAGCGGAAAGCTACAATTCTTTCAATAAGGGTTCGTTGTATCTTCATATACACCTCACAAAGTCATTTACAAGATTTCATTCCTGTATCATGCTTGTGGGGTCTATTAATGCATAGCGATCTATAGATTACCGGAGGTCAATAGTCCACGAATCAAACACTGCTGATCATCGTCTATATATCACTATTACCGCTATGCAAATAACAATTAGGGTAATCAAACACAAAACTTGAATGGCGAGAAGCGAAATCTTAAAACATCCACTGTCCATGGCCGACACCCGAGAACTAACATTGTTTGTGGGGCATTGACATGCAACTTGACATTGACAATAACGAAAAGAATGTTGTCTGGAGTTTCTTATCATGCATGTGGGGTATATAACTGTAGATAAAATACCCCTCAAAACATATGTATGAGTTGTTGGGTATTTATATAGAGGAGGTTGATCTAGAAAATGTCCCCATAACTGACAAGAAATAACATAAAACAATTATCCTTGTAATAATACATCACGGGAAAGCTTGTTTATTTGTGATTCGGAAAATATTAACTTTGATATTATTTACGAAATTTCATCACACATGTTTGTATGTAAGAGTCAAACTTCAATTACGTACAGATTGATGTGTAATCTCGTGTATGTGGACAAAAGCAGAGAGCTGGTTAACTTAGATCAGAACAACATCTTATATGGCCATATGAGGCTATACATGACTACAGGGACCTTTATCGTAGAACAGCTGGGGTCGACGATCAAACACATATGACAGCAATTAAAGGAAAAACAATATACAAAAGAAACGTTTAGTACAAACTTACTTTAAAAGGTGAGAAAACAGCTCTTCCTTTCAAACAACATGACTGATGTGAGGACAAACGCTGAATAATTCATAAATATAAACAAATAACCATTGGAGTATTTTCTTAAATCATAATCCAAAGAATCATTGAACTCTGTAATAAATAAGGCATCTGTTGACGCAATTACAAACAAATTTCTACCCATTTCTTTTCATAGCAATACTCTGAAATTGAAAATACCATCATTAAGAAATTATATGAACATTATTGTTAAATATTTACATAATCACAATTAAATACATATTTTCTCTTCAATGAGATGACAACTCATCATAGATGTAGATATTCTCACCTAATGATCCACACCGCTGTCAGAACTTTCTTCAGGTTCAGACTCAGTGAGAGAAAATTCGCACTTGTGATATAATACAAAGGACATATGGTTCGATCTTGCAACATTCATTAAGTGAAGCGCCTGATGAGCGCTAAATAGGACTATTACTGGATTTCCGATAAGTGAACTCTCAATGAAATCAAGTTGTCTGTCAAATGCATAATCTCTCATTGTCTCGTAGTCGTCCATGATTAGAAACATGATGAATGCAGATGGCTCCATGTCTTTCCAAAATTATTTTGATCCAGATGATCCAAATATTTGAATGCATACATAAATCAAGAGAGGGTGCCGTTCAAGAATGTTCAAACTTGGAGGTATTAACACAATCCCTACAATTGATCTATGAAAGGGAGCACGTGTTACGCAGCATGGCATGCACAACCTACTTCCAGTGTATAAGTGTGGATGTTTTATACACAATTATAGGCCCCACTTTACTACATGTATTACATATCATACTGTTAGTATCTATCACATGTACCTCTTAAAATATGAGTAAAAATATGCTGCTGTCTCCTCAAATTCCAAACCGAAAAGAGGTTTGTTTACATTTAAAGGATTACTTTACATGTTTTGTGCCATGACATGCAACACTCACTTCCTATATATAAATGCCCCAAAACTTACAGGTAATTTGCGGTCTTCTATACACAATTATAGACCCCATAAGCATGGTTAGAAACTAACCATGTTATTTGGTAGGGGTATACACCCAAAAATAATAGAACTTGAACCTGGTATTATTTGTATGTCATCCTTACTAATGTACCGTAATTGTTATAGAAATAAGATGTAAAGGACGTACCTTGATAAGTTTAGACTGAAATCAACCTTATATTTTCAACATTTGGAGAACAATCGCTGTTCTCTTTGCATTGTGGTTGATCTAATGCAAAATGCCTTTACAACAAGGAATGCAAAATTCACTTCCTATATATAAAGGCCCCACAATTTACATATATTTTTTGCGGAGTCTTCTATACACAAATATAGACCCCACCAGCATGGTTAGAAACTATAATGTCACGGAGTATAATTTATTAAGTGTGTAAGCGTATACACCTCACAATAATAGAAATTGAACCTGGTATTATGTTTATGTATTATGTCATCCATAATTCTAATAATATTGTTCAATTCCTACCTAATGTACAGAATGGCGGGTAACATCCACTTCCTCTATATAAATACCTCACAACTCACAACTATGTTTTGAGGGGTCTTTTATATACATTTATATACCCCATATGCATGGTAAGAAAAACAATGTCAGTATGATTTGCTCTCTTTGGAGACCTATAGACCCCACAACATTACTATTTTTTATAACAAAATTAAACTGATGCCTGCTCAAAATCCTATTTCAAAACATCCAACAATTGAAATATAGAATTAAATGGGTCCTTGTATTTATGATATAAACTACGTTTTTCTTAAACAAGTGTTATATAACTTTTGAAAGGGAAATTAAATACCGTTCCATTGCTCTAAAACAAATTTAAGTAATTGTCTATTCTGAAATTTGGAATTTTCTGATGGCATAAATTGTTTTTGAGCTATGAGTTACTGTTAAAACTAGCACCCATAATCATCATGTGGTTTCCTTAATTTTTAACGTGTCTAATCAATTTAAACAATGTTGAAGTTAGTAATTTAGCAGAAAGCGACATTATTTGCAGTTAAAGTTCGTTACACTTCATATACACCTCACAAAATCATTCACATCATTTCATTCCTGTATCATGCTTGTGTGGTTTATACATGCAGATTTGTAACAGAAACAGATGTATAAGACATACCTTGAGCAATGTCTGATAAAATAACCCCTTTACTTCTTCAAACGGAGGGCAAAAGACACACTCAATGACGATTTTGCATAGTGACCTATCTATTAGCAGATATATTGTACAGAATGGCGGGAAACATCCACTTCCTCTATATAAATACCCCACAACTCACAACTATGTTTTGAGGGGTCTTTTATATACATTTATATACCCCACATGCATGGTAAGAAAAAACAATGTCAGTATGATTTGCTCTCTTTTGAGACCTATAGACCCCACAACATTACTTTTTTTAAAAACAAAATGAAACTGATGCCTGCTCAAAATCCTATTTGAAATCACCCACCAATTGAAATATAAAATTAAATGCGTCCTTGTATTTATGATATAAACTACGTTTTTCTTGAACAAGTGTTATATAACTTTTGAAAGGGAAATTAATTACCGTTCCATTGCTCTAAAACAAATTTAAGCAATTGTCTATTCTGAAATTTGGAATTTTCTGATAGCTTAAATTGTTTTTGAGCTATGAGTTACTGTTAAAACTAGCACCCTTAATCCTTATGTGGTTTCCTTAATCTTTAACGTGTCTGATCAATTTAAACAATGTTGAAGTTAGTAATTTAGCAGAAAGCGACATTATTTGCAGTAAAAGTTCGTTATATCTTCAAATACACCTCACAAAATCATTCACATCATTTCATTCCTGTATCATGCTTGTGTGGTCTATAAATGCAGATTTGTAACAGAAACAGATGTATAAGACGTACCTTGAGCAATGTCTGATAAAATAATCCCTTTACTTCTTCAAACGGAGGGCAAAAGACACACTCAATGACGATTTTGCATAGTGACCTATCTATTGGCAGATATATTGTACAGAATGGCGGGAAACATCCAATTCCTCTATATAAATACCCCACAACTCACAACTATGTTTTGAGGGGTCTTTTATATACATTTATATACCCCACATGCATGGTAAGAAAAACAATGTCAGTATGATTTGCTCTCTTTGGAGACCTATAGACCCCACAACATTACCTTTTTTTTTAAACAAAATTAAACTGATGCCTGCTCAAAATCCTATTTGAAATCACCCCACAATGAAATATAGAATTAAATGGGTCTTCGATTTGTGATATAAACTACGTTTTCCTCGAACAAGTGGAATGTATCTTTTGAAAGGGAAATTAAATACAGTTTCAATGATCTAAAAATATTTTAAGTATTTGTCTCTTCTAAAATTTGGAATTTTCTGATGGCATACATTGTTATGTAGATATAAGTTAGTCTTATAACTAGCACTTGTAATCTTCATGTGATGTTTTAATCTTTAACGTGTCACATACAGTTTAAACAATGGTGAGATAAGTATTTTTGCAGAAAGCAACAATTCTTGCAGTAAGGGTTCGTTATATGTTTTGAGGGGTCTTTTTATATACAGTTATATACCCCACATGCATGGTATGAAACTACAATGTCAGTATGATTTGCTTATTGTGGATACCTATAGACCCCACAACATTACTTTTTTTTTAAACAAAATTAAACTGATGCCTTCTCAAAATCCTATTTGAAATCACCCTACAATGAAATATAGAATTCAAAGGGTCTTCGATTTGTGATATAAACTACGTTTTTCTCGAACCAGTGGTATGTATCTTTTGAAAGGGAAATGAAATTCAGTTTCAATGATCTAAAAATATTTTAAGTATTTGTTTTCTCTGAAATTTGGAATTTTCTGATGGCATGAATTGTTTTTGAGCTATGAGTTACTGTTAAAACTAGCACCCTTAATCCTCATGTGGTTTGCTTAGTCTTTAACGTGTCTGATCAATTTAAACAATGTTGAAGTTAGAAATTTAGCAGAAAGCGACATTTTTTGCAGTAAAAGTTCGTTATATCTTCACATACACCTGACAAAATCATTCACAACATTTCATTCCTGTATCATGCTTGTGGGGTCTATAAATGCAGTTTTGTTACAGAAACAGATGTATACGACGTACCTTGAGCAATGTCTGATAAAATAATCCCTTTACTTCTTCAAACTGAGGGCAAAAGACACACTAAATGACGATTTTGCATAGTGACCTATCTATTGGCAGATATATTATACAGAATGTCGGGAAACATCCACTTCCTCTATATAAATACCCCACAACTCACAACTATGTTTTGAGGGGTCTTTTATATACATTTATATACCCCACATGCATGGTAAGAAAAAACAATGTCAGTATGATTTGCTCTCTTTGGAGACCTATAGACCCCACAACATTACTTTTTTTTAAACAAATTTAATCTGATGCCTGCTCAAAATCCTATTTGAAATCACCCCACAATGAAATATAGAATTAAATGGGTCTTCGATTTGTGATATAAACTACGTTTTTCTCGAACCAGTAGTATGTATCTTTTGAAAGGGAAATGAAATACAATTTCAATGCTCTAAAAATATTTTAAGTATTTGTCTCTTCTAAAATTTGGACTTTTCTGATGGCATACATTGTTATGTAGATATAAGTTAGTCTTATAACTAGCACTTGTAATCTTCATGTGATGTTTTAATCTTTAACGTGTCACATACAGTTTAAACAATGGTGAGATAAGTATTTTTGCAGAAAGCAACAATTCTTGCAGTAAGGGTTCGTTATATGTTTTGAGGGGTCTTTTTATATACAGTTATATACCCCACATGCATGGTATGAAACTACAATGTCAGTATGATTTGCTTATTGTGGATACCTATAGACCCCACAACATTACTTTTTTTTAAAACAAAATTAAACTGATGCCTTCTCAAAATCCTATTTGAAATCACCCTACAATGAAATATAGAATTCAAAGGGTCTTCGATTTGTGATATAAGCTACGTTTTTCTCGAACCAGTGGTATGTATCTTTTGAAAGGGAAATGAAATTCAGTTTCAATGATCTAAAAATATTTTAAGTATTTGTTTTCTCTGAAATTTGGAATTTTCTGATGGCATGAATTGTTTTTGAGCTATGAGTTACTGTTAAAACTAGCACCCTTAATCCTCATGTGGTTTGCTTAGTCTTTAACGTGTCTGATCAATTTAAACAATGTTGAAGTTAGAAATTTAGCAGAAAGCGACATTTTTTGCAGTAAAAGTTCGTTATATCTTCACATACACCTGACAAAATCATTCACAACATTTCATTCCTGTATCATGCTTGTGGGGTCTATAAATGCAGTTTGTTACAGAAACAGATGTATACGACGTACCTTGAGCAATGTCTGATAAAATAATCCCTTTACTTCTTCAAACTGAGGGCAAAAGACACACTAAATGACGATTTTGCATAGTGACCTATCTATTGGCAGATATATTATACAGAATGTCGGGAAACATCCACTTCCTCTATATAAATACCCCACAACTCACAACTATGTTTTGAGGGGTCTTTTATATACATTTATATACCCCACATGCATGGTAAGAAAAAACAATGTCAGTATGATTTGCTCTCTTTGGAGACCTATAGACCCCACAACATTACTTTTTTTTTTAAAAATTTAATCTGATGCCTGCTCAAAATCCTATTTGAAATCACCCCACAATGAAATATAGAATTAAATGGGTCTTCGATTTGTGATATAAACTACGTTTTTCTCGAACCAGTAGTATGTATCTTTTGAAAGGGAAATGAAATACAATTTCAATGCTCTAAAAATATTTTAAGTATTTGTCTCTTCTAAAATTTGGACTTTTCTGATGGCATACATTGTTATGTAGATATAAGTTAGTCTTATAACTAGCACTTGTAATCTTCATGTGATGTTTTAATCTTTAACGTGTCACATACAGTTTAAACAATGGTGAGATAAGTATTTTTGCAGAAAGCAACAATTCTTGCAGTAAGGGTTCGTTATATGTTTTGAGGGGTCTTTTTATATACAGTTATATACCCCACATGCATGGTAAGAAAAAACAATGTCAGTATGATTTGCTCTCTTTGGAGACCTATAGACCCCACAACATTACTTTTTTTTAAAACAAAATTAAACTGATGCCTGCTCAAAATCCTATTTGAAATCACCCAACAATTGAAATATAGAATTAAATGGGTCCTTGTATTTATGATATAAGCTACGTTTTTCTTGAACAAGTGTCATATAACTTTTGAAAGGGGAATTAAATACCGTTCCATTGCTCTAAAACAAATTTAAGCATTTGTCTATTCTGAAATTTGGAATTTTCTGATAGCATAAATTGTTTTTGAGCTATGAGTTACTGTTAAAACTAGCACCCTAATCCTCATGTGGTTTGCTTAGTCTTTAACGTGTCTGATCAATTTAAACAATGGTGAAGTTAGTAATTTAGCAGAACGCGACATTATTTGCAGTTAAAATTTGTTACACTTCATATACACCTGACAAAATCATTCACAACATTTCATTCCTGTATCATGCTTGTGGGGTCTATAAATGCAGTTTTGTAACAGAAACAGATGTATAAGACGTACTTTGAGCAATGTCTGATAAAATAATCCCTTTACTTCTTTAAACTGAGGGCAAACGACACACTCAATGACGATTTTGCATAGTCACCTATCTATTGGCAGATATATTGTACAGAATGTCGGGAAACATCCACTTCCTCTATATAAATACCCCACAACTCACAACTATGTTTTGAGGGGTCTTTTATATACATTTATATACCCCACATGCATGGTAAGAAAAAACAATGTCAGTATGATTTGCTCTCTTTGGAGACCTATAGACCCCACAACATTACTTTTTTTTAAAACAAAATTAAACTGATGCCTGCTCAAAATCCTATTTGAAATCACCCCTCAATGAAATATAGAATTAAATGGGTCTTCGATTTGTGATATAAACTACGTTTTTCTCGAATAAGTGGAATGCATCTTTTGAAAGGGAAAAGAAATACAGTTTCAATGATCTAAAAATATTTTAAGTATTTGTCTCTTCTAAAATTTGGACTTTTCTGATGGCATACATTGTTATGTAGATATAAGTTAGTCTTATAACTAGCACTTGTAATCTTCATGTGATGTTTTAATCTTTAACGTGTCACATACAGTTTAAACAATGGTGAGATAAGTATTTTTGCAGAAAGCAACAATTCTTGCAGTAAGGGTTCGTTATATGTTTTGAGGGGTCTTTTTATATACAGTTATATACCCCACATGCATGGTATGAAACTACAATGTCAGTATGATTTGCTTATTGTGGATACCTATAGACCCCACAACATTACTTTTTTTTAAAACAAAATTAAACTGATGCCTTCTCAAAATCCTATTTGAAATCACCCTACAATGAAATATAGAATTCAAAGGGTCTTCGATTTGTGATATAAACTACGTTTTTCTCGAACCAGTGGTATGTATCTTTTGAAAGGGAAATGAAATTCAGTTTCAATGATCTAAAAATATTTTAAGTATTTGTTTTCTCTGAAATTTGGAATTTTCTGATGGCATGAATTGTTTTTGAGCTATGAGTTACTGTTAAAACTAGCACCCTTAATCCTCATGTGGTTTGCTTAGTCTTTAACGTGTCTGATCAATTTAAACAATGTTGAAGTTAGAAATTTAGCAGAAAGCGACATTTTTTGCAGTAAAAGTTCGTTATATCTTCACATACACCTGACAAAATCATTCACAACATTTCATTCCTGTATCATGCTTGTGGGGTCTATAAATGCAGTTTTGTTACAGAAACAGATGTATACGACGTACCTTGAGCAATGTCTGATAAAATAATCCCTTTACTTCTTCAAACTGAGGGCAAAAGACACACTAAATGACGATTTTGCATAGTGACCTATCTATTGGCAGATATATTATACAGAATGTCGGGAAACATCCACTTCCTCTATATAAATACCCCACAACTCACAACTATGTTTTGAGGGGTCTTTTATATACATTTATATACCCCACATGCATGGTAAGAAAAAACAATGTCAGTATGATTTGCTCTCTTTGGAGACCTATAGACCCCACAACATTACTTTTTTTTTTAAAAATTTAATCTGATGCCTGCTCAAAATCCTATTTGAAATCACCCCACAATGAAATATAGAATTAAATGGGTCTTCGATTTGTGATATAAACTACGTTTTTCTCGAACCAGTAGTATGTATCTTTTGAAAGGGAAATGAAATACAATTTCAATGCTCTAAAAATATTTTAAGTATTTGTCTCTTCTAAAATTTGGACTTTTCTGATGGCATACATTGTTATGTAGATATAAGTTAGTCTTATAACTAGCACTTGTAATCTTCATGTGATGTTTTAATCTTTAACGTGTCACATACAGTTTAAACAATGGTGAGATAAGTATTTTTGCAGAAAGCAACAATTCTTGCAGTAAGGGTTCGTTATATGTTTTGAGGGGTCTTTTTATATACAGTTATATACCCCACATGCATGGTAAGAAAAAACAATGTCAGTATGATTTGCTCTCTTTGGAGACCTATAGACCCCACAACATTACTTTTTTTTAAAACAAAATTAAACTGATGCCTGCTCAAAATCCTATTTGAAATCACCCAACAATTGAAATATAGAATTAAATGGGTCCTTGTATTTATGATATAAGCTACGTTTTTCTTGAACAAGTGTCATATAACTTTTGAAAGGGGAATTAAATACCGTTCCATTGCTCTAAAACAAATTTAAGCATTTGCCTATTCTGAAATTTGGAATTTTCTGATAGCATAAATTGTTTTTGAGCTATGAGTTACTGTTAAAACTAGCACCCTAATCCTCATGTGGTTTGCTTAGTCTTTAACGTGTCTGATCAATTTAAACAATGGTGAAGTTAGTAATTTAGCAGAACGCGACATTATTTGCAGTTAAAATTTGTTACACTTCATATACACCTGACAAAATCATTCACAACATTTCATTCCTGTATCATGCTTGTGGGGTCTATAAATGCAGTTTTGTAACAGAAACAGATGTATAAGACGTACTTTGAGCAATGTCTGATAAAATAATCCCTTTACTTCTTTAAACTGAGGGCAAACGACACACTCAATGACGATTTTGCATAGTCACCTATCTATTGGCAGATATATTGTACAGAATGTCGGGAAACATCCACTTCCTCTATATAAATACCCCACAACTCACAACTATGTTTTGAGGGGTCTTTTATATACATTTATATACCCCACATGCATGGTAAGAAAAAACAATGTCAGTATGATTTGCTCTCTTTGGAGACCTATAGACCCCACAACATTACTTTTTTTTTAAACAAAATTAAACTGATGCCTGCTCAAAATCCTATTTGAAATCACCCCTCAATGAAATATAGAATTAAATGGGTCTTCGATTTGTGATATAAACTACGTTTTTCTCGAATAAGTGGAATGCATCTTTTGAAAGGGAAAAGAAATACAGTTTCAATGATCTAAATATATTTTAAGTTATTGTCTATTCTGAAAATTGGAATTTTCTGATGGCATAAATTGTTATGTAGCTATAAGTTAGTCTTATAACTAGCATCTGTAATCCTCAAGTGGTTTCTTTAGTCTTAAAGTGTCTGGTCAATTTATAAAATGTTGAAGTTAGTATTTTAGCAGAAATCGACATTTATTGCAGTAAAAGTTCCTTATATCTTCATATACACCTGACAAAATCATTCACAACATTGTATTCCTGTATCATGCTCGTAGGGTCTATAATGGCCGATTTATGAAAGAAGCGATGTATAAGACGTACCTTGAGCAATGTCTGATAAAATAATCCCTTTACTTCTTCAAACTGAGGGCAAAAGACACACTCAATGACGATTTTGCATAGTGACCTATCTATTGGCAGATATATTATACAGAATGTCGGGAAACATCCACTTCCTCTATATAAATACCCCACAACTCACAACTATGTTTTGAGGGGTCTTTTATATACATTTATATACCCCACATGCATGGTAAGAAAAAACAATGTCAGTATGATTTGCTCTCTTTGGAGACCTATAGACCCCACAACATTACTTTTTTTTAAACAAATTTAATCTGATGCCTGCTCAAAATCCTATTTGAAATCACCCCACAATGAAATATAGAATTAAATGGGTCTTCGATTTGTGATATAAACTACGTTTTTCTCGAACCAGTAGTATGTATCTTTTGAAAGGGAAATGAAATACAGTTTCAATGCTCTAAAAATATTTTAAGTATTTGTCTCTTCTAAAATTTGGAATTTTCTGATGGCATACATTGTTATGTAGATATAAGTTAGTCTTATAACTAGCACTTGTAATCTTCATGTGATGTTTTAATCTTTAACGTGTCACATACAGTTTAAACAATGGTGAGAAAAGTATTTTTGCAGAAAGCAACAATTCTTGCAGTAAGGGTTCGTTATATGTTTTGAGGGGTCTTTTTATATACAGTTATATACCCCACATGCATGGTATGAAACTACAATGTCAGTATGATTTGCTTATTGTGGATACCTATAGACCCCACAACATTACTTTTTTTTAAAACAAAATTAAACTGATGCCTTCTCAAAATCCTATTTGAAATCACCCCACAATGAAATATAGAATTCAAAGGGTCTTCGATTTGTGATATAAACTACGTTTTTCTCGAACCAGTGGTATGTATCTTTTGAAAGGGAAATGAAATTCAGTTTCAATGATCTAAAAATATTTTAAGTATTTGTTTTCTCTGAAATTTGGAATTTTCTGATGGCATGAATTGTTTTTGAGCTACGAGTTACTGTTAAAACTAGCACCCTTAATCCTCATGTGGTTTGCTTAGTCTTTAACGTGTCTGATCAATTTAAACAATGTTGAAGTTAGAAATTTAGCAGAAAGCGACATTTTTTGCAGTAAAAGTTCGTTATATCTTCACATACACCTGACAAAATCATTCACAACATTTCATTCCTGTATCATGCTTGTGGGGTCTATAAATGCAGTTTTGTTACAGAAACAGATGTATACGACGTACCTTGAGCAATGTCTGATAAAATAATCCCTTTACTTCTTCAAACTGAGGGCAAAAGACACACTAAATGACGATTTTGCATAGTGACCTATCTATTGGCAGATATATTATACAGAATGTCGGGAAACATCCACTTCCTCTATATAAATACCCCACAACTCACAACTATGTTTTGAGGGGTCTTTTATATACATTTATATACCCCACATGCATGGTAAGAAAAAACAATGTCAGTATGATTTGCTCTCTTTGGAGACCTATAGACCCCACAACATTACCTTTTTTTAAAAAAATTTAATCTGATGCCTGCTCAAAATCCTATTTGAAATCACCCCACAATGAAATATAGAATTAAATGGGTCTTCGATTTGTGATATAAACTACGTTTTTCTCGAACCAGTAGTATGTATCTTTTGAAAGGGAAATGAAATACAATTTCAATGCTCTAAAAATATTTTAAGTATTTGTCTCTTCTAAAATTTGGACTTTTCTGATGGCATACATTGTTATGTAGATATAAGTTAGTCTTATAACTAGCACTTGTAATCTTCATGTGATGTTTTAATCTTTAACGTGTCACATACAGTTTAAACAATGGTGAGATAAGTATTTTTGCAGAAAGCAACAATTCTTGCAGTAAGGGTTCGTTATATGTTTTGAGGGGTCTTTTTATATACAGTTATATACCCCACATGCATGGTGAGAAAAAACAATGTCAGTATGATTTGCTCTCTTTGGAGACCTATAGACCCCACAACATTACTTTTTTTTAAAACAAAATTAAACTGATGCCTGCTCAAAATCCTATTTGAAATCACCCAACAATTGAAATATAGAATTAAATGGGTCCTTGTATTTATGATATAAGCTACGTTTTTCTTGAACAAGTGTCATATAACTTTTGAAAGGGGAATTAAATACCGTTCCATTGCTCTAAAACAAATTTAAGCATTTGTCTATTCTGAAATTTGGAATTTTCTGATAGCATAAATTGTTTTTGAGCTATGAGTTACTGTTAAAACTAGCACCCTAATCCTCATGTGGTTTGCTTAGTCTTTAACGTGTCTGATCAATTTAAACAATGGTGAAGTTAGTAATTTAGCAGAACGCGACATTATTTGCAGTTAAAATTCGTTACACTTCATATACACCTGACAAAATCATTCACAACATTTCATTCCTGTATCATGCTTGTGGGGTCTATAAATGCAGTTTTGTAACAGAAACAGATGTATAAGACGTACTTTGAGCAATGTCTGATAAAATAATCCCTTTACTTCTTTAAACTGAGGGCAAACGACACACTCAATGACGATTTTGCATAGTCACCTATCTATTGGCAGATATATTGTACAGAATGTCGGGAAACATCCACTTCCTCTATATAAATACCCCACAACTCACAACTATGTTTTGAGGGGTCTTTTATATACATTTATATACCCCACATGCATGGTAAGAAAAAACAATGTCAGTATGATTTGCTCTCTTTGGAGACCTATAGACCCCACAACATTTCTTTTTTTTAAAACAAAATTAAACTGATGCCTGCTCAAAATCCTATTTGAAATCACCCCTCAATGAAATATAGAATTAAATGGGTCTTCGATTTGTGATATAAACTACGTTTTTCTCGAATAAGTGGAATGCATCTTTTGAAAGGGAAAAGAAATACAGTTTCAATGATCTAAATATATTTTAAGTTATTGTCTATTCTGAAAATTGGAATTTTCTGATGGCATAAATTGTTATGTAGCTATAAGTTAGTCTTATAACTAGCATCTGTAATCCTCAAGTGGTTTCTTTAGTCTTAAAGTGTCTGGTCAATTTATAAAATGTTGAAGTTAGTATTTTAGCAGAAATCGACATTTATTGCAGTAAAAGTTCCTTATATCTTCATATACACCTGACAAAATCATTCACAACATTGTATTCCTGTATCATGCTCGTAGGGTCTATAATGGCCGATTTATGAAAGAAGCGATGTATAAGACGTACCTTGAGCAATGTCTGATAAAATAATCCCTTTACTTCTTCAAACTGAGGGCAAAAGACACACTCAATGACGATTTTGCATAGTGACCTATCTATTGGCAGATATATTATACAGAATGTCGGGAAACATCCACTTCCTCTATATAAATACCCCACAACTCACAACTATGTTTTGAGGGGTCTTTTATATACATTTATATACCCCACATGCATGGTAAGAAAAAACAATGTCAGTATGATTTGCTCTCTTTGGAGACCTATAGACCCCACGACATTACTTTTTTTTAAAACAAAATTAAACTGATGCCTGCTCAAAATCCTATTTGAAATCACCCCACAATGAAATATAGAATTAAATGGGTCTTCGATTTGTGATATAAACTACGTTTTTCTCGAATAAGTGGAATGCATCTTTTGAAAGGGAAATTAAATACAGTTACAATGATCTAAAAATATTTTAAGTATTTGTTTTCTCTGAAATTTGGAATTTTCTGATGGCATGAATTGTTTTTGAGCTATGAGTTACTGTTAAAACTAGCACCCTTAATCCTCATGTGGTTTGCTTAGTCTTTAACGTGTCTGATCAATTTAAACAATTCTGAAGTTAGAAATTTAGCAGAAAGCAACATTTTTTGCAGTAAAAGTTCGTTATATCTTCACATACACCTGACAAAATCATTCACAACATTTCATTCCTGTATCATGCTTGTGGGGTCTATAAATGCAGTTTTGTTACAGAAACAGATGTATACGACGTACCTTGAGCAATGTCTGATAAAATAATCCCTTTACTTCTTCAAACTGAGGGCAAAAGACACACTAAATGACGATTTTGCATAGTGACCTATCTATTGGCAGATAAATTGTACAGAATGGCTGGAAACATCCACTTCCTCTATATAAATACCCCACAACTCACAACTATGTTTTGAGGGGTCTTTTATATACATTTATATACCCCACATGCATGGTATGAAAAACCAATGTCAGTATGATTTGCTCTCTTTGGAGACCTATAGACCCCACAACATTACTTTTTTTAAAAACAAAATTAAACTGATGCCTGCTCAAAATCCTATTTGAAATCACCCAACAATTGAAATATAGAATTAAATGGGTCCTTGTATTTATGATATAAGCTACGTTTTTCTTGAACAAGTGTTATATAACTTTTGAAAGGGAAATTAAATACCGTTCCATTGCTCTAAAACAAATTTAAGCATTTGTCTATTCTGAAATTTGGAATTTTCTGATAGCATAAATTGTTTTTGAGCTATGAGTTACTGTTAAAACTAGCACCCTAATCCTCATGTGGTTTGCTTAGTCTTTAACGTGTCTGATCAATTTAAACAATGGTGAAGTTAGTAATTTAGCAGAACGCGACATTATTTGCAGTTAAAGTTCGTTATATCTTCATATACACCTCACAAAATCATTCACAACATTTCATTCCTGTATCATGCTTGTGGGGTCTATAAATGCAGTTTTGTAACAGAAACAGATGTATAAGACGTACTTTGAGCAATGTCTGATAAAATAATCCCTTTACTTCTTTAAACTGAGGGCAAAAGACACACTCAATGACGATTTTGCATAGTCACCTATCTATTGGCAGATATATTGTACAGAATGTCGGGAAACATCCACTTCCTCTATATAAATACCCCACAACTCACAACTATGTTTTGAGGGGTCTTTTATATACATTTATATACCCCACATGCATGGTAAGAAAAAACAATGTCAGTATGATTTGCTCTCTTTGGAGACCTATAGACCCCACAACATTACTTTTTTTTAAAACAAAATTAAACTGATGCCTGCTCAAAATCCTATTTGAAATCACCCCACAATGAAATATAGAATTAAATGGGTCTTCGATTTGTGATATAAACTACGTTTTTCTCGAATAAGTGGAATGCATCTTTTGAAAGGGAAATTAAATACAGTTTCAATGATCTAAAAATATTTTAAGTATTTGTTTTCTCTGAAATTTTGAATTTTCTGATGGCATGAATTGTTTTTGAGCTATGAGTTACTGTTAAAACTAGCACCCTTAATCCTCATGTGGTTTGCTTAGTCTTTAACGTGTCTGATCAATTTAAACAATGTTGAAGTTAGAAATTTAGCAGTAAGCGACATTTTTTGCAGTAAAAGTTTGTTATATCTTCACATACACCTGACAAAATCATTCACAACATTTCATTCCTGTATCATGCTTGTGGGGTCTATAAATGCAGTTTTGTAACAGAAACAGATGTATACGACGTACCTTGAGCAATGTCTGATAAAATAATCCCTTTACTTCTTCAAACTGAGGGCAAAAGACACACTAAATGACGATTTTGCATAGTGACCTATCTATTGGCAGATAAATTGTACAGAATGGCTGGAAACATCCACTTCCTCTATATAAATACCCCACAACTCACAACTATGTTTTGAGGGGTCTTTTATATACATTTATATACCCCACATGCATGGTATGAAAAAACAATGTCAGTATGATTTGCTCTCTTTGGAGACCTATAGACCCCACAACATTACTTTTTTTTAAAACAAAATTAAACTGATGCCTGCTCAAAATCCTATTTGAAATCACCCAACAATTGAAATATAGAATTAAATGGGTCCTTGTATTTATGATATAAGCTACGTTTTTCTTGAACAAGTGTTATATAACTTTTGAAAGGGAAATTAAATACCGTTCCATTGCTCTAAAACAAATTTAAGCATTTGTCTATTCTGAAATTTGGAATTTTCTGAAAGCATAAATTGTTTTTGAGCTATGAGTTACCTTTAAAACTAGCACCTTAATCCTCATGTGGTTTGCTTAGTCTTTAACGTGTCTGATCAATTTAAACAATGGTGAAGTTAGTAATTTAGCAGAACGCGACATTATTTGCAGTTAAAGTTCGTTATATCTTCATATACACCTGACAAAATCATTCACAACATTTCATTCCTGTATCATGCTTGTGGGGTCTATAAATGCAGTTTTGTAACAGAAACAGATGTATAAGACGTACTTTGAGCAATGTCTGATAAAATAATCCCTTTACTTCTTTAAACTGAGGGCAAAAGACACACTCAATGACGATTTTGCATAGTCACCTATCTATTGGCAGATATATTGTACAGAATGTCGGGAAACATCCACTTCCTCTATATAAATACCCCACAACTCACAACTATGTTTTGAGGGGTCTTTTATATACATTTATATACCCCACATGCATGGTAAGAAAAACAATGTCAATATGATTTGCTCTCTTTGGAGACCTATAGACCCCACAACATTACTTTTTTTTTAAACAAAATTAAACTGATGCCTGCTCAAAATCCTATTTGAAATCACCCCACAATGAAATATAGAATTAAATGGGTCTTCGATTTGTGATATAAACTACGTTTTTCTCGAACAAGTGGAATGTATCTTTTGAAAGGGAAATTAAATACAGTTTCAATGATCTAAAAATATTTTAAGTTATTGTCTATTCTGAAAATTGGAATTTTCTGATGGCATAAATTGTTATGTAGCTATAAGTTAGTCTTATAACTAGCATCTGTAATCCTCAAGTGGTTTCTTTAGTCTTAAAGTGTCTGGTCAATTTATAAAATGTTGAAGTTAGTATTTTAGCAGAAATCGACATTTATTGCAGTAAAAGTTCCTTATATCTTCATATACACCTGACAAAATCATTCACAACATTGTATTCCTGTATCATGCTCGTAGGGTCTATAATGGCCGATTTATGAAAGAAGCGATGTATAAGACGTACCTTGAGCAATGTCTCATAAAATAATCCCTTTACTTCTTCAAACTGAGGGCAAAAGACACACTCAATGACGATTTTGCATAGTGACCTATCTATTGGCAGATATATTATACAGAATGTCGGGAAACATCCACTTCCTCTATATAAATACCCCACAACTCACAACTATGTTTTGAGGGGTCTTCGATTTGTGATATAAACTACGTTTTTCTCGAACAAGTGGTATGTATCTTTTGAAAGGGAAATGAAATACAGTTTCAATGCTCTAAAACTTTTAAGTATTTGTCTCTTATAAAATTTGGAATTTTCTGATGGCATAAATTGTTATGTAGATATAAGTTAGTCTTATAACTAGCACTTGTAATCTTCATGTGATGTTTTAATCTTTAACGTGTCACATACAGTTTAAACAATGGTGAGGTAAGTATTTTAGCAGAAAGCTACAATTCTTGCAGTAAGGGTTCGTTATATATTCATATATATACACCACACAAAATCATTCACAACATTTCATTGCTGTATCATGCTTGTGGGGTGGAAACTACATGTACATGTAACTGTAAGATTCGAAAAATATGCTCAATAACTGAAACAGGAATACATACCTAGATTACCGGAGGTCAATAGTCCACGAATCAAACACTGCTGACCATCGTCTATATATAACTATTATGGTTATACAAATTATAATTAGGGTAATCAAACACAGAACTTGAATGGCGAGAAGCGAAATTTTAAAACATCCACTATCCATTGCCGACACCAGAGAACAGTGATTGTTTCTTTTGTATTCAGTTTGAAGATAAATAGGGATAATTCAGTCAGTATGATTTTCATTCTTTGACAACTTATAGACCCCACAACAAATTAGTGTTCTATATATTGTTTGTGCCCCAAAGACCGTTAGAATATACCCCACAAATGAAATATAGGCTTTGAGCTTTTTTTTATAAAATCAAATACATTAACTGTTCAGAACTGAAATTCGTTACATTTTCAGGGTTATTGTTTTGAAAGGTGACTATATACTTGAATTCAGTATTGCTACAGACTCTATATTAATGTTTTTTAAAAAATGAACACATCTTATGATGTGAAAGCGCTACCTTGAACACTTTTCAACAGCAGTAGTCATCTCACAAATTTAGTAAAACTTAAACAGTCCCATATGAATGTGCATCTTTAAAATCTATGAGCACAAACCTTAAGTGCTCGTCCGGCCTTCCTCTATATACAAACACCACAACTCTCAACTACGTTTTAAGGGGTCTTTGATATACAATTATAGACCCCACATGCATGGTGAGTAACTATATTGTCAGTATAAATTGCATTCTATTGAAACATTAGAGACATAAGTCCATTATATACATTAGTGACACATTCTGTCAATTTTAAAACTCTTCTTGCAGGGTACCTACTATATACCGACATGTTTACCACACCTGTGTGATATTTGTGATGTAGTAAGACTTCTGCATTGGCCCAGAGATCATACAATAATGTCATTTTATAGCCAAAGTTGTCTTATGTCTAGCAGCAGGGATGTGTTTGTGCTATTTGCTTACGAAATAAGTCATGCCATGACAAAGAACTAACATACTGGTTCAGATATGCCTACATGTCATTTAATATTCCGTTGAATAGTAAAACTTATCTTCGTTTCTGTTTTATTGCCAATGCTTATGGGGGATGTAAACTTTGCTTATGGGGTATATTAAACTGAAGGAATTTTAGCCAATCATGTGACAGGATTTGTTCCAGCCCGGAGTGATGTAATCGAAACAACAGCTTAAAGTGGAAGGGAGACAACTCTGTTTTTGTTCTCTGTATAGTACCGCCTTGTAAGATTCGTGCTGTATTTACTATTCAAGGGTTCGGGATTACAATGAAAGTGTTGACACACTGCGGGGCGTTATGTATACCCCCCCAAACTTAGGTACCCCGCAAGAAAGGTCTTATATAGAAAATTTCCCCACAAACGACAGGTTGTGTTAGTATATATATATATATATATATATATATATATATATATATAGGTATAAAGATGAAGGGGGTCTCACGTGAAGTAAATGAAGATTTGAAAAATAAAATACTTATATATATATATATATAGATTAAATATAACATACTTCACATAGTCGTTTGTAGAATCATTTTAATCCGATACTAGTATTTCGTCAATAGTATTGACTCATCAGGGATGAAACGATATGATCGAGACATCGCATTACAAGCATATTTATAACAAAATATTCACACAATGTACACATGGTAGATAGCAGATTGTGGAAACGGGCAATTTTCAGTTTTCCCTATGTACAAGTTAAATTTTGATAACAGCAAGCTTTTAGAAACAAAAGAAAGCAGATTTATCAAAATGTTCTCACCAAGCCTAAATTCTAGAGCTTAATGTCTATTTTCCTTTCCTATTGTTACTTACGCTGTGACGTAATAATGTAATGACGTCATGTTGTACACGATGACGTCGCCTGGCGACGTTCGTATCCGTTATTTGTATATGGCCTGAAGATGCTCCTAAATTGAGCTGAAAGTACTAGCCAGTAAAATGGATTCATTCAACTTCTGACTTATCTTTTTAATATATAATACCTGAGAGCTGAACAACGATCTCAAGATTGTGAACTTTTTGTATATATATATATATATATATATATATACATCATATTTCCAGACTTTTGTTTTTTATCTATTATTACTTGAGCTATAAAGAAGTTTTCTTGTGTAAATATATATATATGTAATTGATTGAAAACATTACTTGATGTATACATAGGCAATATAAGATCTTGCACTTATGTTATATATCTGAATCTTGATTGGATCATATTCTTTATCAACTAACTATGTGTTGACCAACTAATCTTCCCTCGTAATCAAGATCTGCATTACTAAGTAAATAAAAGTACCGAGGGTACAGAAGTTCACCTTAAAATGAATGATGTGGTAAAATGGTTTAATTATACATGTAACCATCTTTTATATAATTGATTATGGCTGCCATCATGATTTTATTATCTTTTAAAATACTAGTCTTCTGTTGGAAACGACTAGAGCTTGAACAAACATTAATACAAGAATGATATAATCATGCTGATTATGACGCTTTTGTTTCTATTATATTCTAAAATTCATATCATTTAATGACTTAAAAAGAATCGTCCATTGCCTCTAATAATCACCTACCTTAAATAATCGCGGGTCAAATTAGTCATTGAAATTGACAATTGTCGGGCGATTACGATTTAAAATATTAAAATGTTGAAAAGGTATTAGGTATATATGTGACATTTTGAATTAGTATACAAAACGACATTGTATGGCTTTTTTTATTGTTTTCTTGTATACAACAAGAAATAACCTCAACAGCGCCCCTCCAATCCTTCTATAAGGTAAAGGTCAACGGCACATCGCCTGACTTTCTGATTTGGCCTATAGGTTGAATATATAATAAGGGTCACAATGTCACCAAAGCTACAAGTATCACTAGTCAAGGTGTCTGTTCACCAAGTTTGAGCTTTCTTTAGGCCTTATGCTTCTTGATAAGAAGTCGAAAATCGGCCTGGGATAATAGTTAAATTAATGTGTCAAATATCTGAACAAGTCATAACTTATAACTTATAATGCTGATTTACGTCTGTTTTAGCTTTTTAACGGTTATTTTGTTATTCCAGTCATCCTTCTGATGACTTGTATGCTATATTTTAATCATTAACTGTGATATTTTCAATAGGTCGACAAAAACAATTATTAACCCATAGCCCTTTTAATAAACAACATTGTATTTTTTTCGAGAGATTGTTCCATAATTCGGATAACAATAATAACTGCAAATTTATATCTAAATTGTATCAAATGATCAGTTACAGAATCCTCATTATCTAGCCATGACAGACCAGACCAGACATAAACAGCCAGTAAATGAAGTTCAAGAAGTGCATTGCAGCGGCGATTAAGTTTGGAAATGTTAAAAGTATGTTAAAGTTTACATAAACACAAACATATTTCACTGTTGTCTTTGGAAATTTGAAATTCTGATTACAAAATTGTATATAGTGCGTCAAAGGTCTGCTACTCAAATATGTTCAGTTTGGTAATGAAAGCCAATTTTGATGGGCCCCTTAATTATTTTAGGTCAACCGTGTATAACTTATATGTAAAGGGAGTCTTCTGCCATATCGTATATCGAATTTACTTCAAGATTGCATTGGATAGAAACACTTCAAAATTCTAAATTTGTATGTCAAATTCATCGAGAGGAAAGTAATCACCTGTCATTTAGGCGCATACACGTTTGTAAAGAAATGATGCCTACGTCCTCGCCTTCCATTCTACAGTGACAATGTCACCTTCTCTGAAAGCCCATGTCGTTTTCATCATGTAGTGCACGTGCCAAGCATGACCAACGCACTGTTTTTGTTACTGTAGTTTTCAGTCTGATTAAAACCGACTGTGATTCGAGGAATAAAAGTGTGGAAATATTACCCGCATGTTCTGACACAAGCTCATCTACTTAAATTAAAAACACGAATGATCCGGCAACTATAGAGACTTTTTGGTAGCTTCTAAAAGCATGAAGAGGCACATTGTTTGGTACAGAGAACATAGTTCAAAACGTTTTTAAAATTTACATATGGTATTTAAAGATATGTTTTGTTCATATATATCGTCTCGTTGGTCGTGGTAAAAGTAAGTTATACGACTCGTATTGGTCGCTCCGTGGCTTGTCGTATAATCAACCATGTCGTGGAATAGACGACCAATACGATTCGTATAACTATTTCCTACGGCGAGATCAAACAGGTTTCATGTGTTACAATTCCTTCAAACTAAATTTCAGACCGAATTTATGCAGTCTTAAGACCCTTTTGCCTAAAGCTTATTAAAGAAACATTTCAGATAATAGAATTAAGGTGACGAACATAAATACATTAGTAGCATCATTTTGTGTTCAAGATTTATCCTGAAGATTCGTATAGCCTCTGCTTGAAACGTTACATATCATCCATAAGAAGTTGTTATCAATATTTTTCTCTCCCTTGAAATAATGTCAATAGTCATTGTAGGGTAACCAAAATGAGCCCATATGGTTCATCATTTAAATGATTTTAATTTTAAACTCTTTGGATCATTCCAAGCAGCGTCAATTAAGAATAGACAGTATTTAGGAATAAGGGGGTTATCATCTTAAAGGAAAAATATTTGTATTCGAAAAATCTATTCGGATCCTTATTTTGTACTCCCTCCCCTTCTTCTGTGAATCATGACATGAATCTAATCGTTGATTGCTTTCGCTAAATCTCTCATATGAGAGTTCACGTCATGATTATTCCAGTCAAGGAAGTCTCCCATTCGCAGGCTCCTTGAAAGACTTGCTGGCATGTTGCCGTCGATGCATACATCTCCATACTTGATCAGTATCAGCTTTGCGTTTCTTATTTTAGATTCCATGGTTGCCATATTATATTCATACAAACACCAGTTGCTTTTCAAAAACGAAGGCGAAATTATGGCGACCAAAGCTTTGCTTTTCGTTAAAGCAGATATGATGCTTTCAGTGATGAGAGCGCCAGGAATAAAATCCCTTTCATGAATACATAGCATCAAGCCATGGTCATATTCAAGCGGCATCACTGAACCATGGACCAATTCCCTGTCATTGTCATCATACATGATGAATGCATCATAATCATATTTGCGTGCCGGAAGTGACGGGATGTGGGATGTAAATCTTGAATATAAGTGCTTGGCCAGAAAGTTTGTAATGGTTTGTTTGAAGCCTGTGTTCTTTAGACTTCCTTTGGTATTTCTATCGTAGATGATCTGGTCATCTTTCGACGAGGCTTGTGTCAAAGACGTTGCCCCTGATGGTTCCTCAACACTTTGAATTTGCAATTGAGAACAGTCTGAAGGTGTACCCTCTGGAAATGAAATAACGCCTTCGTATTAATTTTTTTTTATTCAAATGTCATTTTCAACAATTGACAAAAAGTTATGACATAAGGAGTTTTGAATTTTGATTTGTTAGACCTTCTTATATTATTAACTATCATGTTCCGTCTGAGGCACTGTAGTTTAAGTCTTAAAAGTGGTGATATGCCTTTAAACCTTAAACAAGAAGATCATGAAGTGATAGTTACATCCATTTTAAGTTAATACAAATAAATTGATTCAATTAAATAGTAACTGTTTTGTAATCGATACATTAAAGCTGAATAATTGATATTATTGGAGCCCTTACTTTACAGAATAAACGAAAAACATTGATGAGAAAATGTACATGTAACTTGTTGGGACGTAAAGTATCAATAACACATGATGAATAACCTCGTCATTCAACACAATTTTGAAGGCCACGGTAATTGCATACTGCCGAATTAGTGTATCATCATACATTCATTTTAAACAAGTAACAGTCAATAAATTGGAAAAAATGATTATGTTACATGGGCCTACCTCCTTGTGTCTTCTTCCCCTTCTTGATGTGTTCTGGTACCTCTGACCAGTCTTCTGTTGATACAGAGATGTCATCCCTAGCAATGTCGCCATCTGAAATCAACGTCATTGAAGTTCACTGTCCCTTGTCTATGAGTTTTTGAGCTATGGATATACAGCTTCAAGGCTTCAAGAAATCCTATATAAAGTTCAAATATAAGATACAATTACGATAACATTAACGGAACAATAGTTTGAAAAAGATTTTTAATCAAGACCAGTTTCACTCGAAAATGTGAAGAAGCTCTCACGTAAAGGTAAATCATGTACAAAAGGCATTCGTATTGTTATCATAAATTATCATATTCATGTTACAAATACTGATAGTAAATTCAGATCTTATTTAAAAGAATTTCGAAACGTATATAATTTTAATTTGTCAAGCTTACAGTGACTTAAAACGAATTTGTTATCTCATTTCTTTACTTAACAAGCATACCAAATTAATTACTGTATTGTCATCTCAAAATCAACAAGTGTCTCTGGAAACTGCAAAAAATCTTTTCATACATTTGAAACACGAAAAATACTCCTGTCACATATTTATATCATAAAGACCTTCAAACAATGATGTTTCTTTTGTACTGTTGCTATACAGAATTGAAAATAAATGGTTAGGTTTGAGTTAGTATGTCTCAGGTCTATAAGTAGATCGTTTTTTACAATGGAACGATCACGATTTCGACAGACCAGCAACAGTTAAGATATACGAACCAGGCTCTTCAAGGACAGACTCCAAATCAGCAAGGTTGGCCACATCCAGATCTTCATCTGAAGCATCTTCACAAGAGGATATCGCTGTCTTTGGACGTGTGATAATGAGGTCACACCAACAACTGAAACTAGGAGCATTCGCCATGTCAAACTCTTCATAAACCATGGGGAATTTCAGCCTCAGGACTTCAATGATGTCTCTTGGATCCTCCACTTCAGTTGAGAGACGTTCCCATTTCTCCTTGTTGCTGATACTGTCATTCCTGAGATCATGATGAAGGTTTGGATCGATGACCCCATTGGAGAAGAGGACATCTGCCAGAAGTGCAGGCTCAACTGTGGCTTTCATTTGACAGTTGTAGCATTTGGAAAAGTCAGGAACCAAACTGATATTTTGAAGAGAAAATGTCAATTCCTTGGCAACTTCACCATTGTATTTCGAGAGAATAGGAAGGAAACTATCAAGAAAGGTTTGTCCAGAGAAGGACAAATGGACTCTTCGTAGAAATGCCTCTGCTCTAGACTTAGACGTGGTGTTTGCAACAATGGACTTAACATCAGAGTCTTCCATCAGATGGTTGGCCACCAGCTCATCAAGGAGAGTTGAACTCACAAGCTCGAGGCCGTGTACAAGGTCAAGGTGATGTTTTCTGAGCACAGGTCGATGTGCACCAACAGAAACTGAATTATAAGATTTAAAAATTAATATACATTGAATATACGTTTTGTTTAGTTGTCTTGCTTATGACATGACATGGCCACCAGTATCTGTATGTTCATTAATATCTGTCAGTTTAAGACCTCCATCAACTTTTGATATTCAACTCTTTCAATATTTTTCCAATTGACTTTTCTTGGGTAGTCAAATCTTTATTGTAAGTACATTGGTCAATAGGAGTCATAAATAACAAAAGATGTGGCCTAGAAGAAAAGCATGGAGCATGCTTTTAAACCTAATTTCCATTTTCTTATTTAGAACCCAAAAATCTCAGTATTACCTTTTTGTCCAAAAGCCTTAGCCCTAAAAGAACCAAGAACCAATGGTTTAGGCTCAATGAGGCTTATAACTAGTAGATTAGGTTACTGTTGCCTAAAAAAGGGACTTTGGCATCTGTCCGACAATGTATTTTCATCCTTTATGCGTCAAATGCCCTAGCAATATGTAGTTTTTTGTACAGGCATACAAACCCTCTTAGGAACCTTTGAGACCATACAAAACAAATCCTAGTATTACATTTTGTACAAAAGCCTAAGCCCTAAAATTAAATGCTGACATCTAGACTCTTTATCAAATGTTTATTACGAATATATGTCCACTGGGACTCTAGGGAATAAATGAACATCAGTAGAGAGCTTCTACCTGTGTGAGAACGATTAACTTAAAATTTGTAAGATCTCTGAAAACCATTTCCTTATAGTGTATTTTAAAAATATAAGTGATCTGTATTAAGTGTTTAAAGCCCAATTAGTTACAAAACCCATGTCTGTAATAGATAACATTAAACCCAAATGTTAAGCTGCGCTAAAATCTGGTTAAAATTAGATACCTCACGATTTATTGTGAAGTATATTGTGATGAAAAATAGCACTAAATTATTACCTTTCTATTGATGTCAATAGTCTTTAAATAGCATGACACTCGAAATAACTTGATGAATTGTTCTCATTATTTAAAAGCCATACCTTGGTAATTTTCTGTGACGAGTACCATTTCATCCTGTCTCAGAACTGTCGCCCTTTCTTTGAAGCACTGCATGGAGTATTGCTCAACACACAGACACTGTGCGGACAAATCATTGACAGAGTTGTCCCCCTTTGACCACGCAGTCGAATACAGGCGAGTGAACATCCCGATCTTTTCTTCAACATTTTCAATGCATAGACGTATAAATTTCTGGGCTGACTTTTCATGAGATATGTCTCCTGAATTCACCAGGGAAGCAAACGTAGGGTCGGTTTCCAGCTGGCGTTGATATAGAGTCTCAACCAGATCCATGTCAACTGGATGAATGAATCAACAACACAATGTTTACTTAAGTTTGTTTGATGTTAAATTCTGCAATAATGATAAACGGATCAATAATCCAAGCAAAGATTCGATAACCATCATTTTTAATAACAATAAAGACAATTAAATTGTGTGTGATAAAACGAGACATATAACATTTCTCTCGTATAACCATGTTTAGAGTTCATGAATGGGATTTGTAAAAAAGTAACGTTGTTCAAAATTGAGTTGCCGATTTGGTCTACTGTCAAAGAGGCTCAAGGAAAGAAGTGAGACTCCTTATCAAACTGGGTTAATTAGCCAGTCTATAACCAGCCTGGAATGACCTACTATTTTAAGGCATTGTTGTTTCAGTTGAGACGAAATAACCCTCAATAACCATAATTTTAAGCAGAAAGTCTCAGTTACTTTCAAATACATCACATAAACTGGGAAATAGAAGTTGATCTCTATACAATTTCACTATGATATGCCTCAGATGAAAATTTTAACATGAGGCCATGATGATAAGACTTTTACTTCCTTGATCCCACTTGTTCATAGCCAACTCTTCTTGTTGTCACAACACTGATTTTCAACTTGACATATTTAGGCCTACCGTGTAAGTTACTCTTTCATCCAGACCCTAAAGTAAGTATATTCTAATCCGATGTTAGTGCTAAGATTCTTATTAAAAAATTTACTCTAGAAAATAATACTTACATTACTATCACTCGAATCCACTCCAATCCTTTATCGTTTGCGGACACAACTCATATCCGGAGAGTACTTCCACACTTCTACACGTCATGTATACGTACGAGATTGCAGTCGAGGGTCCAATCCCTACAGGCTCATAGCATTTCTCGATAATTCAGGTTAAGTTAATTTCAAGTACTATTTTCTTGCCGCAGTAGTAGATACATGTACTTTGGGTAAAACGGTTATTTGATCCAGAAGTACTGGCTGTTGTTGAAAATTATGATTTCGTTGCTAATGAGTTCAGCAGAGTGACAGTTAATATAGCGTTTCTGATCGAGGTGACAGTTAATATAGCGTTTCTGATCGAGGTGACAGTTAATATAGCGTTTCTGATCGAGTTCAGCAGAGTGACAGTTAATATAGCGTTTCTGATCAAGGTGACAGTTAATATAGCGTTTCTGATCGAGTTCAGCAGAGTGACAGTTAATATAGCGTTTCTGATCGAGGTGACAGTTAATATAGCGTTTCTGATCGAGTTCAGCAGAGTGACAGTTAATATAGCGTTTCTGATCGAGTTCAGCAGAGTGACAGTTAATATAGCGTTTCTGATCGAGGTGACAGTTAATATAGCGTTTCTGATCGAGGTGACAGTTAATATAGCGTTTCTGATCGAGTTCAGCAGAGTGACAGTTAATATAGCGTTTCTGATCGAGTTCAGCAGAGTGACAGTTAATATAGCGTTTCTGATCGAGTTCAGCAGAGTGAAGTTAATATAGTGTTTCTGATCGAGGTGACAGTTAATATAGCGTTTCTGATCGAGTTCAGCAGAGTGAAGTTAATATAGTGTTTCTGATCGAGGTGACAGTTAATATAGCGTTTCTGATCGAGTTCAGCAGAGTGACAGTTAATATAGCGTTTCTGATCGAGGTGACAGTTAATATAGCGTTTCTGATCGAGGTGACAGTTAATATAGCGTTTCTGATCGAGTTCAGCAGAGTGACAGTTAATATAGCGTTTCTGATCGAGTTCAGCAGAGTGACAGTTAATATAGCGTTTCTGATCGAGTTCAGCAGAGTGACAGTTAATATAGCGTTTCTGATCGAGTTCAGCAGAGTGACAGTTAATATAGCGTTTCTGATCGAGGTGACAGTTAATATAGCGTTTCTGATCGAGTTCAGCAGAGTGACAGTTAATATAGCGTTTCTGATCGAGGTGACAGTTAATATAGCGTTTCTGATCGAGTTCAGCAGAGTGACAGTTAATATAGCGTTTCTGATCGAGGTGACAGTTAATATAGCGTTTCTGATCGAGTTCAGCAGAGTGACAGTTAATATAGCGTTTCTGATCGAGGTCAGCAGAGTGACAGTTAATATAGCGTTTCTGATCGAGGTGACAGTTAATATAGCGTTTCTGATCGAGGTGACAGTTAATATAGCGTTTCTGATCGAGTTCAGCAGAGTGACAGTTAATATAGCGTTTCTGATCGAGTTCAGCAGAGTGACAGTTAATATAGCGTTTCTGATCGAGTTCAGCAGAGTGAAGTTAATATAGTGTTTCTGATCGAGGTGACAGTTAATATAGCGTTTCTGATCGAGTTCAGCAGAGTGAAGTTAATATAGTGTTTCTGATCGAGGTGACAGTTAATATAGCGTTTCTGATCGAGTTCAGCAGAGTGACAGTTAATATAGCGTTTCTGATCGAGGTGACAGTTAATATAGCGTTTCTGATCGAGGTGACAGTTAATATAGCGTTTCTGATCGAGTTCAGCAGAGTGACAGTTAATATAGCGTTTCTGATCGAGTTCAGCAGAGTGACAGTTAATATAGCGTTTCTGATCGAGTTCAGCAGAGTGACAGTTAATATAGCGTTTCTGATCGAGTTCAGCAGAGTGACAGTTAATATAGCGTTTCTGATCGAGTTCAGCAGAGTGACAGTTAATATAGCGTTTCTGATCGAGTTCAGCAGAGTGACAATTAATATAGCGTTTCTGATCGAGTGACAAAAGTTGATAGTATTGGTTATAGAACTAAGTTTCAGTCTGATTAAAATCTGCCTAGTTCTGAGGTATAAAAGTTTTTAAAATATTAACTCTATGGGAATCGAACATGTTACTTCGAGAGGTATCCTCTCCACTGAGATCTAGTGTAGAGGATTCCATATCTCCGTGCAGTTGATAATTTGAACATTTAACTTCTCGGTACTAGGCCAATTGTAACCAGCCTGATCGTGTAATTTCAGCTTCAGCTTCAGGGAAGTTGTTCGATTCGTATTAAAACTTATTACTCCTTTTTTGCACGTTTGGATGAAGGTGTATATATTTTAATTGAATGTAATTAGCATTGGCGTTTGTATGTAAGAAAAAACACAGGGAATCTAAGGTTGTAACCCTTAAAAAGTTCATACGTTTGTTTCCTTTGGTTTGCACTTTTTGAAAAATCTGTTAAATTTTACTTTTGTTTGTGTCTCCTGTTAACAAAGAAAATCGCAATTTAAAGTTACACTGTTTATAAACACAGGTTGATATTATAGAAAACATGCAAGTTAAACCAAAGTCATTATGATTGCATTGTAACACATAGTAGCATAACAATTTCTAACTCGGATAAATTAAAGGATTCATATGGCAACCAGTAGTAGTAATATTTTAGAAGGCAAATAGCTTTCAAGTCTTGCAGCTATTAAAGCAATGCAAGAAAACTTTAGGGTAATAGTCTTGACGTGATTCCACAGTTTTTCAGAATTTCGTTATGCTACTAGCCATCAATATCTTATTAATTTCAATATTATGATTTATGTAAGTGTTTGATAGCCCGATGGTCCCTTTACGGAAAAAAATAGGTCAAACTCAACCTGTATACATATTTGACGAAAATAGGCGTAGACGAAAATATCTATAAGCAAATAAAACTGATGGCGGTTATTTTAATGTGAACCATTTTATGCATATGACTTTGGCAAATGGACTGGCATAGCTTATCCGAAGGTTTTCCTTTAAAAACTGTCAAGCATCTATTACCAATCATTTCGTTTACGCCAAAAGCAATTGAGTGCCTTAAAGGGGCAGTAGCACGTTTTTTGATAATTTTATATTTTAAATTTTTCACTAATAATTGTAAGTCAATGTTTAATGTACTATTTTGACAGTGTCAAAAATCTCATTACACAAGCCAATCATCCATAGTCAGAGGACAAAGTATGAAGATTCACATAAAATCCATTGGCGGCCATTTTTTTGTGAACACCTTTAATTCATTTTGTGTAAGAAAAAGGAATCGCCTGGCTAAACTTTACGTTATATATTTGAATTATTATGCTCCATTTAGTTTAAATACATTGTCTTTCGATTGGAACCATTAATTATCATTTTCCTGACATCACCTTATATTCCCCGTAAAACCGTGCTCCTGCCCCTTTAAGTAGCTTCTGCCCCTTTAAGATCACATTTTTCATATTGCTCTTAATATACAGAACAGAACAGAACAGAACAGAATTTTATTTGTATATGGGCCACATGGCCTAAAGTACAATAAAGGGGAAGTAATGTAACGGGATCTCATGTGACATTTGCCCGTAACTTAAACATATTTTTCCAAAATATGGCAACATTTTTCATGGTTTTAACATCTTTGGTACATAAGAGATTGTGCATATTTGACATACTTCACACGAAATTCTGAGTATTTTTTACAAACAAATAAAACATGAAATTCATCCTCTAGTGCCCCGTTGTAACATAATTTACAGAGAAAGTTCCTTACATCTTTATCTTTTGATTTACGATAATAGTTTACTCTTAGATTGTGTAAAGAAATTCTGAATTTACAAAATGATCTAATCAATGAGGTGTCGTTTAAGCTGCAGATATAGCTTTCTGGCTCCAAGAGAGAATTGAAATTACTATAGAATCTTAAAAACTCTGAATTATTTATACTTGCTTGCCAATTTTGAAAAGATATGTCTTTCAGACGTTGAATATTTAGAAACAATGAAACATCGCCAACATCTTGGCTTATCCAAACATCAGAAAAACCACATGTAAATAATAATATTCTCAGATCTGACAACCAACTGTATTTTCCACAATTATCATTTACTTGTAACATTTTATAACATTGGTGGGGATAACGGTGACTTGACATTCTAATTAACTAAATCCAGTATTTAACAGCACGCAGTTGTGTAGTAGTAAATTCATGCTTCTTTTTTTTATACGATTTTTGAGGGTTGGTAAATTTGCATCAAATAAGGCTATTCTGGGTGAAGTTGGTAGGTATAATGGGTAAATCGGCATCAAATAAGGCTATTCTGAGTGAAGTTGGTAGGTATAATATATACCTACCAACTTCACCCAGAATAGCCTTATTTGATGCAAATTTACCAACCCTCAAAAATCGTTTAAAAAAAGAAGCATGATTTTTTTCAATAGAGTTACGATATTATTTCAAACCCCAAACACTGCCTTTAAAGATTGTGATGCTAATACTGAGCAAGCCTTAGATCATTTAAAAGCTGATGCAAATGTTAAACCTAAATATTTATAATAAGTACTAGCTTTCAAATTTTCTTTGCCAATTTTCCATCTTTCATGACGTGCGATGATACCACCATTACGGAAGACAATTACATTACATATTCCTCTTAATATGTTACTTAATATCTGCGAAACTATCTAATAACACAGTTGATAAAGACAGTTTACAGGATAACTTGTGCGTCCTTAAATGAAACTCTCGCCGGGAAATCTCCTTCCAGTTGCTCTTCAATATTTCTATAAATAACTGTTAATCTTCACATTTATCTCTATTTCCTGGTTTCAACATCTCGTTTGTTAATCATTACAAAACATCTTTTCCTGATACAGCTATAATTATTATAATTGAAACTTGTAATTTGGTTTTAGGATCACTGTCACTGTACAGCTGCATACCATAAGTTTGTTCACCTGCTTGTGATCTTAGTGCATTTATCATGTAATTTGGGTTTCATTTTGATGTTCATAAAGTAACTCTAGGACCACTTACAGAAGATCATCAATTGTCCATATGTAAAATAACCATTATCAAACAATATTTCAGGATCGTCTTGACACTCGGGCTGAATTTCGATATTTGGCATTGTTAAATAGACAGATGGGGTCATATTTGTGAAATTCGGATTTTCTGAAATTTCGATTAAAATCATCCATGTAAACTTTGTAGGAAAAATAAACAGCCTCAGCACAAAGAAACACATATGAATAAGATCTAAAGCTGTTGATCACCTATGAAGGATTTTGAAGAGCAAAATAGAAATCAGTGTTTTAGAAATTTTGACCCCTGGTCACTTCAATGACCTGCCAAATTTGTTACAGATATCTGCTAGGTATGATATACGAATATGACAACGCACACTGAATCTTAACTTACACAGTGAAATTTCATCATTATCGGTTCGTTTTCACAATGATATGATGTCTCAAAGACATTGCATATTACATGATATTTGCACTAGAATACGAAGATAAGTGAACAAACTTATAATACCTAGCTGTATTTGTACAAATTACGGAATTCAAGCTCATACTCTAACATTTCATGCACAAAGTACAAACAGTGACTCCTTTAAAGCTTATCTACTAAATCATTGAGTTATTAATTCATGATTCAAACGCTTCTTTCCAAACATTTGGTATATCATATATAGACTGAAAACACAAAAATAATTCTCATTGCAAAATAAGGCAATATTTTACTTCAATTAAGCGAGTCCTGTCATTTGTGAATTTAGCAACAACAGCTACTGCACAAAACACCATTTTAAGTTAATAAAGGTTTATTCCTCTGAAATGCTTTCACGTTTCCCTACACTATACAAATAATATATAAAAGAGTTCTGTAAACTTGATGTAATAACACTATTTTTGTGTCATGTGCTATTCACTCATTCTCACTCAACGTGCACGTTTCCTTTATTTCTATGTTTCTTGATTGTAAATTGTAAAATTATTGAATCAACCCCCAAAATTAGTTTTGAAATAAAGATATGTTATCACATGCCGCTATCTTGCTGTTTGTACCAAACAGTATCTTTTTGTGACATGTCAAATGTCAGTTTTCAGTTAAAAGTCCTGTGTCGCCAGCGATGGTGTTTATGTTTGAAATAATAAAAGTGACACAAGTAATGGTACATCGTCTGAAACTATACATGAAATTAAAGATAGCAGAAATAGTTTTACTCTTAAACAGTCATATAGCATACTATTTCTGGATAATGCTGAAAATTTAATCATGTTTAATTGTCGCCAAATCTTTGTATTTTACGTTAAGATCAAAAAAGAGGAAAATTTCATAATGTGTGAATATAATTATACATTTATCAATTGTAAGAAAATAGTTGCTTCGGCTTTCTTTAGTAAATTGAACATCAAGCCAATTTGGTCTAACACAATGTTTATCTACAATAATGCACACAACATTAAACGTTTGAGAGTAAAGTTAAGGGTGTATTTTACGTTACGGTGATAATGATCTTAAAAACGATATGAGCTCATAGCCCTCGACCACATATTACGGGAGATGGCGTCTAGTGCCCACCTATGTCTTTTGTCTTTGAACTGGCTTTCTTGTATAACCATCATCGCTCATAATCTGGGCGTATGTATTTTGCGTTACGTATTTTACGTTACAATATTTTACGTTATATATATAAATATGGCGATATTACATCACATTAAATGCATACGTCACTGACAAATCTCATGACGTAATGAAAACATGTGACTGCGTCATCCATAGCGACTTGAAGAGCGTTGCGGTATCAGACAGTGACATTAATATTGCTCTTTATTCTGACTTGATCATATAAAATGATTTCATAAAGAAATGGAGAAACTTCAGCCGTCAAGTGTTAAATAAAGTACAGTTTGAAATATACATTTGACTTCATTGCTTAAACCATATTCAAGGTGTTCATTAGCCTACTGAATTAGCAGTTTGGATTAAAGACACAAGAACGTTTCCTAAACGTCTATATTAAACAGTAACCATACTGTGTCTATGTTATCATATCTAAACCTCCAACGGCTATAATAATTGTCCAAGTTAGTTTCAGCAAACCAAACTAACAAGCATGTCGTTGATGTCATTAAACAATTGACGTCATCACATCAGCTGCGCCCCTCGTGGATATTTTCATCTATATGCAACAATATTTTCATGTGAATCAACAACCTAACAGGCTTAAATCAGAAATGATAACCTGTCACAAAGTCAACATATTGATGTTATACTTGGTGAAATGACAAAACTAAAATATTTGCAGTATGTAAAGTTGATATTTAGTTATCACTGCTGTGCTGTCTTGTCTTTGATTGCTTTCGCCAAATCTCGTACAAACGTGGTTTGGTCATGTTTGTTCAAGTCAATATAGGCGCCTTCTCTCAGTTGCCATTGAAGACTCTTAGGTGCATCTCGCTGTATCGATAGATCGCCATCCTTAACAAGTACCAGCTTACTACAGCCTTGTTCCGCATCCATAGAGGCTGCCAAATTGTATTCATACATACACCAATCACTTTCAAAAAACGCGTGGGACAAAACAGCTACACATGTGCGACTTTCCAAAAGAGCCAACTTGATATTATCAACTATAAGGTCCCCAGGGCGGAAGTCACGCTCGAATATACATAGTTTCAAGTTGTGTAGCCTTTCAAACTTCAAGATGGAATTTTTGAGCGAGAAAAAGTCATCATACGCGTGCATTATGAAGGCATCATAAGAGTAGTTTCGTGTTGGAAGCGTATGCCTTGAAACACGGGATGTGAATCTTGAATAGAGGTGTTTGTCAAGAAAGGTTTTTATGGTTTGTCTAAAGCCTTTGTTTTTTGAAACAGTAGTGGAATCTCTGGCATAGGTAATTTCCATTTCTTCACCATCGTCGGACGACGTTTCTCTCGGTGTTTCACCCACCCGCTTATTTTGCGATTCAGAAGCAGTGCCCTGGTCATCCATGTGATCATTCAAAGCTTCTTTGACTGGAAATAGAAATTTGATGTAGTCAATGGCCTGTTGCATTAGAGGTAATTGTCTACAGTATATGACCCTAATTATTACTCCCTTCATGATCATGAGGACTTTGTAGAAATTAAAAATGTCATTTCACTGTGCACAGAACGCAAAATCTAACAAGGGCAATCTAATTGAACCCCAAAAAGTGCTTAAATTCTGAAAAGAGGTTAGCAAAGGAAGTTACTTCTATGGTAAGAAGATTGACAAAAGTTTACCGTTTCTTGTCCACAGCTTCCCCTCTGAAGGTCCAGACTGCTGACGTACTTCCGGTAGGTCCCTCAACCCGGACCTGCTTGTTGCTGATACACATTTGTTATCCTGGGCCTCTTCATCTGAATATAGAACATCCTTAATAAATAATGATAATGGGTATTTATTAGGCACATCTCCATCCATTAATGCAATCCAAAGGTCTAACCCAAGCTGCCATAATTGAAGAAGGTCACCACCAAACTTCTCTGTACATGGTTCCCATTTCCTGCTGGGTGAATTCTCAAAATTAACTGTCGAATGGCCACTCGTGTATCTTTTTCCCCATATTTGTATACATTACAACCATCTCAAATTTCAGAGCCCAATATGTAGGACATCAGGTGCAATTACTTCCGGTTTCACAACATGATCAATGAGAAATCGTGGCATTCTGTTTCTATGTATGCGTGAATAAAGTATGACGTGAATGAACACATATGATAGTTAAAAATTCAGACAAACCCTGTTGTAGATAGTACTATATATGTTGCTGATTGAGTCACATTTGGATTTGCTAAAATGTCTTTTCAAAAGTGTGGAACGTAATATCCAACATGGCAAGTATAGTGATAATCGCTTTACAAAGTTCAATGTATATTGACTAATTGGTCAAAACAATGATGTGTTGACTAAAATAAAGATTTTCAAAAATTGATATAGATGGTATAGTTTCAAGTCTATATATAAATAATGTGCAACAACTGAACGATCAAGATTCCGCCAAGGAACAACAACAGTGAACGTATACGAACCAGCCTCTTCCAGGACAGACTCCAAATCAGCAAGGTTGGCCACATCCATATCTTCATCTGAAGCATCTTCACAAGAGGATATCGCTGGGTTTGGACGTGTGATAATGAGGTCACACCAACAACTGAAACTAGGAGCATTCGCCATGTCAAACTCTTCATAAACCATGGGCAATTTCAGCCTCAGGACTTCAATGATGTCTCTTGGATCCTCCACTTCAGTTGAAAGGCGTTCCCATTTCTCCTTGTTGCTGATACTGTCATTTCTGAGATCATGATGAAGCTTTGGATCGATGACCCCATTAGAGAAGAGGACATCTGCCAGAAGTGCAGGCTCAACTGTGGCTTTCATTTGACAGTTGTAGCATTTGGAAAAGTCAGGAACCAAACTGATACTTTGAAGAGAAAATGTCAATTCCTTGGCAACTTCAGCATTGTATTTCGAGAGAATAGGAAGGAAACTATCATGAAAGGTTTGTCCAGAGAACATCAAATGAACTCGGCGTAGAAAAGCCTCTGCTCTAGATTTAGACGTTGTTTTTGCAACAATAGACTTAACATCAGAGTCTTCCATCAGATGGTTGGCCACCAGCTCATCGAGAAGGGTTGAACCCAGAAGTTCAAGGTCGTCGACAAGGTCAAGGTGATGTTTTCTGAGCACAGGTCGGTGAGCACCAGCAGGCACTGAGGAGAAGAGTAAATAGATTTCAGACCAATATACACCTTTCATATGTAAACTTTATATCTAAGCTTTTATTCTGTCTGATTGAAACCTTAATGTCGAGCGACAACATTCCTGAATGAAATAACATACTTCAAAGCTTAATGAAAACTTGACGTTCTCAGGATCATGGTTTGCCATGGATAATGATTAACTCATTTGATTTGCCGCTGGTTCTAAGTTTTGTGGCGAAAGATTTTCACAACTACCCATTATGACGTTCACTCAAAACACCTAATTACTTCCAAAAGCAAATATTGCATAAAAACTCAATAAATTGTCAAACCTGAGAAACAACTTCACTTTCTACACAAGCCATTGCGTTTTAATCTACATTATAACTAATTGAGACACTAATTAAAGTAATCCCTTCTCTGGACATAACATATTTTTATCATATAAAAATACTTGATATCACACTTTCACTGGGAAAATGCATCTTTAATGGGGGTTTCACACTTGCGTTAACAAATGTAGTTGAACCTATCCCATGGAAAATAGCAACAAAAAAACTAACGTGGTGTAATTGTGTGTATTTTTCGTAGCTACGTAAACAACGTTTCAATACAATATGGTTCACTGCGGGTTTGTACGATGAACTGTGCATTAGAAAGTTATACTTAGTAACAGAACGATGGCCTAAAGACATTGAATCACGTATGAACTACGTTATGCCCTAAAAATAAATATAATGTTTCTGGTCTTTTCAGGCATGCACAAAATATGCGATGACGCGTCTTTTTTATTTCCAATTTGTTATTGAATTTGAAATTACTTTATTGCTGCGTCTTTGAAGGCGTACACGAACAGAACAAGTTAGATTTTAAAGGGGGTCTGCAACTTGAATTTTTTACTTCCAGAGTTTTATTGCCAGGGCCCCGAAAGGGTCGCAAATGCTAGGTAGGGACGAAATCGTTTGGTTTCGAACCGCTTACAGCTGATAGCCAGTACCAAGTTTGTGTCATGTGACCCCTCTTACCCATCTGGACGCTCGATTTAACGATGGTCTAATAGGTTTCACGAACTAGGTTGTTGATTCCCTTTAATAGTTCACGTTTAAATGTAAACGTAAATATCTGAAAAAAGGGCCTGATGAAACTGACTCGGGCAGGCCTACTCTAGGTTTAAATAATACCCTGCCTTCATCAAGGATATGACATCACAGCTAGTTTCTATCATCAAATATTCAATCTAAATTATATGATCCCATTAACACTACGAAGTCACAATGCTTTCATATCACCGCTTTGAAAGCCTATGGATAGTGCAGTGTTATATTTACAAATTCACCGTTTTCAATACATTTCCAATATTAACAATAAAAGCGATTTTGAATGATAAAAGTAAAACGTAGCCTATAAGAGGTTTACAAGTTTGATCGTCTCGTTTATATGTGATTTCAGATGAATCTGTGTCAGTTTCTCTCTGTGTATATCCGTAGATCTACTGACAAATGATTTACCAAAACGGACGGGAACAAATTGCTTGTCAGGAAAGAGGGGACATTGTTCAGCTATGGTTTGTGCTATTGTTTGATTTCCGTAACAAATTTCTCAGTAAATAGTGATCTTTTTTGGTTTGTCCTGTGATTAAGTATATTTATTATAATAATAAATATGCTTCTATATTTAACATCATTACTACATTATGTATTTAATTTGAACGTTTCACAATATTCTGATTCTTTTAATGGGGTTAGACAAGGCTGAAAATCACAAGTCCTCCATCATGTTTGTTTATATATTAATAAATTGAATGCTGAATTATCTACTTGTGGAGAAAGGGCCTATTTATTGAACCATAGTTTAAGGAATTGCATTCGTTACTGTATGCAGATGATCTGTTTGTTCGGAGATTTTGACTTTAGTTCTCAGAAAAAAAACGATGCTATGTACAATTTTGACTGTACATTTGAAGAAACCAAAGGTGGCAAATGAAGGTGGTATGAACTCTGGTACTTTGTTGAAATTTGAATATTACTTCATACTCAACTTATATTGGTTTATTGATTTCTTATAGAAGTTGGGGGTTTTAAAGGGGCAGTAGCACGTTTTTTCATATTTCAAAATGTTCGCTGATAATTGTAAGTTAATGCTAAAAGTATTATTTTGACGGTGTCAAAAGCTTCATTACACAGGCCAATCATCCATAGTCAGAGAACAGAGTATGAAGATTCACATAAAATCCATTGGCGGCTATTTTGTGTAAACACCTTTAATTCATTTTGTGTAAGAAAAAGGAATTGCATAGCTAAACTTTACATTATATATTTGAATATTACTGCTCCATTTAGTTTAAATATATTGTCTTTCAATTGGAACCATTAATTTTTATTTCCTGACATCACCTTATACTCCCCCTAAAAACGTGCTACTGTCCCTTTAAGTCTTTTTAAAACCTGGTAAGTAGAGCGAATATTGCTTTGTCTTTAGTTAAAGTTTTGGAAGGAGCTTTAAAAAAAATTCTCCAATTCTTAAAACAAATCCTTGAGGTGAATGCAAATTTTTACTGCTTACATGCTGCCATTTTTAGGGAAAGTTGTAGAAATTATATTGTGTTGATACTTCATTATTCATAAAGTTAATTGGTTTGAAGTTTAGGTAGTTTCATAATCAGTACTATATTATGTTGCATTGTCTGGAAAAAGTTGAAAGAAAAACTTGTTTGTTCTGAGTGAAATACTGATCATTATGATTTTGTTTCGGGAAGCACAAGCTGTTGATGATTAGAAACAGTTCTTAAACATACAAAAGTCATATGGTTTTGACTATCACAAGCATTTTATATTTTCTGAAAAGGACAAATATTCAACTATTGTATGGAATTATATTAAAACTGTAAAGAAAGAAAAATATAACATTGTTAAAAATGGCTGCATTGGCAAATTTGGTGAACTTGAAAAATTTAAGACTTTGTTATATTTGGAATGATAATTTTGTCGAAGATGAACTATATTTTCATTTGAATGTACCTAGTTAGGTGTGGTTTATCGAAGTTCAACGTTTTATTACCTATTAAAGTGAAGTAATATGTTGACAAAGTGATGTACGTGCTTATACGGAAATGAAACCGATGTAATTCAATGTAGTATAAGATACTTAAAGATAGTATAACGTACTAAAGTGTAACTAAGCGTAGTAGAACGGACTTCATACCTAACGAAGTGTAGTTACCCCTCATTATTCAAGACTAGACTTGAAGGAGTCTGTACACAAAGTTGCAGCTTTCTAGGCCTTATGCTTCTGGAGAAGAAGGTGAAAATAGGTTTTAAGGGCGTGGCCCCTGTGGCCCTTATTAGGGGTCATAGGGCCACCAAAGCTACAATTTAAAATCCTCACTAGCCAAGGAGTCTGTACACAAAGTTTCAGCTTTCTAGGTCTCACGGTTCTGGATAAGAAGATGAAAATAGGTTTTAAGGGTGTGGCCCCTGTGGACCTTATTAGGGGTCACAGGGCCACCAAAGCTACGATTTATAATCCACACTAGCCAAGGAGTATGTACACAAAGTTTCAGCTTTCTAGGCCTCATGGTTCTGTAGAAGAAGATGAAAATAGGTTTTAAGGGCGTGGCCCCTGTGGCCCTTATTAGGGGTCACAGGGCCACCAAAGCTACAATTTATAATCCACACCAGCCAAGGGGTCTGTACACAAAGGTTCAGCTTTCTAGGCCTCATGGTTCTTGACAAGAAGATGAAAATAGGTTTTTAGGGTGTGGCCCCTGTGGTCCTTATTAGGGGTCACAGGGCCACCAAAGCTACAATTTATAATCCTCACTAGCCAAGGGGTCTGTACACAAAGGTTCAGCTTTCTAGGCCTCATGGTTCTGGAGAAGAAGATGAAAATAGGTTTTAAGGGCGTGGCACCTGTGGCCCTTATTAGGGGTCACAGGGCCACCAAAGCTACAATTTATAATCCACACCAGCCAAGGAGTCTGTACACAAAGTTTCAGCTTTCTAGGCCTCATGGTTCTTGACAAGAAGATGAAAAAAAGTTTTTAGGGTGTGGCCCCTGTGGTCCTTATTAGGGGTCACAGGGCCACCAAAGCTACAATTTATAATCCTCACTAGCCAAGGGGTCTGTACACAAAGGTTCAGCTTTCTAGGCCTCATGGTTCTGGAGAAGAAGATGAAAATAGGTTTTAAGGGTGTGGCCCCTGTGGCCCTTATTAGGGGTCACAGGGCCACCAAAGCTACAATTTATAATCCCCACTAGCCAAGGAGTCTGTACACAAAGTTTCAGCTTTCTAGGCCTTATGGTTCTGGAGAAGAAGTCGAAATTCCACAAAGTTTACGGACGGACGGACGGACGGACGGATGGACGGACGGACGCCGGACACCATGCCATGCTATAAGCCCATCGGGCCTTACAGGCCAGATGAGCTAAAAATCTAACTTTCAAACCACGAACAACTATGTTAATGTACAATTTACTACGCTAAGCTACGTTCTGGATCACTACGTTTATAGACGCAAGTGTGACTGGGACTTTAAGGCCTACAAAAACGAGTTGCTTGTTAAAAGTTTAGAAAACACACAACTTGATCAAATTTGGTATCAAAATAACGAATCGGATATTTATAGGAAATCAAGTGGTAAACAAATATTCGAACAAAAGTATGTGACACCGAATATTGTCCCCAGTTGTCTGAAGTGCAAAACTGTATTTTTTAATTGGTTTGTAGCTTTAAAGTAAAAGTTAAACCTAAATACAACTTCTTTTTAAATTTTTCATTGTCATATAAGAATTATTAAAATTTAGGGTATTTTGCTCGTGTTATAATGTAAATAACACAAGTCGAGCATACACTGATAATATTCAATTTATATCTTTGAATATTGCACCTGAAGTCATTTTATATTTCATATATTGTTTTGGCTATACCTAAAACTCATTTAAATTAATGCCGCTAAAAATTTACAAGCCAAACCTTGATAACTATCTTTGACGAGCAACCCTTCATCCTGTCTCAGAACTGTCGCCCTTTCTTTGAAACACTGCATGGAGTATTGCTCAACACACAGACACTGTGCAGACAAATCATTGACAGAGTTGTCCCCCTTTGACCACGCAGTCGAATACAGGCGAGTGAACATCCCGATCTTTTCTTCAACATTTTCAATGTATAGACGTATAAATTTTCTGGGCCGACTTTTCATGAGATATGTCTCCTGAATTCACCAGGGAAGCAAACGTCGGGTCGCCCTCCAGCTGGCGTTGATATAAGGTCTCAACCAGATCCATTTCCTTTGCGATTTATAAGCCTACAACATAATGTTTTCAATAACATATTATTCGCGATTGATACTAAATTTTAGAAAAAAATCCATGTATACTTATAATTATTTTCAAGATCTTACAAGAAATTGTTTGTCCATGGGACACAGATGCCCCCGCTAATAAAAAGCCCTCAATGTTTTCAACCATAGAATTTAAAACAAAATAAGATATGCACATCTTTAGCTTCATTTAATTTCAAACATCCATTAAAATGTAGAAAATCAAAAATACCCAAAACATAATATAAGGTGCACACCTTTAGGATACCTATAAAGCATGTTTGAAAGATCAGCGCAGTCTATCCAGTACTTTTTTAGGAGAAGTGGATAAACAACACCCCCTATCACACTACCATGAGCTTTCACTTGCACAAAAATTCTCCTAAGTTCAACATGTCAGAAATTTGAAACAAATTCAAAAATTGAAAAACAAAATATGAGATGCACACCCTTAGGATGCCTATAAGCCATGTGTGCAATTTAAATTAAATCAATTGAATGGTTTTTGAGAAGTGGATAAACAACACCCCCTATCACACTAAGTACAATGAGCTTTTACTTGCCCCAAAATTCACCTAAGTTCAACATGACAGAACTTTGAAAAAAAATAGAATTGAAAAACAAAATATGAGATGCACACCCTTAGGATGCATATAAGCCATGTGTGCAATTTAAATTAAATCAATTGAATGGTTTTTGAGAAGTGGATAAACAACATCCCCTATCACACTACTATGAGCTTTCACTTGCTCCAAAATTCACCTAAGTTCAACATGACAGAAATTTGAAAAAAAAATAGAATTGAAAAACAAAATATGAGATGCACACCCTTAGGATGCATATAAGCCATGTGTGCAATTTAAATTAAATCAATTGAATGGTTTTTGAGAAGTGGATAAACAACATCCCCTATCACACTACTATGAGCTTTCACTTGCCCCAAAATTCACCTCAGTTCAACATGACAGAAATTTGAAAAAAAAATAGAATTGAAAAACAAAATATGAGATGCACACCCTTAGGATGCATATAAGCCATGTGTGCAATTTAAATTAAATCAATTGAATGGTTTTTGAGAAGTGGATAAACAACATCCCCTATCACACTACTATGAGCTTTCACTTGCTCCAAAATTCACCTAAGTTCAACATGACAGAAATTTGAAAAAAAAATAGAATTGAAAAACAAAATATGAGATGCACACCCTTAGGATGCATATAAGCCATGTGTGCAATTTAAATTAAATCAATTGAATGGTTTTTGAGAAGTGGATAAACAACATCCCCTATCACACTACTATGAGCTTTCACTTGCCCCAAAATTCACCTCAGTTCAACATGTCAGAAATTTGAAAAAAAAATAGAATTGAAAAACAAAATATGAGATGCACACCCTTAGGATGCCTATAAGCCATGTGTGCAATTTAAATTAAATCAATTGAATGGTTTTTGAGAAGTGGATAAACAACACCCCCTATCACACTAAGTACTATGAGCTTTTACTTGCCCCAAAATTCACCTAAGTTCAACATGACAGAAATTTGAAAAAAATAATAGAATTGAAAAACAAAATATGAGATGCACACCCTTAGGGTGCCTAAAAGCCATGTGTGCGATTTCAATTAAATCTGATGAATGGTTTTTGAGGAGAAGTGGATAAACAATACCCTGTATAGAGTGGTTACGTACGTGCGTACGGACTAACGGACGTACGTACGGACAACAGAGGGTTAACCACTAGCCCCTGCCATATATGGCGGGGACATAAAAATGTGAGTGCCAAAGTTTCATGTATATCAAATCGTTGTACGTACTTGCCAGTTAAATTTCTTCACTTTTTTTCAGGAATCTTCGTTTCAGCACACTTTTCTGCAATCACATTGATTAATCAAATATGCTTGAAAACGGTATACGGATATACTTTGGAACGTCGCTATTCTCAAATAAAGAAGTTGTTCACCCATAGAATTCAGGAATTACTCTTCTCTTCCTTTTTCCCATCCTGTAAACCAGGCGACTTCATTTCTCTCGAAGTGAGAGAAATGATGTCGCCTGGTTTACAGGATGCCTTTTGCCATCAACTTCTAGACTGTCACTCAAACAGTACAATTGGTAAGGCCTGGCGAGTATCAAACATCGTGCTAACGTTCCTTTTAATTAATGGTATATATTATTATGATTTATAAACAAAATCGGGAATGATTTGATTTGATCGTTAAATTGCTTGATAAAAATAGTATTTAATTGAAGGTCGTTAATCTGACATATTTGTGAGCATGGTTTTCAGCAAACGAGAATAACGTATATGTATATCCTTGCATTCAAGACGCCCCTAAAGGGACATAATGATAATAATAATAATAATAATAATAATAATAAAAATAATAATAATAATAATAATAATAATAAAAGTACCGAGGGTACAGAAGCTCACCTTAAAATGAATGATGTGGTATTGGTTTAATTATACATGTAACCATCTTTTATATAATTGATTATGGCTGCCATCATGATTTTTTTATCTTATAAAAATACTAGTCTTCTTTTGGAAACGACTAGAGCTTGAACAAACATTAATACACGAATGATATAATCATGATAAGTTAACAAGCAGTAGGTTTTTGTATAACTTTTTTGTATATCTATGGCTGACTTTTAATCTTCAAAATGCTACTTTTATGTGGGCATCCGTATTAATTTCATTATGATATCTTGATTGGTTTAGGTGTATCCATTTAAATGTCATTCATTACTTACAGGATGGTGGGCACTTACATTTGTTTTGTAGTGAATCATTAATATGATTTCAAGATTATTTCACTGATGGTTATGCTGCATGGGATATTGAGAATCCCAAAAGTACAGATTTTTCAAGGAAAATGAATGACTGATTGAGAGGAAAGTCATAAACACAGCAATGCATAAGACACGTTTATTTTGTTCACATAATATTTACATGTCAAGTGACCATGAGATGTCTTTCATTAAAGTATCAATTTATTTAACACTCATACAGTACTATAATGGTAAACATTTTTGCATTGTCAAATCAACAGAGAGATATGACAAATCAAATTTCCTTACTTTTCTTACTAAACCCTTTTCGATTTTCATCTGCATCTTTATTCCACATCAACTTATCATGTAGATTGCTAAACACAAAGCTTATTGTAGACAAGTTTTGTGTAAGTTGTTATTCTTAGAAAGAACATATCACTGTCATGAGAATACAAGTCCATAACTTTTATTGCATACACATGGGCCATGGCCATATAGCATAATGCTCTACCATATCAATTGGGTCAAGTTGATTATGCAACAGACTAGCAGCTGACACTGTGATGCTAGCAGCCTGCCTTGGGATGTGTATTAGACAGCATAGTGGAATATCTGAACTCTGGTTGACCCCTTATGTGTGGTATTTAAAGGAATAAAAGGGAAATACCATTGTTTAAAATTTAACATGTTTAATGTGATTTGGTTTTTGCAGCTAGTTGCCATAAAGATTTTAAACAAATTAATCAATTATGTTTGTCTTTCATCTTAATTTTTTTTAGAAACACTTACAAATATAGAACAACTTGCACGACAATCTTAAATATTCCATATTTAAGATAATATTATGATTAGTAAGTTCAAATTAGAGAATTTATATGGTGCCAGTGATCACTTGATTAAAGCTTAAAATTTAAGAATAATGATGTGTCATCTGCAGCTGAAAAGTCAATATGGCTGCTATTGCGGCCATCTTGGATTCTCAAAACTGAAACGTCTACCTTTCTGTGCGGAATCACTATAGGTATAACATACTACAATATAAAAATGATATCTAGATTGGTTTAGGAGAAATAGTCTTTGTCATGAAATCTAATTGAAAATTCAATATGGCTGCCATGGCGGCCATATTGGATTCTCAAAACTTTAACGTCTACCTTTCTGTGCGGAATCACCATAGGTATAACATACTACAATTTCAGAATGATATCTGTATTCGTTTAGAAGGAGTAGTCTTTTTCATGAAATCTAATTGAAAATTCAATATGGCTGTCATGGCGGCCATCTTGGATTCTCAAAACTGAAACGTCTACCTTTCTGTGAGGAATCACCATGGGTATAACATAATACAATTTCAGAATGATATCTGTATTCGTTTAGAAGGAGTAGTCTTTTTCATGAAATCTAATTGAAAATTCAATATAGCTGTCATGGCGGCCATCTTGGATTCTCAAAACTGAAACGTCTACCTTTCTGTGGGGAATCACCATGGGTATAACATACTACAATTTCAGAATGATATCTGAATTCGTTTAGGAGGAGTAGTCTTTTTTCGTGAAAGTTTACGGACGGACGGACGGACGGACAGACAGACGGACGACGGACGAAGCGCCATGACATAAGCTCACATTTACTTTGTAAAGGTGAGCTAATAATAATATGGATATTTATAAAGCGCCTAATGTCTACATAGAAAATATACTCAAGGCGCTAAAAGAGAGAAATATAAAGAATAAGAAATTTTAGTTGTAAGCTTCTTTGAATAGATGTGTTTTTAGAGTTTTTAAAAAAGTCATATTGACAGTCGGGTAAGATAGAGGGAATCATAATCATGGTGAAATAGCGTATTTGATGTGAATAACTATTACTATTACGCGGATAAATCCAGACAGAACAATTATTATAATCAACACTATATCCCCATAAAACTCCTTGGCGTTTTCTATAGAAACTATCAACACAAAATCGTGACCTTATAAGGTATATTAATTTGATAAGATTACTTTCAAATTTGACGTACGATCTTTCAAGTATACATCTCGTCCTGTCCCCGTGCTCGTCATATCAAAACCTTTGGTGAAACAATTCTATAATTTTGTTGCTTTCAACCTTAAATACATGTACAATAATTCTTTTTACAAAATTAAGATACTTACATTTCACCCAACGCTAAAGATTCGTTGTGAACAATTGAGGCTGGTTTGCAAAAACGACGTTCCCAGATACTAAATATAGAACTCATATCTCGTTTTGTCATTTCATAAAGACGCATATGACAGTGACGCATATATCGGCCCCGTGATCCCATTCAAACTGAAATCCAGGGCTGTAAAAGTTGCTAGTGGTTTGAATTCATTCAGTGTTCTATTTGAAGAGACAGGGTAATCTTTTATTAATTTTTTTAAAAGTTTTTTAGTTTTCTTAATTTTATGCATAGCAGTCCAATGACGCGTTTGTTACATTTAAATCAGTGTAATAAGGAAGTCACTGGTCGTTGAAATGTCATCCCTATTTTAAATAATTATTGTCAATTATTCCCAGCATATCATAGCTCTAGTTTAGAATAATAGCAAGTTTAGAGCATCTATGGTTAAGATTATCACGCTTGCTTGATAACGTTACTGCAATGCAACAACATAAATGGGAAACGGTTTGATAAAGACTTGACACCTGACTCAAAGGTTATTTTTCTTAACAGGTCACCGTGTTTTCATTTTCTTCAGGGTAAATAGAAAAAGTTCACCATGACCATGACACATTTGACAGAAGAACAAATGGTACGCCAGAATTAAGATTCGAGAGTCTACTTTCATTTGACATACAACTAGAAGCCCATGGGACTCCTGTTTTGGGTATTTTGCCGAATACTTTTCCACGGGCTTCTAATCGAGAGAAGTCATGCTTTAGGAAAACTCAATATGCCTCTTGATACTTGAAGGAACTAAAGGCAGCTACCGAAACAACCCTTCAACGTGTACCATGCTGCCAGGCCCAAATAAGCTCGACACTTCTCCTTTGGGACTATTTTTGTAAGCTGTGTCTTACGACTGAGTGCATTACTTCATTAGATAAATTAAGACCGAGACATGCATCATACGAACACGTACAGATTCACGCATGTCCCAGAATCTACATCGTGCCTTTGGACATTCATCTTCCTACGCAAAGCCTAAAACGCCAGTGACCAACAATCAGTTTAATGCCTTGCTATCGACCCTCGAGTTTTCTGTGCTTGCTCTCGAGCTTACTTTTAGAGAAAGCAATAGTCCAATCAGAAAGTAACTAGAGGTTTCTAACAATCGCCTGTAGGGACGCTGATATCAGCACAGAAAACTCAAGGGCCAGCAGCAAGGCATGTAAATTACAGTTTGGAAACTGGCGTTTTAGGCTTTGCGTAGGAAGATATGGGGTAACATTCAAACTAATGACTCCTCCTTGCTTCATTTTTATTGTAGACCCTCTTTTAAATATTCAGAGATAACACTGGTTTTGTAAAGACTATATTGGACAAGTGAAGAACAAAATCCAGAATCATTTAGAGACAATTTTATTGACAGAAATATACAAAGATCTCAAAATATCTATTTCACAAGCAGTCATCAATGCGTAAACCAAACATAACACTTTGGTCGGATTACTTATCACACAAGCCATTTATGTATATCAAAGTAGAAAAGTAGCAGGACCTGATATACTGAGCAAATAATAAAACTAATACAGGCAGCAGAGCAGATAACTGTCACAAATGTCTTCTTATTCTTTTCTAGTGGTTTGTTTCCTTTAAATCAGAATCAAATCATTATTCCAGAAAATTGCTGATAAGTGAAAAAAAGGATGCTATAATACATGTACCATATGACCTCATATACGCATGACATTTAACAAAATTATTCAAACTTTAGTACCACCTTTGTCTCAGCTCTTAACTGAAAACAAATGTTGGGGGATAAAAGTCTAACGTGACAAACATACTCTGGTTATACATGTACCATGGCAAGTTTATTTTGTATGATCAATAGAAAAATATTGGAGAAACATAATGTTTTCATCCAAATCTTGAAAATGCTGTTGGAGAAAGGTACTGGATAACATGAAATTCACTTTTTAGAACAAAACCTGGACTGATAAGAAAAATCAATTAACCAAAACCATTTTGCAAGTGAATTTTGCTTAATACATTGTTACAAGTTGTTTTATCAACAAAGAGTTCATAAATTTACGAAAAAGCTTATGCAAATGTATATAATATTATGAATAGTGAAAATGAAATGAAATGAATAAAAAAAAATGAATAGTACATAAAATAAATCTTAGATTTTAATAGTTTTGTAAAATAAATCACCATATTGTATTGTTTCCTTGTTGTAAACAGGCATAAAGAGTTGAACAAATTTTAGTTCGATAAGGAATGAATATTGAATATTTGAAACAGAAAATAACTTCAAACCTTTTCCTTTCTTGTAACACTGACATGTGGATCAACCCAATCAATACTTCAAGGTTTATTTTAGAAACATATTACCTTCATGACCTTCTATTTTTCTCAAAAAATAAGCCTCTGCAACATTTTGTATGTTCTTAGGGTCACAATGTACCCTAATGATTGTAGCCATAGGTAAATAATCAAGTACAGGGTGAAAACTGTTGGCAGCCTGTTTAACCTCTTCAACATTTGAAATAGTGAAATGGATTATCATAGCAATGTTAATAAGGCTTCCATGGGTCCAAAATATTGGCCTTGAGTACTTGAGGAGTCAGACACGACTTGGACCCGAGTAGCCAAAATTCTGATATTTACCCAGGATATCATGTAATTGTTGTTCCACCCAGATATTATCCATACATGTGTTGACTTTTACATGTTCTTATAGATATTATTTTAACACCAATGTACTGTAATAGTCATGTCGATATATAACTTCTCACATCACAGACAAACAGTCAAAAATAATTAGAATAAGTTACATTGACCTCTTTTTGCATCTTCGAGTCCGAGAAATTTTACTCAAGTCCAACCCGACCTGATTGGGCTCGAGTACCCACAGAAGCCCAAACGTTACCTTTGTTTTAGATTTGCCAGTTATGATTGATAAAATTTTCTTTTACTTTTTTTTGTTAGATCCCAAGGAAACGTGCTACTGCTCCTTTAAAGGTTTTCACTTAGGCCAATGCTGCAACTTGTATTCATATGACAAAACTTACAAGTTTGACATTTCATTGAAAAATCATTGAAACTTATTTACATCTGGCTTGTGTTACCTTACATAATTTAGAAAAATGATAACTAAATTAGTGCTGAATGTGTCTATTGCTTACTCAAGGATAATTGAGGTCAGCTGTATTTGTCATTGGCATCACCCACAATTGACACATGTTTAACATCTATTTTCAGTTTCTCTTCTATCTTTTATCATGTACACAGACAGTTGAGTAATTAATACTATACAAGCTTATATACCAGTATGTTCAAGCTTACATACCAATATGTTCAAGAATATGTACATGACTTCGAACTGAACTCCAGTGTTAGAGCTGTTTTGTTCAGTTATGCTGCCAATAGGAGAGAAACAAGATAACTTAGCTATGTCGGAGCACGTTGGCAAAAGTTTGTGAGTAATATTAAACATGAACCGTAATGTACAATAAAAAAGCTCTATTCTACTACTATCACTATGTAACAATTTGTCATTGTACTTCAAACTACATTATCTACATATTATGAATGTCAAAATACCCAAGAATATAGAATTTGGCCTCTGCAAATTCTGTTCTAGAAATTAAATTTCAATGTCAACAAAAGCCTACAAGATAACATAATCTACTGTAAACTACTTGGGTTGGGTAGGGGATAATCTACTTCATATCAATGATAGATAAAATTCATCAATTCAAGGTACAAGGAATTACCTTTCAAGGGTAACTTAAAAAGTACCCAAGGCATTAATTTACATTTAATGTAATCTTAAAGTGACACAGTGTATCTTTCTTAAAATGTTATTTGGTTTTGATAAGCTACAAAATATCTAATATGCTGATTGAAATTCATATCTCATCATTGGACTTGCAAATATATCCATTTACACCTAATAAACATTATCGAATCGAATATATCTTCCTGTCAGCTTATGACAAGGTTTCAAAATTATGTTTGGCGAATTTGCGAGCGCCACTCGAGCCACATTGTCCGGTTTTCGATCAAAATCCCGACTTTGAATGGCCATATTTTCGCTCTAATGTACTGATTGACCTTTAACTTGTTATTTTCAGTAACATTTGGTGGTTCCCGATGTAATAACATCGATTTCAAAATTTGACATATGTGATCCTATCAACATACTCTGTGTCTCTTTAAGGTAGATAGCTAATGGTTAATATAGTATGAGGAAGAGTTCAATGTTTAAAGAGAATAGTTTGATCTAACCTAAGGGACATCTATAGTTTGTTAGTTGTCACTGACAAAAGTAATTTCTATCAATTTGAAATAGAATTCAAGAGCTAAGAACATTTGTGTTACATTTTCATTGCACAAATGGATAACAGACACATTTCATATGGGTTAAAATTTTCTTACAAACTATTTATGAACATTGGTTAATTTGAACAGCAAGGAAATTAAAAATGTATCAGCATAGGTTACAAAACTAAATAATAATGTACAAAACATTTCAGATTCTAGTTCATTTGTTCAAATCTGTGCTAATCGTTTTCAGTCTGAACTAACTTATATCTACTATCCTGTCAAAAATATAAACACATTTTAAATTATTCAAATATCGGCAGTGAAATGAAGGCCATGGTAACTTGATGCTTTTTGTAAAGTAATATTCATCAAAAATATTTTTCCGATACAATATAATACAAACTTTAAAAATCAACTCCCTTTGACACACAAGAAAATATATTTGTTTTCAAGACACTTCTGTTTAACATGTAACATCATTTTATTCATTCAAAGTAAACAAGATTCACAACAAAAATATTCCTAACACCAACTTTACCTTACACTCCACAATATATCATTCAGTGCAACCTTTCCCCTGATCAGTGTTACCTTTATAAATTTGTATTGAAACACAATCAAATTAAAATATTGAATAACACTCTTGTCTATTGCTAAGATCGATATGCATGGTTGTCAGCGGTGCATGAAATAAGGCCCATGTAAAAGCTTGTTTCCTAGCAAGGCTTATTTCTGCTATTAAAAGATTCTCTCTATCACTGATTAATCTAAGCCTTACTACATTTCACTGCCTGTAATGTGCCAGGACTTCAGTTTCCTGTACCTCAACTTGACAGTACAATCAACAATTATAATAATCATGATGATGTCAATACTTATATTGTGTCCTTTCAACGTCCTAAGAAATGCTAAAAGCGCTACCTACATCATTATCTTGCTACTTAGCAGTTAGTAATTGTGCTGCAGCACTAATTGTTACTATGTAGGTCAGTAGATCCTGTTCTCAAGTACCCTGGGTGGACTTAGTGTAATGTGGATGAAGTGCCCTGCCCAAGGACACAACACAGTTCAAGGCTTAGACTAACATTTAGTCTCAGAAGTATTTTTTTTCAATATTGACAGCATTTTAGACAATTCATGTATAATAAAAAAAATGGAGCCCAGAAGAAGCTTTAACTTCAGAAAGCTGAGCGATCTAGACTTGCTATACTTTTCTAGACTGGGTTAGTCATTAATTAATTATTTTTGCTTTAGGGTCTGCATGATAGTCTATTCAAGGCTTAACCATTATGCTAGATCGATCTTTAAATCCGAGTCTCTGGAGAGAGGCTGGCATGCTAATCACTACACCATTGTGCTCAATCAACAGCTGGGTGAACTGAGTGCAATGTGGATTAAGTGCCTTGCCCTAGGACACCACACAGGATGAAGACAGGTCACAAATATTTGATGTCTCCGCTAGGATTCGAACCCAGATCTTTAGTATGCCCTAGGACACCCCACTCGATGAAACCCAGGTCACAAATACTTGGTGTTTCAACTGGGAATCAAACCAAGATCTCTGGGGTTAGCATGCTAACCACTAATAGTGTGTACAACTAATAGTAATTGAGCGTGAAAAATTTGGTAGAATGCAGCAAGGCATGAGGCATCCAGTGATAGACTTACATGAGCTTTACCTAGACTTAAAATCAGTCTCTAAAAAATAATAATTCTCAAATTTTTTTTAAATATAGAAAGGAGCCTCAGAATAGAAAATTTCAGTTCACTACAGATCTATACTTGCTTTACAAGAAGTTATGTTATAGTGTGAGTTTAAGACTAGAGCTTCACCATGCGAGAGGAGATAATACCATATATGATCGGGTATAAGGCAAGTTTTTTATTCCAAAAATTTTACCCTAATGCACAAGGTCTATGTTTCAGATAAAAAACAATAGAGGGAAAATGATCTTATTACTTTCAAACTGGTAATTTTCGGATGTTTCTATAATTAGTCCCAGAAATTTGTGACATTGTTTTTTTCTGGAAATTTGAAGGGTTATCTCTTGCACTGAAGTGAGTGAGAGATTGAGATGGTGGAGGATGCTGCTTGGGCAATATTTCAACCATTAGCGGGGATTTAGCACTGTTGACTGGAGAACAGATAATGTTCAATGAGAAGACCTTTTGTAACCAACATTCATTTCAAATGAAATATCTTCATAAAAATTTATATGCAACTTGCAAAAAATATTGATACCCTGAACCATGATGATATGCTTCTTGAAAACCAAACAGATGAGAGGACATTAGTCAAGACAAACACAAAATAAATCATGTGTACATTTTACATTTCACATTCGTTCCAATGTTCACAAAAATCTAAAGGTGAAGATAGTGTTGCAAACTGTTGAAAGGAGTAATGTCATTTATTCAAGAGTTTATATATACACATAGATGTTTCTTGCATGCATCCTGTTACACAGCGTAATTGTATCTCGAATCAACGTAGCCCCATCAATATTCTCATATCTATTAAGGACAAAGCATCAAAGGATTCTTTGAATAACTATCAAATTCAATAGCAGCAGATGAAAAATGAAGGTGTATTTTTGCTCTTGGCTTCAATCTCCTTGAATATGTCACTGATTGACTGTAAAGATTACATGCCCATATAACCATATCAGCAATAATAGCATATGGCTTGACAGATATCAGGTATAGAAGGAGCTCAAGGGATACAAACATGCTGATTAAAATCAACTGTGTTTCAAACTATTGACACTCCCGGGAATCAAATGTGTTCTATCAGAGAGCTTCCCCTCCACAAGGTCTGAATGCAGCACACCTAATCGCATGTTGCTGTAACCAGTCAAGTACAGACAAAATCAAGTCATCAGCGATCCAATCACACCCTTGTTTCAAATATCATCAAGCAGTTATCATCTACTATGAATGGTAGACTGGAGTTACCAGGGTCTAGCTTCTATAGGTAGAGAGGCTCTACCTGCAACCCACTGGATAGTATGGGGCTCGCTGTGGGATTCTGGCGATAGAAGTTTCGGTCTATAGCTACTATCTAATACGAAAGCTTTTGCCAGCGTCTTTTGATTAGCCTGATGAGCTTACTTCAGAAACTTGCAAAAAAGGTTGGTGCAGTGAGAGAGGAAATGCCAACAGTATCGTGTTCGAAACCCGAGTGAGTCAATGTTTTACAATTTATTCCTTGGAGCACAGTCAATTTCAATTACAATAACTGCTGATCTAGTAGGATGCATGTCACAGGGTCAAGTGAGATTTATATACAGGGAGGCACTGGTAGATAACATTGTGACATAACAGTTTCAGCGCAATATACAGGAAAACAAAACAAATCAGCAAATTTGTCCATAGATGGAATAGAGAAGTAAAGGAAAATCATAAAATAATAGCATATTATGTTCCAAGATGCAGAAATAAATAACAATAACAAGGACAGAAATGACAAAAGAATCATAAAAATAAATGATGCACAGTTTTCTAAGAAGAAGCAGGACTGACTCCTTTGTGCTGACTGAAACTTCCTGTACAAGTAAAAAAAATGTTCATATAGTGTGCTTTTATGAAATAACAATAATTCAATGTCATACATTTTGATAAAGTTCACAATGTTTAAGATAACAAAGATATATGCTAACTGTACATGGTATACAAGAAGTAACTAAAGGGAGATAACTCAGCATAAATTGTGTGTATTTTGACAAATTTGACATTTCATAAACATATGTTATTATTTGTTGCAAGTGGAATTGCATTCAAGTTAAAAAATAAAAGAGTTTATAAGACTTCATATGATTTGTTTTGACAGATGGTTTAATAATCATTGAATGAGTTTCAATGCAAAAATGAATCAAAGATGTGCAATTACTATATTACTTAGAGACCAGTCCTTAAAGTCTGCATCCTGTCAATTTAATTCCAGACAAATTGTGCACAAAATTTTCTGGTACTCAATTAGCCAGCAACAAAAAGATTCATTTACCATACATCATGTGTGTACTTCCCACATTATAACACATATTAAAACAATTCTGAATGTTTCGGATGATATATCAATGGTTTGAAGTTATTGTGCTTGAAAACATGGAATCGCATCCTGATAAAACATTCAAAGGGAAACAACTCTTGAACGCAAAGGTTAAAAAAGTGTTTAACTTTAAAAAGAAACTTTTGATGAGAATAATACCATTCTTATGTTCATACATGAGAATCATTAAAGCTAAATCAGACTTCTGTTTTTAGGCGTCATACAATAATAAAAAAGACTACATAAATCATTGTTAGACTTAGAAATATTTATTATCATTTGCTTCACAACTTTTCTTTCATAAGTCATGCTTTTAGTGTTGCCTTGAGTCATGTTAAGTGACAGGAGTTAAGATCAGCCTTCGTAAAGATTGTTTTATGTAAGGCGGATTATACTTGACATCAAAACAGGAAACTATGGTTTGGGAGAGTGACTCAATTATGATAATAGCAGTCTCATAAATATATCCGTCTTCAGTAGTTCATTTCAATGAAATATGACATGACTTAAAAGCTTAAATGCTTTTGTTTGTAAAAACTGATCTTATGTTTTAACGATTGAATTTCTATATCTTATACAAGTACATGAAAGTAATAATTGGATTATATCTGCCAAGATTCTATCCAAGATTATTTCTATCTAGATCTACCAATACAGGTCAATAATAATCAATCAATAAAGTTTACATATGATTTGTCGATTCTAAACTTCAAAATACATTGATGAATTTTACCTATATAAATTCAGGCATAAAGATTTGTGATTGTAAAATTCACTAGTGGTTCGTCATCATCAACGTTCCACCATATCAAGAAAACTGGCCTCCTTCTACAGGTATTGCAGCACATTGCTGTTTTGATTTATAATCATAATAAAAATATTTGGATAAATCTTTCTTGAAGGCTAGATAAATCTGTATATCAAAATCTCTAAAATCTATCATATATTTTTACAAAATATTTTTTTCACTTCCTCTGATAAAGCACCAAGGCATGATACTGTTACAATCAGAAACATATTATGTTTACAAAAATATGAAATTCTATTAAAATTGATTCATAAATTCAAAGAAGTATAGTTATATGGACAACATTCAAATAACCACCATATGTTGATGACAGATAAACATTTAACAAAATATAACACTTTTGAAATACATGCTAATGTTGGGCAATAAATTTCTTTACAAGTATACACCTGGAAAAAAGTAATGCAACACCTGTTTATTCAGTGACTATCTGAATATGAAAAACAATAAACATTTAATCAATAATAGATTAATATCTAGATTGTCATTAATCAGAAACTTATGAAAATGGACCACGAAAGAAAAATAGCAATTCTGGTTTACCTTTACTGTAACATCATATTAGATGTCAAACGTTACTGACTCAGCCCTTTTGGATTAAGTTACAAAAACAGGAAAGAAACACTATTGAGTAACACATGATGGTTCCTCACTTGACTAAAAGACACTAAAGCTTTATTTTAGGAAATGGGTTCCATTCCACTTTGGTGATACACTTGTCAAAAGCGCATACTATGCCGTACCATCCCGTACCATACTGACTGTATCTACAATACCATACCATAATGACCTTACCTTTCATACCATACCTACCAAAGCATACTGACCTTACCTTACCTACCATACCATACCATACCATACCATACCATACCATACTGACCGTACCGTACCGTACCGTACCGTACCGACCTTACCCACCATACCATACCGTACCGTACCGTACCATACTGACCTTACCTATTATACCGTACCGTACCATACCATACCATACCATACTGACCGTACCGTACCGTACCGACCTTACCCACCATACCGTACCGTACCATACCATACCATACCATACCGTACCATACTGACCTTACCTATTATACCATACCATACCAAACCTTACAAAATACCAAGACTTTTATGTTATTTATTAGGTGCAGAACATTTTTCAAAGATCAGTTTACCAGGGTATAGCAATACTTTATTCAAGGTGTATACTTATATCATAGAGAAGCCATGGTCTTGAAAATAAAAAATAATTATAAATACAATATTGGGTATGAAAATAGTGAACTTCAACATGGATAAGGGCACTTTTCATCATATTTTTCCAAATAAAATTTGAACTTTGATTTCTTAAGAGTTTCTCATAACTTATTAAAAAAGATATCATACTCTTGAAAATGTCAACTATGCTTTGAACAATTTTCTAGTTAGATACTTTTTCTCCATTTAACAAGTTCAAAATAAAATCCAGCAGGCATCAAAATATGTTATGAGCACAATGCTCTAAACATTATTGAAAGGCAGTAATGGAAAAGGAAGGATTTTCTGATCACATGGACACATGTAAAAATGACAATTTTCTTCGATATAGTCACCAAAACCTAGTGCCAAACTTAACACTGCCAACAAATCAATAACTACCAACAACCATACTTAAAAGTAAAATGACAAGTCAGAAAATAGATTATCTTGACAAGAATGAAAACAGACATACACTAAAACATTAAAATACTGTAAGATTAGTCACCATGGTTGTGATTGACTTTGATATTATTGTTTCCATGGCCATTGACGGCCATCTTGTCCTTTTTCACCGGTTTACTCAGAAAGTCCGTCTTGAGAAGACGCCAGAAGAATATTGGGTTGATGATGTTCATGATGACCATAGCGGTTCCTAGCGTCACGTAGTACACAAATGTCACTCGGTGGTACCACAAGAACATCCCAATGGTGATGGAACCCAGGGACACCCCACGGAAAAAGAAGAACGTGATCAGATTAAGGGTTGTCACCACCTTGTAGAGCCAGTGGTCAAAACTGACTTGCATCATTTGCAGGAGTTTCCTGGAGTGGAGGAAGAAAGAGTTGACCTCTGCAAGGAGCGCCAGCATGGAGAAGGCGATGGCTACACGGAAGTGCATGCTGTACCAGAAAGTGGACAGGACCTGTTGAGAGAACTTCGTCATTAGGTGAAAAAAGATCAATACATGTATGTTCGTTTATAGAATCTCATGTTTTTAAACATTATCAAGGAGCAGTGTCTGCTATATACCCTGCCTTGGAGGAAAGTGTGACACTCCTGAAATGGGCCAGCACCCAGGACTTTTAATCTTATAACAGGGGCAATGAGCTAGACTATTCTGGACCAGGTTTTTGAGCTCCGGTCCAGAATAGAACAGCTTGAATGGAAGGCTGATGGACAGAGGTCATTTCCATACCCTGGAAAACGTTGTTTGGTCGGGGATAGAAACAAATGCTACTCGAAAACATCCTGCAAAAAATAAATGATGCCCAATCTTACCAATGAACTAAACAGAGGAAAATATTGTTAATCAATGCATTTTGTAACAAATATGCATTCTTAAAAAAATTCTGATTATTATCTTGCCTTAACAAATGTTTCCTGCAGTCAGCAGTCAGTGATGATAACCAGATTCAAAATCCTGAACTATCAAGCTCAGGTGCAAAATGTTAACGAGCTGGCACAGGTAAAGATCGTTGAGGAAAATATCATTTTAAAGTGCAACAGCATCATAAAGCAACCCATCAATCACCCAAATAACGAAAGGATTTTTTCTGAAGCAGTCAGAATGACAATTACACATTGATAATGTTTGATATGTTTTATCGTCCAAAACTTGGTTCAACAGGATCTTCGACAAGCGATATCTCCTAGGAGATATTGATTTGACAGTAGATTTTTAACAATGCCCTGTAATCAGAAAAAACATGACATCACAAACATTTTACATCATCAGTAATGACGGCACAATGCTATGATGTCATAAACACAAAGACGTTACAATGCTATGACATCACTGGTTTAGGAGTTTTAGCTCTATGCAGTGTCCAAAGATGTACATTTTCATGCTAATGTGTTGAAAAATCATTTTGGATGATAAATAGAATCTCACTCTCTTGTCTTCTGATATCAAATATATCAACTCTCGTTGATAAAAGTAGAATTTGTTACTTTTATCAAGTTAAGTTGGTATATTTGTTATCAGAAGAAACTATAGTAAACATGGAAATAGAAATAAAATGCTTTTTGTCGATTATTTCTTTCTGTAACTAACTGGATATTTGTATCCTAAATATTCATTCACAATGGTTTTTCCCAACTTTTGTTTCAAAAAGTTTTTGTAAAATGCCCCGAAATATATGAATTTACAGGAGAGAAAAACGTGTCATTTTCGCGCCTCAAAATTATTTCAAAGTCGAAATGTATATTTCTGATACAAGCAATAGTATGTAAATGATCTGTAATCTCAGGACCGTCCATTAAAATACATTGTTTATTATCATACCTTACAGTAAAATACTCGTTTTTGATTGGCTGACGATCGACTCATTTTATTTCATGTACACCGCAATTTCACCTCTCACGGTGAACAAATTTCATGTATCCCGCTGCCATAGCAACAGCTCCTCTCCGAGAAGAGGTGTCGCATAGCGTTAAGATGACGTTACCAAATGACGCACGCGGTATCCAGAGTTTACATACGTTCGATCAGCTGTTTTCGTGATTATTAATTATATAATTGTTTTCTCATCATTCTATGTTTTGTTTGGAACAAAATGCTGCATTGCATTACTTGTACATGCTATAGAATTAAAATCAAATAGTTTTTAAGCATGTTTAGGGTAATAGTTTTACGTAACAGGATTCATAACATTGCAGCCGGTTTAGACGACGCCATTTTGTTTACATTTAGGGTCAAGGCCGTTCATGCGGTGATGGCTCATCCGTTAAAGGCAGTCAAACTAAAATGGATATATTTTCTTCTGACATGACGGTAAGATAAAATCGATGTATGCTTCTCCCTCGGATAATACGGTCTGATGTACCATCTTTGTAGAAATGTCAGCCATCACCAGTACATCAGACCGTATTACCCTCGTGAGAAGCAAACAACTTATATCATTATATGATGGACGAGTGATCTGTCTTCTGATTGGTCGAGGAAGGTGGTCACCGACAATGATCAAACCTTATGTTGACCGCGGGAAACGTCACGCGAGGTCAACATAACAATCCAATGACCTGGAGCTAAAAATGGATCGCCACTACGAGGAGCTACGTAAAAAGTTGTTTCCCAAAAACCTTAAAATAATTGAATAGTTTTCAAAATAGCTGAAACTTTCATAAATCATGTAATAAAACAGTTGTTGACTTCAGTTATCGGTGAATCCAATGGTTTATTGACCTCGGAAACTTATGTTCACCTCGGCTGTCGCCTCGGTTATAAGATTTAAAATTTCATTAAAAAAATTGAAAAAAAACATGTGGTTTTCTTTCAGTTTACAGACATAAACTCGTGTTACATATTACTATTCATTTATCACTTTAGTTGTAAACTGCAGAGTTGCTGTGGCAATGCACGCGCAACTGCCAGTTCAAGTGAAAGAGCGTTGCAGGTTTGTTGTCGCGTCCATTGCTGAGAGTGACGTAAGCTATAGCAGGTTTCGAAATGTATTGAAAATAGGCAATTTTTGGTCAGTTTTACCTTAACAAAGGCAATTTAAAGGATATGCAATGATTTCATAAGGCCTAGTTGGGAAAAGTTTAGTTATTTGAACATCTGTAAGAATTACTTACATTAGTCGTATAATAAAAAAATAAACGCCAAAAACCATTTTATTTCTATTCCGTGAGTACTTTAGTAAATGATACTTGGTACACATAAATTGGACTTGTGACCTTGACTTCAGCAAACATATATAACTGTAAAGATTTCATTGAAAACAAGTATTTGTCATATATTTGCCATTTAGGGAACGAATATGTGAACTATTTTTTACTTAAATCATGAATCATGGTGTTTACATTCGTATCAAAGCAAAACAATGTGACGAAAATCACGAGGTGGCTTTAAACAAACATATGCTGACTTGGTGCACGGGTCGAAATTAGTCCTATTTGGGTACTAGCCATTCAGACTAGTGCATTCCTGTGAGCACTTGTCCAAACCTATTCTGACTAACCGAATACAACGATATTATCGTATTTTCTTTAAATTCAACTAGTCCTTTGGACTACCAATGATTGCACTTACTAGCCCAGAATCTTTTTTAGTCATTGGCTACCGGGCTTGTGCTAATTTCGAACCCTGTTAGGGATATGTTGGCTGTGGGTCAGTTAGTTTGCTGTACTTACAGCTATATGATGAAGCGTGACCTCCCAGAACTTGAAAACCTTGTTGTGGTAGATCATGTCCAGGAAGTCGTAGGTGAAATATCCTGAAAATAGAACCAGGATTGGATTCATACATAAATACATCTTCCTTATCTAGAGCCTGAAGATTGTCATAGATTGATTAGGTATATTTTGTAAGGTGACATATACAGTAATGATTATCAACAAGAGCCATCAGGAGAGTTGGCTTATCCCCAATAGAAGAGATGCTATTAAACTGGACTTAGAGTGTTGACAGCTTTGTCTCATTATCCATTTTAGGTAGTGGACATTAAATTACTTGAATAACCTTTTACATTGGCATTCTTGAAGTTATCATGGATGATGAAGCCAATTTTATGGATATACAACTTCTTTGTTGAATGTCCTAATTACGTTGTAAATTAAGCAAAATTATGTAATACTGTTTCACTTGATGTACACAATATACAATGTTTGAGTCTGAAACCTGTAGAACAGTCCCTTTAAGGATAGAACTGAGCCTGAATCCGATAGAACTGTCCCTTTAAGATAGAACGTACCTGTTGAGAGAGATAGCAGATAGTACTGGTAGTAGTTAGCATAGAGCAGAAGGTCCTCAAACATCTCAGGGTACAGCAAGAACCTGCAACACACCAATAGGTACACCTACTTTCTTGATGGTATCAGAAAACCTTAACATGTTAAGCAATCAGAAACAGCAATTGGTTACCCGCAAAAATAAAAACAGATAATCATGTTAATCAAACCTGAACTACCCCCAATCAGGAACAGCAATTGGTTACCCGCAAAAATAAAAACAGATAATCATGTTAATCAAACCTGAACTACCCCCAATCAGGAACAGCAATTGGTTACCCGCAAAAATAAAAACAGATAATCATGTTAATGAAACCTGAACTACCCCCATTCAGAAACAGCAATTGAATGTCTTTAGAATTACATTAATTATGGCTGCAATATGATATCATTTTTTAAAGTTGTCAGTTCCTTCACACTAACAGGTACCCTTATCCAATTCTTGCATCTTGCATAATTAAGTGTTCCTTTACATTTCAGTCATCAAAAGCCTGGCTAAAAAACACTAAAGCTTGTTTTGGGGGATTACTTTCCTTTTGCCAATGACATAATGGTGGATTCTCAAAATGATTAGCCGTGGTCATAGGAAAAGGATTCACAAGTAAAAACTAAATGTGGCAATTTTAATGTGAACATCTTACATCTGAAAAACAAATGTCTTACAATTGGTTACGATTTGCATTCTTCAAAAGATCTACTAAAAGTAAAACTCAGTCTAAGTAAACCTAGCCTCACTATTATCCGTTACACTGCTATACTGAGTCTAGAAAGGTCTGGTTGAGGGTCGCTTCAGCCGACCTTTCTGCGACCTAAGACCCTCCAACGTAAAACGTGCGAAGGCAGACTATTGTGGCTTGGTAAGCTCAGTTCTGATTGGTCAACTTGGTCACGTGGGCTGACGTAACTCTCAATCAAGCCTTTCTAGACTCAGTATAGCAGTGTAACGGATAATAGTGAGGCTAGGTTTACTTAGACTGAGTAAAACTGAACTTGATATTAAATGTTTTACTTGATAATTTTGACAGCATCTAATCATTGCTGCAAACAGATACATGAGCAAGTTTTAGTGAATGTGTTAAACGTTTAGCACCCTTGGGACAATGTTACAATCATTATTGATGAAAACGTTAACCAGCTGTTTGAACAACACTGGAGACTTGCAAGTGACACAATGGCAGGATCAATGAGCGTTCAACTTGACTAGTTTCAGCTCCAAGATAGACAACACATTTAATTACTCAATTATTCATGGCCACTAATGAAGACCAACAAAGGAGAATTCCCAGTGGGAGATTTCAATCGTTTCGTTCAGCTTGAATCTCGAGCATACTTTATCTTTAGAGCCTCGAAAGAATGCAGTGGAATTTAATGAGAACGCCTTTGAGAAAGAACAATTGTAATTTCCAATACAAAAAAGGAAAATACAAAAGATCATACTGAACTCTCACTTGTTACGACCTGTCGTTGTTTTCAACAAACCAATGTTTTATAAAAACCAAAATAGAAAACAGTTTTGTATAAGATTCTTTTGTTGTTTTCCTTTTAATGGAATACAAGTATGACATAAATTTGGCTTAACTTAACAAATTTCTTTTTTGATTTGTATTTAGGTCTCAAAACAATTTTAGATAAACAACAACCAAGGAGTCATGCACTAACAAATTTCAGCTCTTGTAAATGTAATTTTAGTCTGTCATCCAGACCCTAAACAAAATTTAATTAATCACATGCCAAGTCTAGAAAAGTATAGCAGATTCTGAAGTTAAAGCATCTTCTGGGCTCCATTTGTTATAATACATGATTTGTTTAAAAATATTGCCAATATTGAAAGAAATACTTCTGAGACTAAATGTTAGTCTATTGTAATTTGGGCTGGTCAAGTAAAGAAAAATAAGATAAATCATTCTAATTGTTACCAAGAAAGAGAAAGCCATTGTTCTTTGGGTCATCGGGTATCTTCATCATTTATTGTTTCAAAGGTAGAAAATACCATAATATTTAGGACAGCCATCAATTCTACATATATGCTATGTTGAAGGTCTGTTGACACAAAACTCTGTTTAGTTTTAGAATAAGCATTTCCATTATTGCAAGGAACAGTTATAGTAAACCTAGCCTCAATAATACCCGCTAAACTCTGATATCGAGTCTAGAAAGATGAAGTAGAAGTACAGTACAACTCGGATATAACAAACTCCAAAGGACCAAAGAATTTAGTTCGCTATATCTGGTGTTCGCTATACACATATAATTTAAATGATATTATATAGGGACGGGACTTGAAAATTGGTTCGCTATATCCGATTGTTCGCTATATCCGAGTTCGTTATATCCGTGTTCTACTGTAGATGAAACGACTTATTTTCAGTATACTTTGATCCAAATTACCGATTAATGGTTGCCCATCGATCTTGTAGTTCATGTTGAATATAAAGATTAAGCAACTCTTAATTCTTTACAGTTCAATAAAGAATACAAACGGGAAACCAATTTTCAATTTAAAATTGTTCACTCAAAGATAATAACGAGGAAAATGAACATAGATGAGGTTGTTAAAGTCATTTAAAATTTTGTTTGTTAGATAACATTGTAATTAATCTGTCCTTGGCAACTGGGGCTTTCATTAGAATGGAGTCTGAGTGGGGTAAATACGTTATTTATCTCAATCAACAGTGAATAATAGATTTGTGATGTCTTTACTTTTATAATAGAATACATATGTATCATACTGTTGATGAACAGGACAATTGTGAGAAATTGCAGAAATTCACACCTTGATAAATGTCTTCGTAAAGTTTCATATAGATGACATGGTTGAGCTATATCCCGAGCAAATAGTTTCTAAAGTTTCATATTTGAATAACCGAGAATGTAGGTGTTTTTCTGGACAAACATACAGCACTTGTAAATTAATTCATAGATAAATTTCACTGCAGAGGATTTCTGCTGCAATTGAGACGTTTCTGGTCACATGTTGAATAATCTAATAATACATAATAATAAACTATTTGGACTTTCCACTCAATCCTTTTTCCTAAATAGTAGATAAAGTTACATATATCACAATGTTATACAAGAGTGTAATCTTATAACACTTTGATAACAAAGTAATCATGAACTTATAATCAGGAGATCTTCCTCCCCCCATTGTGATTTAGACACAAACATAACAATCATATCATAAATAAACAAGGCCAGTTATTCATATCAAGCTGGCTACATTGGCAAAGCAATGAGTCACCATACATTTCAACAGCTTGTAACACATTGCATCCAACAGTTTGGGGATTCTATAATATTTGATATTGTTTGACGTTACCATGTGAATAATCAATTCTTTTCAAGCTTATTTCATAAAGTGCACTTATCCTATTTTTTGGGAACATTTTTCAAAAAGTGTTACTGTGCAATGTAAAGATTGAAGATGTATCTATAACAATGTATCTATTAGATTCATTTGATTATAATATCAATTCAATGGATTTACAGGGGGTAATTTCTTAAAGTGAGTGAGTGAGTTATTGTTTTACACCGTTAGGGCAATATTTCAACCATAATAGCGGCATGCATTTGTTATATTCAGTCACTGTGGAAACTCAAAGATTAATCTATCCTCTCAGAATGTATCACAAAGTATCCGTCAGCATTATTCAATTGTCATTTTTATAAATTCATTTGATTCCAAAATTCCCAATCTCATTAAATGATTAAATCAGATCCTCACTCTGCCCTATTTCTAATATGGGTACCGATGCATATCTATCACACTAGAACACTCATGATTGTAGACAAAAAAGCTTTTTGGTTTATTTCTCTATTTGAATAGTTGAAGTAAAAAAATATTTTTCTGATGCATGTTATGATATAATAAAAGTACCGAGGGTACAGAAGCTCACCTTAAAATGAATGATGTGGTAAAATGGTTTAATTATACATGTAACCATCTTTTATATAATTGATTATGGCTGCCATCATGAATTTTTTATCTTTTAAAATACTACCGGTAGTCTTCTTTTGGAAACGACTAGAGCTTGAACAAACATTAATACAAGAATGATATAATCATGATAAGTTAACAAGCAGTAGGTTTTTGTATAACTTTTTTGTATATCTATGGCTGAATTGGTGACCATCTTGTACTTTTTAATCTTCAAAATGCTACTTTTATGTGGGCTTCCGTATTAATTTCATTATGATATCTTGATTGGTTTAGGTGTATCCATTTAAATGTCATTCATTACTTACAGGATGGTGGCCACTTACATTTGTTTTGTAGTGAATCATTAATATGATTTCAAGATTATTTCACTGATGGTTATGCTACATGGGATATTGAGAATCCCAAGGAAAATGAATGACTGATTGAGAGGAAAGTCATAAACACAGCAATGCATAAGACACGTTTATTTTGTTCACATAATATTTACATGTCAAGTGACCATGAGATGTCTTTCATTAAAGTATCAATTTATTTAACACTCATCGGTACTATAATGGTAAACATTTTTGCATTGTCAAATCAACAGAGATATGACAAATCAAATTTCCTTACTTTTCTTACTAAACCCTTTCGATTTTCATCTGCATATTTATTCCACATCAACTTATCATGTAGATTGCTAAACACAAAGCTTATTGTAGACAAGTTTTGTGTAAGTTGTTATTCTTAGAAAGAACATATCACTGTCATGAGAATACAAGTCCATAACTTTTATTGCATACACATGGGCCATGGCCATATAGCATATAGTCAGGTTGATTATGCAACAGACTAGCAGCTGACACTGTGATGCTAGCAGCCTGCCTTGGGATGTGTATTAGACAGCATAGTGGAATATCTGAACTCTGGTTGACCCCTTATGTGTGGTATTTAAAGGAATATAAGGGAGATACCATTGTTTAAAATTTAACATGTTTAATGTAATTTGGTTTTTGCAGCTAGTTGCCATAAAGATTTGAAACAAATTAATCAATTATGTTTGTCTTTCATCTTAATTTTTTTTAGAAACACTTAAAAATATAGAACAACTTGCACGACAATCTTAAATATTCCATATTTCAGATAATATTATGATTAGTAAGTTCAAATTAGAGAATTTATATGGTGCCAGTGATCACTTGATGAAAGCTTAAAATTTAATAATAATGATGTGTCATCTGCAGCTGAAAAGTCAATATGGCTGCTATTGCGGCCATCTTGGATTCTCAAAACTGAAACGTCTACCTTTCTGTGCGGAATCACTATAGGTATAACATACTACAATATAAAAATAGAGCCATTGGCTCTGTAGCTCATCAGGCATCATATCAAGTTTGCTTTATACAGGCAAGATGAGCTAAAAAAGAAACTGCAAGAAAACCTATAAAAAATTACAAAACAAATGTAGCTAGGGTCACAAAACCTACAGTTTAGAATCCCAATTGACCAAGGAGTCTACATGCAGTCTTTCAGCTCAATAGACCTTTAGGAGCTAAAGATGATGATGAAAATAGGTTTTTAAGGTTGTGACCCCTGTGACCCTATTTGGGGTCATGGGGTCACAAAATCTACAATTAAGTATCCCCATTGGCCAAGGAGTCTGCACATATCATTTTTAACTCTCTAGTCCTTTTAGAACTGGAGAAGAAAATGAAAATAGGTTTTGAAAGTTGTGACCCCTGTGACCCTATTTGGGGTCACAGGTTCACCAAAGTTACAAATTTGAATCCCCATTGTCCAAGGAGTCTGCACATATCACTTTCAACTCTCTAGTCCTTTTAGAACTGGAGAAGAAGATGAAAATAGGTTTTTAAGGTTGTGACCCCTGTGACCCTATTTGGGGTCATGGGGTCACAAAATCTACAATTTAGAATCCCCATTGGCCAAGGAATCTGACCATATCGTTTTTAATTCTCTAGTCCTTTTAGAACTGGAGAAGAAGATGAAAATAGGTTTTTAAGGTTGTGACCCCTGTGACCCTATTTGGGGTCACAGGGTCAACAAAGTTACAAATTAGAATCCCCATTGTCCAAGGAGTCTGCACATATCAATATTAACTCTCTAGACCTTTTGGAACTGGAGAAGAAGATGAGAATTGGTTTTTAAGGTTGTGACCCCTGTGACCCTATTTGGGGTCATGGGGTCACGAAATCTACAATTTAGAATCCCGATTGGCCAAGGAGTCTGCACATATCATTTTCAACTCTATAGTCCTTTTAGTACTGTAGAAGAAGATGAAAATAGGTTTTTAAGGTTGTGACCCCTGTGACCCTATTTGGGGTCACAGGGTCACCAAAGTTACAAATTAGAATCTCCATATGCTAAGGTACCTGTACACAAAATTTCAGCTCTCTAATGTGTATGGTTCATGAGGAGAAGTCGAAAGTGTCAAAAGTTTACGGACGGACGACGGACGGACGGACGCCGGACGACGGGCCATGCCATAAGCCCATCTGGACTTTCAGTCCTGATGAGCTAAAAATGATATCTAGATTGGTTTAGGAGAAATAGTCTTTGTCATGAAATCTTATTGAAAATTCAATATGGCTGTCATGGCGGCCATCTTGGATTCTCAAAACTGAAACATCTACCTTTCTGTGAGGAATCACCATGGGTATAACATAATACAATTTCAGAATGATATCTGTATTCGTTTAGAAGGAGTAGTCTTTTTCATGAAATCTAATTGAAAATTCAATATGGCTGTCATGGCGGCCATCTTGGATTCTCAAAACTGAAACGTCTACCTTTCTGTGAGGAATCACCATGGGTATAACATACTACAATTTCAGAATGATATCTGAATTCGTTTAGGAGGAGTAGTCTTTTTCGTGAAAGTTTACGGACGTACAGACGGACGGACCGACAGACGGACGGACAGACAGACGGACGACGCGCCATGACATAAGCTCACATTTACTTTGTAAAGGTGAGCTAAAAATGAGCGTTAATCTCAATACCATCCTGGAAATGTCATATGTACAATATTTATCTTTCCTGTGTCCTATTCTAGGCAACCCACAAATTAATTCTAAAATCAATTTGCTCTCAATATGTTTACAGCCCTTTTTAAGGGGCAGTAGCATGTTTTTTTATTATTTCATTTTCTAATTTTTTCACTGATAATTGTAAGTTAATGCTAAATGTATTATTTTGATAGTGTCAGACATATCATTACACAAGCCAATCATCCAGAGGAAAAAGTAAGAAGATTCACATAAATTCTGTTGGAGGCCATTTTGTGTGAACAGAACACCTTTAATTCATTTGGTGTAAGAAAAAGGAAAAGCAAGGCTAAACTTTACGTTATATACTTGAAATATTACTGCTCCATTTAGTTTATACTAATTGTAATACATTGTCTTTCAATTGGAACCATTAATTTTCATTTTCCTGACATCGCCTTATATTCCCCCTAGAAATGTGCTACTGCCCGTTTAAAAGGATATTACAAACTACAATTCTTGCGAGTTTATCTGTTGTCAATTGTACAGTTGTTATGGCATGCATGTGAAAATGCACCTTCTAGCGTTAAACACTTTGCAGGGTTGTTTTCTCACTCATTGCTGATACTGATGTACTTCAATAAATGTTTCAATATGTGTTACAAATATGCAAACTTTCAGCATTTTTTCCTGTAATAAAAGTACCGAGGGTACAGAAGCTCACCTTAAAATGAATGATGTGGTAAAATTATTTAATTATACATGTAACCATCTTTTATATTATTGATTATGGCTGCCATCATGATTTTTTTATCTTTTAAAATACTATTCTTCTTTTGGAAACGACTAGAGCTTGAACAAACATTAATACACGAATGATATATTCATGATAAGTTAACAAGCAGTAGGTTTTTGTATAACTTTTTTGTCTATCTATGGCTGAATTGGTGACCATCTTGTCCTTTTTAATCTTCAAAATGCTACTTTTATGTGGGCATCCGTATTAATTTCATTATGATATCTTGATTGGTTTAGGTGTATCCATTTAAATGTCATTCATTACTTACAGGATGGTGGCCACTTACATTTGTTTTGTAGTGAATCATTAATATGATTTCAAGATTATTTCACTGATGGTTATGCTGCATGGGATATTGAGAATCCCAAAAGTACAGATTTTTCAAGGAAAATGAATGACTGATTGAGAGGAAAGTCATAAACACAGCAATGCATAAGACACGTTTATTTAGTTCACATAATATTTACATGTCAAGTGACCATGAGATGTCTTTCATTAAAGTATCAATTTATTTAACACTCATACAGTACTATAATGGTAAACATTTTTGCATTGTCAAATCAACAGAGAGATATGACAAATCAAATTTCCTTACTTTTCTTACTAAACCCTTTTCGATTTTTTTCATATTTATTCCACATCAACTTATCATGTAGATTGCTAAACACAAGGCTTATTGTAGACAAGTTTTGTGTAAGTTGTTATTCTTAGAAAAAACATATCACTGTCATGAGAATACAAGTCCATAACTTTTATTGCATACACATGGGCCATGGCCATATAGCATAATGCTCTGCCATATCAATTGGGTCAAGTTGATTATGCAACAGACTAGCAGCTGACACTGTGATGCTAGCAGCCTGCCTTGGGATGTGTATTAGTGGATAGTGGAATATCTGAACTCTGGTTGACCCCTTATGTGTGGTATTTAAAGGAATATAAGGGAGATACCATTGTTTAAAATTTAACATGTTTAATGTGATTTGGTTTTTGCAGCTAGTTGCCATAAAGATTTTAAACAAATTAATCAATTATGTTTGTCTTTCATCTTAATTTTTTTTAGAAACACTTAAAAATATAGAACAACTTGCACAACAATCTTAAATATTCCATATTTAAGATAATATTATGATTAGTAAGTTCAAATTAGAGAATTTATATGGTGCCAGTGATCACTTGATGAAAGCTTAAAATTTAATAATAATGATGTGTCATCTGCAGCTGAAAAGTCAATATGGCTGCTATTGCGGCCATCTTGGATTCTCAAAACTGAAACGTCTACCTTTCTGTGAGGAATCACTATAGGTATAACATACTACAATATAAAAATGATATCTAGATTGGTTTAGAAGAAATAGTCTTTGTCATGAAATCTAATTGAAAATTCAATATGGCTGCCATGGCGGCCATCTTGGATTCTCAAAACTTAAACGTCTACCTTTCTGTGCGGAATCACCATGGGTATAACATAATACAATTTCAGAATGATATCTGTATTCGTTTAGAAGGAGTAGTCTTTTTCATGAAATCTAATTGAAAATTCAATATGGCTTTCATGGCGGCCATCTTGGATTCTCAAAACTGAAACGTCTACCTTTCTGTGAGGAATCACCATGGGTATAACATACTACAATTTCAGAATGATATCTGAATTCGTTTAGGAGGAGTAGTCTTTTTCGTGAAAGTTTACGGACGGACAGACGGACGGACAGACGGACAGACAGACGGACGACGGACGAAGCGCCATGACATAAGCTCACATTTACTTTGTAAAGGTGAGCTAAAAAAAACCAAATAAATCTGTTATATTTCTATTTCTGTAAGACACCAGGAAGTGGGAAAGACATCTTTGACTGAATTGTCAAAGGGTCATTTTCAGGGTTTTTTTTAGTAAATCTATTAACTTCAAAATGAGCCATTGCCCATTTTATCAAAAGTAAACTTCAAATTTTTCAAAGGGTCATTTTAGACTGAATGTTCAACATGGCCCATGGACCCTGCCTTGCCCAACCACTGAGACACCTACGAGTAAGTGACCTTCTTAAAGCTATGCCTAACAGACCCCATATGGTCGTGAACAAGGTGTATGGAAGTTTTTCAAAACAAAAAATTTTACATGATAAAGATAAATATATGTCAATTCATTTTATATGTGTATATATGACTGATTTGAGAATCTGGTTCAATCGAGTGACTCTATTCATCTATTATTGATAAGAATACTTTAGCTAGGGGTCCGACAGACACTGTTTTATAAGTCACTAGAGGTCCTTCCAAAAACTCAAGAAACAGGCGGCGCTAGAAGACTTGTCTAAAGGCGCTTATGATCAGGGTACCAGCATGTATTTATACCTTTAAGGATGCCGGAACAGGGCCAACCGAATTTGGGAAAAGTAAGAGGAGATAACCGTTCAGACGATGTTTCTAATGAATCAACTGACTCTCAAACCCATTCTGGTACTCTTTGCGGATACTGGGGTAACTCTGTGTTTTGTGAAATATTCTTTACTCCTCTTCAAATATGACAATTTCATATCAATAATGGTCATCAAGAAAGGCTAGCAAGAAATAAGGTCTCTTATTCTGTTAAGTATGTATGTTCTGCTTTATAACATTCACGTCTGGTTGAGGGATTTCTATGACAACATGTGACAGTAATGCTGGTTATTCAACACCTCTGCTTTATATCTGCAGAACAGCTGCAACTTGTAACACATTGTTGTACCTCATACTCTATAATCTCTATCCAACTGGATTACTTTCAATAAATAGAGCAGATAATTCACATCCAGGAACTCTGTGCAAAATTGATTTTCATTGGCTATATCAAAAGATTTGTTCTGTTATAGAAACCATCAAGTATTATTTTACCCCGCTCTGTTTAATTGATCCCTGTTATATAAAAACTGTAACATGACTTTGGCAAATACTTGATTCTGATTGACTGATTAGAAAGATTTCTCTGCGTTGAATGGCAATGAACACCCGCGAATTGTCTGAGGTGAATCACGTGAAATGATACCTAATGTCCCCTAGATTTGGTCCGTATCAACATTTAATTGTACTGTTTCTCGTTATGTCCGTGCGCTAAATATATTGGATTGGTGTTGTCATTTTACTTACTAGTCTTTTGCCGTAGATGCCATTAATAATTTTCTATTTGCTTTTGTTTTATGTAAATAAAAAAGTTTTATTTGGCTTATTTCCCATAGTTTGCACCCTTCATGCAACCGGTTTCTTTAGAATGCTGTTCCCATTGCACGACATCAAAAGGACAAATGGTTACAACGGCACAATCACAATGGTCTTGACAAGTTTAAGATATTTGTTCTCTCGGGTTTGCTCCTGTTGGTCAGTGAACAATATAACTGTTTTCACCCTTAAAGATTTAATAGTGAACATTGTAAGATCTCATCATTACTGCTTAAACTATTTTGTATTATAAGTACGCTGTTTTAATGTAACACTGGGAATTCCCATTTGCTTTTATCTGCCAACAGCTCTAACAAAAATGGAGCGGTCGTAAAATCCTTTTAACTCAGAAGTTCCTATGCAAAAATAGAATTCGCTCTTAAAAAGCTAATAACTAACGGTCATGATCATGTAACAATATCGTTAAACAGTTGCGTTCCTAAAATTTCATTGATATTCAACGCAAATCCAAGCGCTGTCAGTTTAAAACTAAATTTGCGGGTGTTGAATAACAATGAATCCCAGACATTTTACAAATTTTTACAAAAATGTTTCCTAAATGAGATTAGGCAGATTTTGGTCTTCTCAAAGACTTATACGAGACTCAGTGTTGTTAGTGAAAAGGATTTTGACTTTCATCCATGTCATAACATATTGGATGATATGAAATCATTAACTATCACATGCATTTAACATTCATCCCAAAATTTCAGAACATGACAATTTACAGTTTTCTTTAAAAATCATAGAACATTCAGATTTATACCAATCACCCGAAAGTGCCATCAATAAAGATACTGGTGATATAACATAATTGATACAAATAGTCAGTTCATAATAAAAAATTCTGAAATTGTCTGTACCCTACAATAAAATGACACCATTGATATTGTTTGTCACTTCTATAAAAGGCAGCTTTATCAGGGTATTTTTGTGGAAACCGAATTGAAGGGGGTCATCGTTTTTGCATATAATACTATAAATAAATGATTATTAGACTACCCAATTTAAACATGTAACTGGGATAACAATTTTATTTGATACAAATTCAGTGAAAAGACAACAACAACGAGAAGTGAAGGCATTCTGTGTAAAGAGCCCTGCTTTGGGATTACAAGACGTTTTGCTTAGTTTGATCATTAATCATATTAAATGTTTGGATTTGTATCAGTACATATAGCGTAAAATTAATGAAAATGCTGTAATTTTTTTACATTTTCCAAACTAAAGAGATCACAGACTTTAAGCCGTTAGGAAGGGGTCTTTAAGTGACTCAAACACTACAATGTATACTTGTAAGATTTAACAGATAATTTTACCCCTTTATTAAATTGCGAAGACATAATCACTTTTAATATTTTTGTGTTAATTATGAAATTCTAAATAAAGTGTTACTTGTGTTTGAATCCTTAAACAAATTACACTTTAATAGTATTTTTGAGTAAATTCAAGGAACAATTGACAAAGCAAGCATAATATATGATGAAAACTATCCCAAACTGTCTCATCACCAATTACCTTAAAACAATGTTACTTGTTAATCAAGTTTTAGTTAATTGAAATTGCAATATATGTGAATGTAATAGAATAATTTATTTAAGTATGATTTCTTGATGAGGATAAAGAAATTTTCTTCAACTATGTGACATTCTATATTGATTAAATAATGGATTGTCCATTTATTTCTTGGTAGGAGGGCAGAGAGGAAGAGATTAAAGACATTTAATTTTTTCAATTCAAAGAATATAAATGATTTAATGACAAAATATTTTTTTTACTATGATGGGGACCAGGATTAATTGAAGTGTACAGCGAGAGTAGATCAAGAAAAAAGGATAAGTTATATAAAAAATTTCTTCACAACTTGACCTTTTATGCAGAAGTACATGGTGTCCAGGTGTTGTCCAATTTATTTTTATTATTGAAAAATGAATAGTCTTGTAAATAAGTACCTCAGAATTTTTGCAGTATCAAACATAAAAGCACACTGAGTGAAGGCTTTCTACTTCAAAAGTGTCATTTTGATATCAATATTTTTATAAGACGCGTACCTTCAGAATCGCAAAATTTGAGAAAATTTTCAGTTGAGAACTGCAATAAACCTTATCAATAGGGAAAAGTGTTGGTCACATTTTTGCAAAGGTTTATTATCTTTCTTAGTATTTGAGATATTGAGGTTTGAAGTTTCGACTTAAAGGGGAGATACATCAAGAACAAAATCAAAATTAAGAATTACGGCATGACACAGATCCAAGTTATTAGCTAACATGTACAAACATTGCACTGTACATCAAACAGTTCGATTTCAAACACATTTTATTGTAAAATTAGGTTAATCTATTTTGCAATGGCAAGTTCATTCCTGATTTGCAAAATTTATGCACGTACTTGTTTTCAATGTTTATCAAAAATGACCTGAATGGTATGAATGAGGTGAAAATTCTACATCCCATTTACGTGTTAACCTACTATCTAATAGAGGAAACCAAATCATTCACAAGTTAAATAGAAAGCGTATAAAATAGAAGGCAGTTTAACTTGCCGATAATGTACTGCAACTAACATTTCTAGATCTGCAACTCTTACATTGTAACGTCACAACAACACAGGACTGTGACATAATCTTGTATGTGGTATTACACTAGTGCAATATTGCTGTATAAATCTTACATTGTGGTATCTTGCATCTGATAAAATAACATATTACACACTACAAAGTTTTTATGTATGCTGTAAATAAGTTTCCCAATCACATTTTTCAATGGGGCACCATGATCTTGTTTTCAACCACAAATCACAACTGCTTATTGTTGTAACTACTTATTTACTCTGTTTATTATCACAAAATTGAGCTGAGAAGTTATTTCAGAAAAATATGAAGACTTTTCTGATATTTTAAATATGAATATGAATATGAATATTCTCGTTGCACACTACTTTTAAAACTTAACCCTCTTACTACTGCATGCACCCAAATGTGCTGAGGATATTTTTAATCTGGATGCCTTATTTAACAAAGCAGGCTTATCGGAATCACCACTAATGGCTGAAATATTGCCCAAGTGTTACTGAACAAAAACCCTCTTCTGTAACTTAATGTTTATCTTCATGATCTAAATCAAAGTTCGGGTAGTTTATTTAAAAACGTAAATAGAAATAGACTAAAATACTAATGACATCTGTTGGCTATTAATCTAATGAGACTTATCATATTATCATAAAATAGTTTATTCTTGAGTTGAAATTGAAGTCATAAGTCATATATACACTTTGAATTAATCCTTTATAGTTTTGTAATTTTTATAAAATTTTATAAATCAATAAAATTACCAAGAAAGTCATAAAAATAATTAAGTAATAACACATAATCATTATAATGTTATTTTTGCTTTAAATGCTTCGGTAAATATAGATACCTTTTAATGAAAACACATATTCTTTTGCAATAAATATAACACAGGTGTGCTTAACTAGCTGCATGATAATAATACCAGTATATTGACCTAAAGCTTCTGATGGTTCTATCAACAGCTCCAAGGAACGCTTACAGCTTCACGCATGAATGACTCTGAACTCGGTCATGCTAGACTTCCTCATTCTCCTAATTTCCTCGCCATATCACAAACAAGACATGGACAGGCCATAATTGACATATCAACTGCATCCATATATTGGTCACTTAGCGAAATCTCAAAATAAGGGCATTTGGTAGAGAAAATTAAAATGAAAAATGTTTTTGAAACATAACAACAATGCTCTGCAGAGTGCAGTGCAATATGAATGTAAAAACTTGTTGCTTCTAAAATCGATATTTGCATGGCAGTTGTACGGTGAGAAGTTTTGAATGACTTGGATTTGGTGTAGAGAAGAGAAAAGCAGAGACGAAAGGTGTTTGTCTTACCCACTAAGGTCCCATACGGTGCAGATAAGAGCGTGAACCCAAGATACCAGTAAATTCCTCCATTTCCAAACACCATCTTTGACGCGAAGCGAGGAAGGGACCCCAATAAAAGTAACTATCGCGTTCACCAGAATAAAGAAAATAAGTGATGATATCATCACCACATAGCCGTCTCGCACTTCTACCGCCGTCGAAAACGGCATTTCTTCTCTGAAGATAGACATTTTGAATACTTTCAACTGTTTCTTTCCATTTGTGTGAAAAGAAAATACCGGAACGCTATGTTCCTAAGGGGTGGTCACGTGACCTGTCGCTTGCAACATGGACAAGCGTTGCCATGTGCGATGTACACAAATCAATAAAATAGGCGATAGATCCTGCAAAAATTGGAACTGTGCACGATATTTAGTCATGTTTCATGTTGGTCTATGTTTATTCTCTTTTCTGCAAAGATTATTACTAGCGATGAATGATACACACAATCGCAAAATCTTAGACTTAGCGCGTGGGCGATCAAGGCATTGCTAGTGTCGCCTGGCGGAAAGAATGCTTTTAGCCACGCCCGTTTTTGTCGTTTGAACGACGGTGCAAGATAATCACTTGGGGGTTGATTAATGCAATGAAATATTTATCGACCCTCTTTAAGCTCAAGATATGTGTTTTATTGTTGTTAAATGTTGCACAAATGTTACACTTGTACAATACAATCAATACATTTCATAACTATGAACACAACATGTGCGGACTTTAACCACTGTAAAATACTCTGTAATATTTTGTTACAAATTGTTGAATAATGTATCAATCACAACCGTTATTGTTTTTATAGTTGAAGATTTGATAAATTCAATAAGAACAGTTGTTTAATTTGTTGGAGTCACATATATGGTTAACGATAGAAATTAATTTATTTCGTTGAAAATATCGAATATATAGTTGAAAATAGTAGTTTTTATACATGTTTATTCTGTCTTTTAACACTTTGATAATCCAATCGAAATATATTTGGATCGCACTGAACAACTTATTTTTTTAGATTGATGATAGCCTTACTTCTGATTACTTGGTCGAAATCCGGACATATTCTACGTCGATGGCCACAAAACATATCTTGAGAGGTATTTTAGATATACATATACATTTGTTAAACGAATTGCATAGATAGTTGGTCAAATGAAGTTGGCGGCAGTTGCCGTTCGATTTGCAATCTATTTTAAAACTATCATTTGTAATGAATATTTACATATTTGTTTTGTAAAAGTAATTAATTTTAATGAAACCAATGGCAAAAATGAACTTGGCGGCAGTTGCCTGTTGATTTCTAATCTAAATTAAAGTGACACAGAGTATCCTTCTTAAAATTTTATTTGGTTTTGATAAGCTACAGAATATCGAATATGCTGATTGAAGTTCATATCTCATCACTGGACTTGCAAATATATCCATTTATGCATAATATCTCTAAAATGCTTGATTTTATGGAAAAATCAAGAAAACATCTCAAATACGTTTAATATTCGAAATTATGCATCCAATTAATCTACCTATTAGTTACAACACCTTATAAACACTATCGCATCGAATATATCTTCCTGTCAGCTTATGACAAGGTTTCAAAATTACGTTTGGCGAATTTGCGCGCGCCACTCGAGTTTTCGATCAAAGTCTTGACTTTGAATGGCCGTAGTTTCGCTCTAATGTACTGATTGACCTTTAACATGTTATTTTCAATAACAGTTAGTGGTTCCCGATGTAATAACATCGATTTCGAAATTTGACATATGTGATCTTATCAACATACTCTGTGTCTCTTTAAAACTAATATTTATAGGCTATACATAGTTGATAAAAAGCAAACCGACTGAAATGCTATGAATTCATAAAAATACATTCAGCAAAGCAAAGCAAATACAAATGTCATAGGAAATGTAAGTGTCCCATCAATTGAACCTGTAAGGTGGAAAAATCTGATAGTGAAAGGTGTTAAGGAATCGCTTGTTTAAGGCTGCACACAAGAAATAACTGATTTTATTGAAAAGACAAACGTTATTGTTTGGATATGATGGAGAAATGATGTGAGTTATCCGTTTTTACAATTATGAATTCTCGAGTATATATTTACTAAATGATATTTTGAACATTCCAAAACCTTACATTTCAAATAATGACACAACTGATTTATTTCCCCCTGGTTAAGACGTTATCGATGACCATAGCAAAAATCAATATTGTTGGAGAACCAGTCAGCATTGTATCGAACCGTGCCTGGTAGGCTACTTGTCACATGAAAAGATGCTTTTATTCTCTTAATACGTAAATCTTAATGTTCCCTTATCGTCAATAAATTTGCATGTTTGTGAGGTGAGGTGATTTGGGGTTTATTACCTATTTCGAGAGTAGTTCACTTGTATCGCGGCTGCTAGTATTATTGCAGGAGAAAGCTGGTAACACGGCTGTGGCTATGAATTGCGATGAAACCTGCGCGCATGGGCTGGATAATTCGAACCAAGGGCGGTATTACGCTGAAAATCAGTGTAACGTTGCATCCAAACCTTACTTAGTGTTGAACAGTTCTCTACTGCAGACAAAGTTGCCGAGCCCCTGGCGGGATTCGAACCACCGACCTCCTGATCCGAAGCCGAACTTGCACATTTGTGAAATCAACCAGGAGTTCATTGTTACATACATGTGATCTCAGAGAACGTTCTGGTACATATATGGATGGAGAGGAGCTCTTACATGCATTTACCTGAATAGTAGTTGTCAGTTTACAGAATAGTTAAAGTGACATGAAACTCATTTCTCACACCATGAATTAGCCAACTAGATCACGTAAGAATCTTTCGAGGTACAGATAAGCTAAACGACTCGGCACTCCCGTTCTCATACACCTTTTCAGTCAAAAGTTTTAGGGAAATAGGTGCGTTTTTTTCCCGGAAAATTTGGATTCTAAGATAAACTTCTGGGATAATACCTTTCCTTAATTTGAAATGGAATCGTCCAAGATGCGTAAAAAGCAATCACTGTATGAAGCTGACATTCTGAAGGTTACACGACAGCTGGAACGACAGAAGAGCGTTGTTATTCTTAAAACTCGAATGGATTCACAAAGGTTAACCGAACTTGGTATGTTCGTCTTATAATCACCTCTATTGATTTAGATGCATTGTCAAGCACACGGTATGGTATTATCACTAGGTTTGTGTTTGATTAGTGTTGCACAGTTAATATATATATACATGTATGTGCATATAAAAACCATTATTAAAGCTGTTACCAAATTTTGAAATCCTGTGTGTTTCTATTCGTTATATTAATAATTCATTCTCTCTCCACAGAGGCAGCTCAGTCATACCCGAGTTAGCCTCTGTTCTATTGCGGCTAATACATGGGATAGAAAGATAGAAATCTGATTGGAGGCAATCGAAGTTAGTTGTGCAATCAGCGACGCCGTTTCAAAAGTGGTCATTCGCAAAAGCTCGGCTATGCCTGTGTGGTTCGGCAAAGCTATCGTTGAAATCTAACATCCAGGGGAGATAACTCTTCCTTCTACAAAACATTGCTTTTTACCTTCTCATTAGTTTTTATTTGGTAAATTCTTTAAAAATAAAATTTATCATAAAACAAACAACAATTTACACAATTATAAAACAGTATGTTTCTAATGAAAAACCCTATCCATATCTGATTTTCAAATATTGTCTCTCTCACACTGTTAATGAAAAATAAGCCTAAAGGCATGATGCTTTTGCAAGTCATGGATGTTCACTATAATAACCCTTACCATGTATAAAAGGTTGTTAATATGTGGATACATAGCCACGTTTATTGATTTTCACATAAAATATGCCTTTTTGTTAATGAATATTTTTGTAATATCAAAATAATGTTTGAACAATTTATTAACATAGCATTTCATTATTTGAAAAAAAACCTTAAACCTTGAAAGATGATTTAACTCTTGTTCTTATGAGTAAACTCGACATATTTAAAATTGTAAATCCTACTTATGATGAACTCGGAAGTGTGGTCTTTCTTTTCTTTCTTTTCTCTCTTCTTGTAGTTTAAATGTACACCAGAAGTACTACAACACCATTTCTTTACATGTCTAGTCATGCTTTGCAGTACACGCATCAATAAGGGTTTTCAATTTTAGGAGCTATTTTGCAAATGCATAATTAAAACATAATAGAGTACAGTTCACGATGAGTCGTTCTGAGGGTTACATCAAATCCAAATTGATACTTTAATCATATTTTTGTGTTTTCAATAATCGACCTAACTCAACAAGTAGCTCAACTAATCGAACATTTTTATTTAACGCATTTTCGACTTTAACTGTTTTGTTTACTTCGATGGCTGTACATAATATGACTAATTTGGTGATAACTGAAGAGTTTTAAGGTTCACGTTCTTTAAACTAGGTTTGATTATAACCTTACTGATGCCCTATACACAAATATCATTAACGTACAGTCATTATTTTATTGCCTTGAATCTATAACTGATTTTTATAAGGGGGCTCTGTATTTTTGCCAATCTGAAAATTAAACAATCGAACACTTTTTTTTTCATGTGAAAAGGTTCAAATTTTGCTAAGCGAATTCATTAGCTGGTATGAATAAAAAAACGTGTCGAAACTGTGACTAAATCTCAATCTTAAACGCTTCCTCCTTGGCGATGCAAAGTTGAATTTTCTTGAAAACAACCTTTTTATAATTACAAAACGTCATATACAAAATTGTCAATATAACAATTCTACTTCAAATTTTGTACAACTGCAATCACAAATTATACATTATCACAACATTGAAAAATACATATTTGAAAACAAAAGTGACTTTCAATTCTATCAGTTCTCCCTCTCCCCTCTCTATATCTGTACTTCTACTGTCCTCTCTTGCTTTCTTCTTTCTTCCAAATGATTAGTATCATTGCTTGTAATTATATAAATTTATTTGATTGAAGTGTTATTTCCTTTGACGGTTACATCATAACTGTTTATACATACAGTATTCAAATACACAACTAGGCCTTTACAAGTAAGTATCATAAAATCATGAAATCATGTAACAAAAAAAAAAATTAACACAAATCTGCATCAGCATCATTTACTCATTAGCTCATAGTGATTCATCCAGACAGACATACACACTCATCAGATCCTTTTTGACCACTCAACACTTATGAGACACCATGACTAGCAAACAATTTCAATGAAGCTGACACACCCATTATGACACTAACACTATTGGTTACTCACACTCACACTATATTGACTCTTATATACAAAGCAACAACAATTCTTTTGTTACGTATGTTTTTTTCATAGAAATTAACTTTAATGTGCACGTTAACTAAAAATCGGTTTCAAAACACTGAGACAGGGTACCAAGACGAAATTGCCATGTTATGTGTGTAAATCATGGAATAAGGACTATATACGAAACATTTTGTAAAATCTGTGTAAGACGAATGGTGTTCATAATTGGCAAGTGGAGTGAACGTTTTATAAATGATCAAGACACGTTAAATATGTCCTTCTTGAAAAGAAAGCTTTCTATGAAGAATTAAACATTATTTTGCAATGATTTACAGAAATGAACGTCGGAGACTTGTGAGAGCGTCCATTTTTTTAGAATACTAACTATCAAGAATCGAACTTATTACATAGACAAGTCTCCTCTCCTCAGAGTCCGACCGCAGCCCCGTATAGTAGATCGCGTGTTCTGAAGATTGCTCAGTCAACCAATCACAAGTCGACGGCAAAAGCCTTCGGTTTAAAGCTGGGGGCAGGTTACTCTTGTCAACCATGCTTTGAACATAATCATCGATTGCGGTCTTAAAAGCGAGACAATGTGATTGGTCCAATAACGACTGAGTTTCGACTGCACTAAACTTGTTAAAACATGCAACGTACGGGTGTGCGGTCAGACCTAGTGTAGAGAATTTCATATTTTGAATATTATCTATAGGCCGAATTTAATCAGACTAATTTTTTTCTTTCACAGAGCTGTTGCTAAATCATCAGACATGTCAGTTATTGAGCTTGATTCGTTTGTGATGCTTACCAAATTTGCAGCAACTGCAACAGCATCTTCAAAAATCTGGAACACCTTTCAACAATGATGTCATGCACGACTGAAGACTTAGGCAAGTATTTAACCCCGCCGTTATCATGGAAATATTCTATGCGAGGTAAGCGAGCTTTAAATGGTATACTAAGGACGTTAAATATGAACTGTTTAATAAATAGCCAGATGTTCTTCAAACTATTACCAATCTTAACATATGGCTGTGAACTGTGGGGGTATAAAACTTATGATGAACTTGAAAAAATCCAAAGAATAGCATGCAAAAGGTATCTTAAACTAGCTATTAAAACACCTAATAATGCTGTCCTCGGTGAATGTGGCCGTTTTCCATTATTTGTCAATACCACTGTAAGAGCTGTCAAATATTGGCTCAAGATAATCAGAATGCCTGACCATAGATACGTCAAGAAATCATATCAAATGTCACTTCTCTATGATACAAATGGTAAAGTAAACTTGGTAACTAAAGTAAGAAACATTTTCTGTCTAATGGGTTTATCGTCTGGACAAATCAGGGAGTACAAAACACTAGTCTTTTTTAGGAGAATTCAAACAAAGAATTAAAGATGTGTTTATATCAGATCGGTTTAGTTCGATAGATCAATTAGCTAAACTTCAAAATTATAAAACCTTTAAACTCAGATTTGAAACTGAAGAGTATATAAATTCACTTCAAATAGATAAATTTAGAAGCACTTTGGCAAACTTCCGTTGTGGAACACTCCCATTAGAAATAGAAACTGGTAGGAAAAATGGTAAAGAACGCAAAGATAGAACCTGTAGGCTATGTAAATCAGGAGAAATAGAGGACGAATATAATTTTCTACTTCATTGTAAGCCACTGTAAGTATATTAGAAAACAATACCTCAATGTTGCAACAGCATCAAAATACCATTTGGTTAAATTAATGTCTGATAAGAATAAAGAGTGTTTAATGAATGTTGCCATGTATATATACCATGCTATGGAACTACGAAGCACACTTATTACATAAGCATCTTTCCAAACTATGTTTCTTCTACAACGTAAACGCATGTGCATTATGAGTGTCCATGTTATATGTATTCTATGTAGTCATAGGCCGTTGGCCTAAATATCAACCGTAAATAAAGAATTGAATTGATTGACTGAAGACTCCCAACCGACCACATGACACTGTGTTGCCTGTCACGTTCATATTTCGTGTTTCATGCTAGCTGAAAACCAACTATCTATCTGAAGGCCTTGCAATATTGTCAATGTCAGTTCATTATCGACGTTATCAACAAACATTTTCCATGTTAAATATTCGGCCAGAAAAAATACAACGTTGCTTGAGAGCTTGTCCACTAGGTAAGTTGTGTTATCAGTACACTGTTAGTAAAATATCAAGTATTAGATTGTTTTTTTTTATTATCATGTTGGTAAGACACATAGAGAATACTAAAAGACGTCCTGTTTAGTAACATTTTCATGAAACGAGTGAATGGTTTGGTATTAAACGAGCGAAAGCCAGTTAAATACATATACCATTCACGAGATTCATAAACATGTTATTAAACTTGACAAAGTTTAGTATTTGATTTATTACTGGTTTAAATACATCATCAAAAACATAGGGCCCTGTCACACTTAAGCGTATAGCAAGTGCGTTTGAGTTGCGTATGGATTTTTTCTCATACGCAACCAGTACGCTCAAAAATTTACTGTATTTTGCCTTACGTGCACCGCACATAGAGCGATCGTTTTACGAACTTTGCGTTTTCGTTGCGTTGCGGGTGCGTTTGCATATCCCCACTTTGTTTTTGCAGATGCTTGCATATGCAGAGCGCATACATACCGTACTCTAGACGCTCACAACCTATGTCTACCGCATGCCTTGCGCGAACAAAGCGAACATATTCCGAGCCCTTTGCGTCTTCACATAATTTCCAATCCTTTCTGTCTTTGTAGTACGTTTTAGTAGGTATATATATATACAAAGGGATCTCTCGAAAACTAAAAGCTTGTTACCAATTGCAAGACAATTTATCTAAAACAAAAGCGTACTGAATAAAGTTAAGTTTACTGGATTCATTTCTTTATCACATGTGATTAAAAAGAGTTCCCATTTAAATGGCAGTCCGCAGTTTTCGCCTGTTACTTGATCATTTATGTACGAATACATACCCCTGGATTGAGGTATTGAAACGTTTCGAACTTATAAATCAGAAAAAAACCATTCTTCTCCCCATTGAACCTTAGGTCGGATTTTTTCTGCCATATGCACCCACCCTATCCGATTTGTTTACTCAATATGTTATGCTTAAACAATAGCATCGGTTTCACCCTGTCGCTTTTGGTCCGGACCTGCCTTATTCAAGGATAACTTACATTTGTAAAACACTTATTATAATTTTTCCATTACCTAGACATTTGACCAGAAGATTATCCTGGATAACTCCTATATAACCAATGGAATAATACACAAGTTTAGTCTAATGGTATATTTGGTAGCCTGAAATCGATTTGCAGCTGAGAAGTCTACACTGAAAACATAAAAAACAAAATCAATAGCTTCTTTATGATTTTCTTTACATGGAAATGCAATGCTAAATGTATTTACTTTTTATTCATTCCTTCTTTTCTTTGATTTACTAGAATTAGTATACATATTTAATTCATTATGTGTCTATTTTCAACGTTTTGTTACTTTTAATAAATGATTGATGGCAATTCTAAAAAAAAATTGGTTTTATAATTTCTATGTGTATTTGTTACCATAGTTGGGTAGTTTAGACTCTTGATTCTTTAATCCTACAATATTATAGTGCTATATGAAAAAAGGAGACGAAATGAAAACTATCAAATGGTATACGGAGGTGTTATGCTCACCAACTCTTTCGTTATGCTATCTATATCAAATTCACAATGTACCCTATGTACGCTATGAGTGCGTTGTTATACGTTACTCATAAGGAAAAACTGGACAATGCATTTTTCCATTGTTATCATTCGGTTTAAGATCGTTCTTCATACGTGCTCCATTTGCTTGAAGAGCGTTTTGTGTACGTCTTTTATGCGTAATCAATGCGTTGGTTCGGGACATCAACTCACACTGCGTATGAAGTGCATACTCATCCCGATTACCTAACGTCCATGTACCGTCCTCGACCGACGTAAAACCGATACGTTGCGTGTTAACCGTACGCAGCAAAGTTTTGAGCATGCCCAAAACTATCAAGCGTATGAAAATGGTCCAAGCGCATGCCGACGTACAAGAAACGACCTTGACACAACTAAGGTGCGGATGAGTTGCGTGTCCTGCGTACGGCTGCGTATTGATGCGTATGAGAAAAATTGTCATACGCAAGTCGTACGCAGTGAGTATACGCTGAAGTGTGACAGGGGCTTTAAAGAAATGCCCGCTGACAATGTGACGTCATTATGACGTCACCTTATTCGGTCAGCGCGCTATGTTATGTCACATATATGCGTAAAACACATGGTAGATTTTTAAACAGCGATATCTTCAACGGGAGAGTAATAAAAAGATTAATCCATTGTGTAATGGAGTGACAAAATCTTGTCGGAAATCAACAAGTTTATTACTCTGTTTTCAACCGAGTAAATAGTTTGTACAATGTCGATTGATATTGGAGAGAAATCATCATACTTATACAGCTGCCTATCGTAAGTTTGTTCACTTGCTTGTGTATTTTAGTACAAATATCATGCAATTTTTGGTTTCTTTTTGACGTCAAAAAATAATGCCAGGACCACTTACAAAGAATCATCATTGTCCATGTGTAAAATAACCATTTCCAAACCATATTTCGGGATCGTCTCGTCACTGGTGCTGAATGTCGATATTTGGCATGGTTAAATAGGCTGATGGGATCATATTTGTGAAATTCGGATTTTCTTAAATTATGTAAACTATGTAGGAAATAAATCAGAACAGTTACATTGCCTTAATGCAAAGGAACAAATATAAATAAGTTCTGAAGCTTTTGATCTGCTATGAATGGTTAAATAGAAAACAGTGTTTTCGAAATTTTGACCCCTGGTCACTTCCATGACCTGCCAAATTTGTTACGGTTATCTATTACGTATGACATGCGAACATGTTGATGCAAACTGAAACTTATCTTTTGCAGTGAAATTTCAACATTATTGGTTTCGTTTTGGCAATGCTAAGATGTCTCAAAGACATACCAAATTACATGATAATTGCACTAGAATATAAGATAAGTGAACAAACTAAAGGTACGCAGCTGTAGAGCACATGTTTTGGAGCAATTTGCTCTTTCATATATTGAAGTTCTCTGTCAGGCTATTGGGAATTTGTGTTCGATAACCCTATCATGTCTGTTGTGTTTGTTATAGTCAAGGGACGATTTTAACATTTTATGGACGTTTCAGAAACGCAGCCGGTTATGATTCGATTAGAATTAGTATCAACATCGTAAACATATAATCTCTTTACATGAATTTTGTTTGTGTATATGTATGTAAATACTGATTCAGAAGCACGTATGTTTAGGCCTACCTTATCCCATCAATTGTATATAGAATCGGAATGCAAATATATTTTACATGCATTGAAGACAAATCGATCCACTCCTATAGTATGCATTTCAACTTTCAGAGTCTATTTTGTAATGTTGCAAACAAAGCTTTTTAACGTTCTGCCTGCTGGATTGTTTTGAAGTTTTTGCTTGGAGCTCCAAAAGTGTAAATTTTAACAATGACGTCATATTGAATTCTATCATATTCAGCTTCTCTCGCCTTTCTAAAACACAGAATTAAAAAAATATATATATTCTTGTAAATAAATAGATTTTCTTACTTGTCATAGTTTTTCTTTCCCCCAAATATCTAATAATTTACGTCGCTTTTCTTATTGAAAATACGTTTGATATTTCTAATTCGTCACTTCTTGATAACGGAAAACTTTATCCTTATAATTATTTCATTACGAGAAAGGCTATTGATTTGTGATTCAAAATATATAATTTTGTCAACATTTACGGAACACGTTTGTTGTTTGTATGTCAAAAGGTCAAATTTCAATGACGTGTCATTTAGTAATTAAAGTCCGTGTTGCCGGCCTGCAGCAGGGAGAAGTTTAAAGCATATTTCTCTTGTGATACTAATACCAGAGTTTGCTCTTACAACAGTTACTCATCTTTGGTGTATCTGATCGCAATCTTAATTTATTTAGAACGACAAATCCATATCTCTTATGACTTGATAAGAAAAACTTAACAACCACTGTGATATTCTTAAACACAGACCTCTAACCGTTCTTCTTGTTTCATTCTGTATCATCCATCCACGTTGTGGATACATTAAGTTCAAACATAATTGTTGCTATGCATTATAACGAATATAAAATTATACTACGAAATGAGAACATCAGCTTGAACTGACATCCACCGTTGATAGCAATAGAGAATATTTCATATAAAACTAAATTAAACAGCAAAATGTCAATCAGCTGTAGATGGGGTTTTAACACAAGACCTTCTGTACTGAAAGCCAACACATCATCATATAGGAGAATTTCAGTCAGCCGTTGATGGGGTTTGAATCCAAGACCATTTGTAGCGAAGGCAGTTACATTGCGGAATGCTCATGTCATTGAAGAGTCAACAAATCTGTACAATTGATTCTTAGTAGTGTAACATTCCCCAGAACGAACAAAAAATCTCGAACTTGCAGAACACATCATTTATTCAATAAATTAATAAATCATAAATTACACGATGTGATGATATGAGATAAATAGCGATGGTTGATAATCATCTGAGGGAAGTGATGTCCCTGCTAATAGCCGTATCCATAGCCAGCCATGCCTGAAAGGGAATCACGTCTGAATCACCAAAGAGGTCTTAATACATGTATATATGTTACACAATATTTACAAAAATAAAATAAAATATCAAAAGATCGACAAAGGTGCTTTTTTAGTAAGCGATTGTTTCAAAATGTTCTAGTTTCACGTTTATAAGAGTGTCAATATCCTCAATATAAACCAAATACTTATCCTCAGCCAATAATCTGATGCCTATTGGAGATGTTCTAAAAACTACTTTTGAGATGCAATATGATTAAAAACGAAAGGATATTGATGAAGGAAGGAATTGTTCAGAATCTGAAGACTGATTGTTCTTCATGTGATTTATCACATAGTGCAAACATTATTTTTTTTAAATTGTTATATAGGCCTAAGACCAGATGTCCAACAGACTTAAAATTCTCGTTTAATACGAGACCATATTGATCAGTTTAACAATGATAATGACTATATGTACCTTTGCCCTTGCCTATCATCATGGCGCCGCCAAGGAAACCGTTCATGCCCATATAAGGGAAAGCACCAGGGTACATAGATCCGTACATCCCTCCCATGTACATAGGGTTGTACATATTGTACATGTTGTTCATGCCGTACATCCCGTTCATTCCATACACGCCAGGATGGTACATGCCAGGCATACCGTACATGCCACCCATGCCATACATGCCGTAGCCCATTCCTTTCATAGATTTCATGCCCATTCCTTTCATAGATTTCATGTCCATTCCGTAATCCACTGGTTCAGCCAGGGCAGCAACAGCCAGACAGGCAACAAGGGCGATAACTCTCATCATCTTTGGTTGTTTGCTGAAATATTCAATACAGAATGGTTCAATGGATAATATAGAAGGTTTATTAATGTCATAAAATCACTCGATTAATGTTAATTTTTCATTGTGATCAGGTTGAAGAACGTTTTGTCTCCTGTGAAAAATTTGAAATTTGAAAAAAAGAAGTAATTAAAGATCACACTTGTTTAAAACGATGGAAATGTGTTCAAAAGGCAAATGATCAAGTCATATTACTTACGTAGCAAACTTTGAGTCGTTAAAATTTTCATTTTAATATAAATATTTGAAAAGTCCCATCATTCCTACAATAGTCACTAAGTACTCGTCGTTAATCTCTACATAACACTACAATATATTTAAAAAGAGTTCGTAAACATGAGGAATAGTCTTTTTTTACATTTAAGTAAAATTTCTTAAAATGGTAATTGGTTTGAACATTACTTAATGAGTAACTTCATTTGTTACATAAACACTCAATACCACGATATGTGTAACGAAAAACATTGTTCTCAATGGAGATATCTATTTAATTTTGAATTCAATATTTGTTTACGCGATTAACTCCTTGGATAGTTTATCATTGACCTTTCAAGAAGATGTTTGAAAAATATGAAATCTTATCAAAGCAGATTTTTGACAAAATGAAAAAGAGAATACAAGAAGAAATCTTACCTTTTGATTCTTAGTGATCCCGGTAAAGCCTTGAGTTCGAATGATACAACAGAGTCTCCAGGATATTATATAGCAATTTTGACACAGTGAAAATACGTAGTAGAATTCCTCACCCACAATCACGATGACCCGGGGGTCAGACAGTTGGTCAATGACGTTCATAGTCCCACTCAATGGGAGTGCTTTACGCACCATGCCCCGAAGAAATCCAGACTTAAAAATGTAACCCTGTTTATAAAATAACCCCTGTCCATGACGACATAATTCGGACGAGGAAGTTGTCATCTTAATCATCCTTTCACTTAACTAATGAAAATTACGCCATGTCTATTTCTGGAGCAAACTTTTAAATCCCATTTACACCTTTACATACACCTCTTTTGATATTCATGTTAGTATTTTGAACTAACAAAATTGGCGGAAATAAAAAAATATATTTCTTTATGAATATTTATTTTATTAAAACAACTAATTTGATATAATTTTGCAAGCAGAGGTATACTGTGCTTAAGTCACATTTCAAAGACGAAGATTTGACATTCCTGAATTCCTTTTATTTTTAAATTCTAGTTATTTGTATAGTTGGACTCTATTCTTTGTCAAATTATTAAATGTAGAAACTATTTTCTAATGTCACTTAAACAAGTGTGAACTAATCATGGATTACCGTATTCGTCCTATTAAGCGCCCCCTCCCTAAAAAGCGCCCCCTATTACAAATTTCCATGTAACAGAGCGCCCCCCCCCCCCCCCCCCCACTTCCCGTCTCATTGTTATGTTTTTTTGTTGTTGTAAGTGTAGGTGTATGGAAGGATACATCACTACTTTTCTACTTACCTACTTATCATTGTAAACCTTCACATAGAGAGGCGAATAGATCTTTAACTTTGATAAATTAATCGACTTTCACAATTTCGAATATTAAATTTAAGAGAAATATGAACATTCATTTGTCAGGTGAAGTCAGGTAAATAGATCCCTAACTTCGGTAAATTAACAAACTTGTAAACTTTAGAATTTTAAATTTATGAGAACTATAAACAACGAAAATGTAATTCGAATCCGGCCCCCTGCTACCATGCAACGACTCCACCATCTGAGCTACAGAGGATTGATACAAGTAAATGTACTTCTGGTGTGTCATGTCTATATTGTTTCCCCCTATTTTATCCTACCGGTATGTAAAGTTTGAACCAAGTTTTAATGTAACGAAGTTAGTAAATGTTTTCATCCGCAATTACAATAGTGTTGTAGATATTCTATTTATCTAAATAGACCAAGACTTGTATACAAAGAGAAGGATTAAGGCTAATATAACTTAAATATAATTCGACCAGAGTATGGTATTAGTCAGATATACCCAGAGAAGTGTCTGTTTATCTACAACATATTCTTACGATTTAAAGACCTCGTTACATGAATGAACGTATGACCATGTACATCAAAGTCATGTCGATGACACATTTTAAAAGGTCTAAGACGTAGTTTAATTAGAGTGTAGTGGAGCTAGGTAGTCATAAAAGGGAGGAACATATTTCGTATTGTCACATCTTACTATGCAGAAAGAAGCCCTGTTGAATAGATTTGTATCGGCTTCTGTTTTCTTCCATAACGGATCAAATGAAGTATCAAATAAAATAGTCAAATAAAAGAGTCAAATGAAAAATTTTCAATAATGAAAGCTACGACCTCTACCTTCAGAACTGAAGTTAATGACAGTTAATTGCAGTTGAGTTTTCAAGAGTTAAAAGTTAAAGGTCAAGTGGATTGTGACATCTTCTTACATACTTTACAAGCAGTTCCAGCGAAAGTGATTTCGCATTTGGGTCTACGAACCTTTAATGGATTCCTAGAAGGGATTTGAAAGGGAATTTTGAAGCCATTGCCAAAAGATATAAATGTTTGGTGAACAAAGAGAAGGAGAAAGGGTGAGTTTGTTCCGTCTCAGATAAAGGGGAATTTTCCAAATGAAGGCGTGGAGTACTTCTAAAAAGGTATTTTGTTGTATGTTGTGCATTTTAAGTGGCTAACGGACATAAAAGGGCCAGTCCTATCTGGTATTTATTGTGGAAACGAAATTCAAGGGGACATTTCAATTTATGCATATACTTCTATTGCTACATGATTATTACACAAACAAGATTAATATTTAACATTTTATTTATTTATATTTATCAACTTGATAAAAGAATGCACAGAAAAAGATTTTATTTCCACAAGAATGCCCGATAGGACTGTCCCTTTAACCAATCGAAAGACAACCTATAAAGGACGAGTAAGTAAGACGTAAATGGGGTAGAAGCATTAAGGGTAACTCTCAATTTTCTTTTCTACTGAAGTGAGGCAATGGACAAATAATTATTTTATTAACCTTGAAAGTTAAAATGAATAATGCATTGGTATCTGATTACTCCGCAATTACTGTAGATTGTACAAATGTGTTATTGTAAACATATCAGGTTGCAAATCGACAACACTTTAAAAGTCAAAGAATTATGTTTCCAGTAGGTATTTTACAGTCAATACTGGTAAATCTTATTTCAGGATCAAAGTACCAGGTCCTTAGTATGGTAAGTGCACATATGATTCGACACTAATGTACCACACTATATTTTTAGTGAATATTTATTTTATCCATAAGGAAATCCGTGAGAAAATATAATGAAATGCAAGCTTGGATAACGAAAGTATCGCCAAATATTGAGCAAATCTTCAGCAATGTGTACTGTCCTACTTGTCAGCATTATCTTCTGCCTTAAAGGGGGTCTGCAACCTGAATTTTTAACTTCCAGTGTCTTATTATCAGGGCCCCGAAAGAGTCGCAAATACTCGGTAGGGACAAAATCGTTTGGTTGCGAACCGCTTACAGCTGACAGCCGGTACCAAGTTTGTGTCATGTGACCCCCCTTACCCGTCTGGATGCTCTTGTTAACGATGGTCAATGAGGTTTCACGAGCCAGGTTGTTGATCCCCTTTAAGCGCACATTGCCTATACAGTTTTATCAGAAAAAAACTGTATGCAAACCTTTCGTTTAGATGCCTACCTAGATTCTATTGAACATATATTGGAGAGCATTTGTGAGTTTTTCTTACTTCGGGTTATTGATAACATTTGATTGACGTAATGAATGCTGAATGAAGTTCTGTTATCTACTGCCTTATGTATGTTCTGGTGGGTCAGAGAGCTGTATCTTATCTTTTATGGACGCCTCAGTAGTACTGTTTTTAATAAGTGATATCACTTTCACCAATAATCTCTCTATTGGCATTTAAGTGGATATCCCTATGTTAATCCCTAAGCAAACATAAAAAACTTTTTAGAAATATTAAAGACAATAAATTGACCAACTCTTTATTTTTCATCTTTTTTGTGTGTAAATACAATGTAGGTAAAGTGGTCTGTTATGAAAATATGCAGTGTCTACTGACAAATATAATAAAACTGCTGTGACTATGTGTCTCAGTTCACCCAGCTGCAAATGGGTACCCGGGGAGGCATAGAATGGTCCCTAACCTAAGCGCCACATATGGACGCCGGTTGAATACTCCCCAGGGATTTGAATTGGAAAAAATGATTGGATTGCGAAAGAATGCCATTGACCAGGGGAAACAATGTAAGCGCCTTGAGCAACCACTAGTGGATGGATATGTGCGCTATATAAATATTCATATAATAATAATAAAAGAATTTACTATTTCAAAGATTTAATCATGTTTGTCGACGTTCAATTACTTAAGTTGTACTGTATATGCATGTTATTATTATTGGGACTAAAACAGGGTTGACTGCACTATTTTAATCTTAAGAGTAGATCTATCAAGGTTCATCTTACTTTAAATTTGTATCGACTAAAAACGTCATGGACAACTTTGGATAAAATACAATGCTATGCATTGCATGGTGTCTCTCACTTAACGAAAAACAGCTGCATGTAAAAATGCAATCACACTTGTTATAATGGAATCTCACCCAAGTGTCCTTTTATATCAATTATGTGTCCAATTATATCAATTGCGAGTTTATTAAAGTAAAATATTCCCGAGGCATGACTAGGATATGTTTATTTTATCCGATAGGTATGATAAGTTCATAATAATTCATTGTAGTTTTATAACGTTTTCATGAAAAAGTTCTATTAGTATCTAGTTCTATGTGCACTTGTGTTGACGTCTGAGAATTGTGATGTCATTAATTGATGATGTAACATAATTGTGTTGACATGGACTTGCTGACACCAGGCCATTGTTCTAAATCTACTGTTGAAACACTAACTTAGAAGAGATCAAGGGATCATACAACAGGCGACATGCCATGTGAAACACAGTTTTGGATGATAAAAACAAGATTTTTTTATTCAAGGAAAAATTTCTCGTAACCACTTATCAACAGCAGAATTTCCGCCAACCGTTGGTTGGGTTTGAATCCAAGAGTTCTGTACCGAAGGCAATTGAATTGCGGAATGCTCAGTCATGTCATTGAAGACGTCATCAAACCTCTACAAATGCCTCTAAGTTGTCTAACATTCCCCAGAATGAAATAAAAAAGATTTGGACTTGCAGCACACATCATTTATTCAATAAATTAATAAATCATAAATTACACGAGGTGATGATATGAGATAAATAGCGATGGTTGATAATCAGCTGAAGGAAGTGATGTTCCTGCTAATAGCCGTATCCATAGCCAGCCATGCCTGGAAGGGAATCACGTCTGAGTTACCAAGGAGGTCTGATAAACTGTTTATATGTTACAATAATATATACAGTATAAAAATCGACAAAGTTACCCTCTTTGAGACTGATTGAATATTTTAGATATATAGCAAACATATTCTAGTTTTAAGTTTATAAGAGCGTCAATATTTTCAACATAAACAAAATATGTATACTTTAAAATATGTTCATGTCTACGAGCGGTTTTCTAAAAACTACTTTTGAGATGCAATATGATTAAAAACGAAAGGATATTGATGAAGGAAGGAATTGTTCAGAATATGAAGAGTCATTGTTGTTCATGTTATTTATTATATAGATAAATAAAAAAAATATTTTAAAATTGCTATATAGACCTTAGACCAAATGTTCAACGGACTTAAATACCACTTTTTAGATGTAGCCATATACATATATATAAATTGTTTAAACAATGATAATGAATATCGTAAGTACCTTTGCCCTTGCCCATCATCATGGCGCCGCCAAGGAAACCGTTCATGCCCATATAAGGGAAAGCACCAGGGTACATAGATCCGTACATCCCTCCCATGTACATAGGGTTGTACATATTGTACATGTTGTTCATGCCGTACATCCCGTTCATTCCATACACGCCAGGGTGGTACATGCCAGGCATACCGTACATGCCATACATGCCGTAGTCCATTCCTTTCATTGATTTCATGTCCATTCCGTAGTCCACTGGTTCAGCCAGGGCAGCAACAGCCAGACAGGCAACAAGGGCGATAACTCTCATCATCTTTGGTTGTTTGCTGAAATATTCAACACAGAAAGTTTTAATGGAGAATATAGAAGGTTAGTTGATGATATAAGATTTTTCGTTAAAGATCCACGTTGGATCTTCATGTTGGTAATTTAAAGAACACTATGTCTACCATTAATTGTTTACACTACACTTGTTATAAAGAGAAAATAATGTAGTTCCGTTATGTAATTGTATTCACTTGAAGAAAGATCAAGGAACGTAACCTGACCATATTGCAAATGTTTTAAATTTAAAAGTTGCACTTTAACATGAATATCTGAAAAAATGCATACAATAGAATTACTGCATTTATTCAGCTTCCTTCATGAAGAAAGTACAATCTTTATCGTTGTCTGTAGGTATACAAAAATGTAAGCACTCTTACAATAGTCACTAAGTGCTCGTCGAACTACAATAAATCTTAAACGAGTTTGTACATAATGAGTTTTAAAAATTATAACCAAATATCTCTGAAAGGGTAATTTGGTCGAAATGTCGTTTAAATGTATTTGTTCTGAAGACAAACACGAAATATCACGAATGTGTTATTAACATACTGTTCTCTATAGTGACAAATATATAATTTTAATTTTTTTCCTTGTGAAAGTGTGTTGAAAGTAACGTTAGCCTATCAAAAGTTTCTGAAAAATAATAAATTGTGTCAAAAATCTTGCAAGAAAAAATCTTACCTTTTTATTCTAGGTGATCACAGTGAAGCTATGAGTTCGAATTAAAAAAGCAGAGTAACATGGGTATTATATAGCATTTTTGACACAGTGGAAATACGTACATCGACGTCCTCACCCACTTTCACGATGACCCGGAGGTCAGACAGTTGGTCAATGACGTTCATGGTCCCACTCAATGGGAGTGCTCAACGCACCATGCCCCGAAGAAATGGACACTTAAAAAAGATTTACCTGCCAATAAAATCACACCTGTCCATGACGAAATAATTCGGACGAGGAAGTTATCATTTTAAAAGCATTGGATATTTAAAACTAAAATTTGCCATTTGAAATGAGGAAGTATCTGTTAATATGATTAATTAACTATGGTTTTAGTATGTATGAGTGAATACTTCTACGGATAGTTCGACAAGCGTGAAGTGATTAGTAAATAGTTTATTGAAAAAAAAAATGAGATTACTTGACACTCAAATTTACTTAGACTTTGCCGAACTGCGGCATGCTATCTGATCTGTCTGATGCTGTTTCATCGCATTTTAAGAACAAATATAATTCGAATTATTTTTGTAGTTTCAGATTTTAAAAAGATTCGTTGTCACAAGGATTTGATGAGAATGAGGAGAATGATAGTTTGTGAGTTTGTGTAGGAGATCTAAAATGGAAAAACACATGATCAAGGGTATGTAGCTTCCGAAACGCATATGACGCATCAACTCGTCAAAACATCTTTATCTATAAACACATTGCAAGTGAATTTAAAATTAAAAATTTATCAACATTTAAACTTACAAGAAGACATCTACAAATGCCAAGGAATAAATCTTCAAACGTAGAAAAACACATCTATAAATACATGGGAATTCCTCCCCAGACGTAAAAGAACACAGCTATAAATGAACGGGAATGTATCTTCAAAAGTTAAAGAACAAATGTATAAGTGCATGGTACTCTTTGTTGATTTTGCCAAGGCTTTTGCTTTGTACAGAGGGATAAACTACGGAAACTTTCAGGATTTCATGGCCTTAGCAACAAATAGATAAACTATTGTGCAGCATTTTTGAGAATGTAAAGGCTTGTGTGTGAAATAATGATGAGATATCAAAGACTTTTATAAGTCAACTAGGAGTGAGGCAAGGGTGCATTTTAAGCCCATTTCTGTTTACCTTTTTCATAAATGAATTAGCAGCAAATATATTCTAACTGCACACAATGCATTCAGCTACATTCTGATATTACCCAAATATTTTTATTATTGATTGCAGATGACATTATATATTCTTTTCTCATCAACAATCAAAGGTTCACAGAGTCAAATTAAAGGACTTAGCTGTTACGGTGACATGTGGAAGTTATCAGTAAACATGAATAAAATTAAACTTTTTGTATTAAAAAATGGAAGCCAGCTATCAGGTAATGAACATTGATATTTAGAGAAGAAAAATTGAAACTACAGGTTTCTACAAATATCTTTGGGTTCACTTCAGCAGAAATCTCTCATGGGATAGACATTCAAAACAAGCTGCTTTTCCAGCAAAGAAAGTGTTCATCATTCTCTCCCAACAGAGGCAACTCAGTCATACCTGAATTAGCCTCTGTTCTTTTACGGCTAATACACGGGATAGAAAGGTAGATATCTGATTGGAAGCAATCGAAGTTAGTTGTGCAATCAGCGACGCCGTTTCAAAAGTGGTCATTCGCAAAACCTCGTCCATCTCCGTGGGGTTCGTCAAAGCTTTCGTTGAAATTTCACATCAAGGGAGGTAATTCTTCCTATTACAAACCATCACTTTTTGCCTTCTCATTAGTTATTTTTTGGTTGATTAGTACCATAGAATCTATCATAAAACAAATAATAATTTACACAATTATAAAACAGTTTCTATCTAATGAAAAACCCTATCCATATCAGATTTTCAAATAGTTTCCCTCTCACACTGTTAATGAAAAATAAACATAAAGGCATAATATTTTCTTTGTCACTAAACGACCGTTAAGAACTCCCTAAGTCATGGATATCCAAACGGTGTTTTCATTGGCTGCAAATAAGGGAGATATTTTAAGTCACAACTTGTTTGCCGCTGGGGCAATCTGCTGGAACCCCATGATCTAGGCGTAATAGAACAGAGGCTAATTCAGGTATGACTGAGTTGCGTCTGTGGGGAGAGAATGAGTGTTCATATGTATATAAAAGAATCTAAAGGCCTTAGGGAATATTTCATGCCATTCTTTTATTTAGATATTTGATGTAAAGATACTCCCAATTCGGTTGTATGGAGCAGTTATTAAATATTGCCTTAGACTTTTTGAGATGCCTTCATACAAATTACCGAAAAAGGTTTTTGACATGATGGTAGTTTATGATAACAAGGTAAGAGACATTTTTTGATGACGGGTATAAGAGAATTAATTTTCAAATGTGGTTTTGATAATATTTGGAACAAACAAAATGTGTATTCAAAAGCTATTTTATGCAGGTATTATATGGTATGATGACTTTTGTATATAATGATTTAACGTTCGATTCATGTGTACCAGATGTGCATATAATGCATTTAACAAATGTACGACAGGCCTTTGGCCTATAAGTATTGGATTAATAGGGATAAGGATTGATAGAATTGCACGGGAATGTAGCTTAACAAATAAAAGAACACATCTATGGGAATGTATTCTTCAAAAGTAAAAGAACACATGTAGAAATGCACGGGAAACCAAAGCGTGTTTCTAACTATCTTACGAGGTGTTTGTTATAAATTAAGTGTATTCAGTCCCAACGTGTATTTATACAGAAATTCTCCTTAAGCAAGATATATCAAATGATTAAAAGAAATATTTTAACTGTCAGTGATACGATATCGGTAAATCTATAAGATAAGATAAGATAAGATAATCTTTATTGTCCCAAAAGGGAAATTTGTTTTGTAAAATTACAATTCTCCAGAAATGTGATGACAACTAATTACATAATATTCAAAACAATTCATATCAAAAACAATTCACATAGACTAGAATGCATGTACAACGTGATGCAACATTAGACAGAATTTATTTCTCTTATGTTGCACCGAATGAACGATTTGCGGAACCTGTTTGTTCGAAAAGTCGGCCTACGTCCGGAAGGTAATGTTGAAAATTCCATGTTGAAAAGTGGATGGGAAGGATCACCCAAAATTTTGTTTCCTTTTTTTGATAACTGCTTCTTATAAAAACTGACGATCTTTTCAATGGGAAGCCCAACAATCTTTGATGCAGCATTCAAGATTTTGGACAACCATAATGTTAAACATACCAATAGCGTTCTGATTCTGGTACAAGATCAGATTTAATTCGTTACTTTTCAACTGTTTTTTTCAAATTTAACCTCCACCAAACCTTGTCGCCCGGAAGTAAAGTGAGTTCATAGATCCCTTTTATACAAATGTAACCAGATTGCTTATTACTTCAAATGACAGGGATGGACAACTTTAGTTTCAAGAGTTATGGTATCATGACTGAACATGCAGCATAGCATTACCATCATAACGTATCGGCAATTTTCAATCCTAACCATTTTCAGGACAAACCTGATACTCAAGTATTTCAAAATGTCAAAAATAGAAAACATCAAAATATTGATGATTGATAATTCACTGTGAATACTTCCTTGTGGGTGTCACTTACGACATGGAAAGTATGTAGTTTGGTAATCAATATTTGAAAATCTACTTTTTATGCTCTTGTGTCAAAATAACCGCATTAAAGCTACGACACGTCATTGGCAGGTTCTTGGTTTCTTGGCTTCGGGCAGTCATGATCTAGAGAAGGGTAGGGCATCCTGCTTGTAGATACTGTATATAAGGAATCTCATCAGTTCACTCGGCCATTCGTCCTTTCTTGCATTCTGTGATCACCCTCTGGTAAGATCTTGAACATTTTTATGGGCAGACCATTACATTTTACCTTGGTTTACCTGAACTCTTGATATGAATTTGTATGTGATATTGTTTTGTTTTAAACCCCTAACTATTCTTTTTATTTGATATTTGCTTAGAATTCATAACAGATGGAAATATATAAAACATATATATATTGTTATGACCATTCTGTGCTAAGATTCTTGGATATTTTATGATATATTTCATTGGCAGAACAATCTATCTTAACCATAGATTTAAACTCTGATATAAATATGTATGTGTTATTGTTTTGTTTTAAAGGGGCAGTAGCAAAATTTTTAATTTTTTCACTGATAATTGTACGTTCATACTAAGTGTATAAATTTGATAGTGTCAAAAATCTCACACACAAACCAATCATCCATAGCCAGAAAACAAAGATTCCACAAAGTCCATTGGCGGCTGTTTTTGTGTGAACACCTTTAATTCGATTTTTGTGTAAGAGAAGGGAATCGCAAGGCTAAAAGTTACATTATATATTTGATTTATCACTGCTTCATTTAGTTTGAATACATTGTCTTTTCAATTGGAACCATATATTTTTATTTTCTTGACATCACCTTGAAATGCGATACTGCCCTTTTAAAATTATGTATATTCAAATTTACATAGAAGATTTGTTTTATGTTGTGAAGAGAAAAAAACAACATGAAGCATGAAATGGTAATACCCCTTCAGTAACACGTTACTAAGTGGTATTAATATTGTTTTGTTATAACACTTTGAATATATATATATATATATATATATATATATAAGAAAGAGTAAACATCAGATGGTTCGGACCATCTGATGTTTACTCTTTCTTATATACAACCTTTCTTCACGTGAGAAACCAACTCTCCTTATTCAAATATATATATATATATATATATATATATATATAAGTATACTCTAGAACTCTGCATTGCTGAATTGTAGACTGAAATTGTTTTCAAATTTTGTCCCATTTATTCCTGCTCTAGTCCAGTTGATAGATTTCTTGAACTATAAACATCTCTCATATACTGCGGGGAGAGCATTTCGTTGTGACCTTTTAAATTAATGTTCTTGCATTTGAATTTTTGTCTCCCGTTAATCTACTATCATTATTCATCTTATACTGTACATCTATTTCCATTCGCCCTTGTAAATCGTCTTCCTTTAGATATTTGCCCTTGTTCATTTTAATTTAAATTTGTTTCAAGCTATTGTCATGGCTCCATGTAACTGCTATATTTTCGATTGGTTTGCTCGTTTTGCTTTGCTTAAAAGCTCTATAAGAAAACCGTAGGTACAGTGGTCTTGTGACAAATCTATAAAACGTTTCTAAAATGTGGGTAACAAACTTTGAAATAAATAGGAAAATGAATTTGGTTTAAATCCATGTCTCTCTTTCAAAACTTTTTTTATAATAAACTATAATGATCATGAACCATATTAATAATCTTTTGATCTTTTAATATTTCTAAATGTGATAAAGAGTTTTACTTAAAGTTTTTTTTTCAAAGAAAACGAATTTGTAGACTTATATATAGAGAATACTAAACGACGTTCAGTTTAATACCATATTTATGAAACGAGTGGATGGTATTCGTATTTAACGAGCGAAAGCGAGTTAAATACCAATACTATCCACGAGTTTCATAAATATGGTATTAAACTGAACGGAGTTTAGTATTTTATTTATTACACTCTGTAAATTAATGATTTAAAAATGAAAACTATGTTAACTCTCAATTCTCGTAGTTGTGCGTAGGAATACAATAGCGTCATATTAGACTTTGAACAATGAACAAATAGGTCATAAGTAAGTCCGTTACTAACAGCTTTAATTTGTAACAATACAAATTGAAAACTCTCATTCAATTGTCTTTGTGTTATAGTTCATTCAAACGCAAATTCTCGAGTTAACAAAACCATCTGTCGCTGAATTGTGCGAATGAACGTTAGATCTAGATTGTGTGAATGAATGTCAAGTGATTGTGACGTCATCGGAATGTGCGTTTTCAAGCGCGATTCAGTAAGATTGAGCGCTAGTGTCAGTTGGAGGAACACTGTCCTTGTTTGCGATCCATGGTGCGGATAGATTGGGGAATACCCTCTTCAAATCAAAATTTCATCTAAATTCTAAAAACTAAAAGGACCGCTGCTTGGAATGGCGAGCTCGTCGTTGAGTTGCAAAAAGCTGCTAGGAGCTTAGGGCTGCAAGGGAGATAACTCTTAAACATTTTAGCGTTTAGACGAATATTTGAACTTGTTGCCGATAAAGATAACATTGCTAATGCTTACGGTATCACAAAAAATGGGTTGCCTTATCGAAATTCTGATGTACTGTCGCTGACATTTCAAGAATCGACCATAAAAGGAATGGATGGCCTTGCCAGATCTACAGTGTACCATCGAATGCCGATTTGACCCTGATTCCGAGGTCGTGTAAATTACATTTGAAGATGAATATTGTGGAGGTATCTCTGATTCTTTGCATTGTTTCTCGGACATTTTAATCTTTAACAAATAAACACGTTGTTGAAAATATTTTTACATTTATCTCGTTTATATTTCGTTCGGATTGAGAACAATATTCTTAAGTCGCAATTTTGATTGACATCATCAACCGATATCTTGGCAGGAAAGTAGTTCCGTATGCGATCGCTTTCACGTGCAATGTTTCACAACAGTGTTGAATAACATGTCATTGTTTCACAACTGCAGTATCTTCAACGAGAGTGTAATAAATTAAAATAACTACACATATCTATCCATCTCATCATTCCTATGTAAGTAATGTTTGAGAAACTTCATGGGAACGTACATAAATGATAATCGCAATAAATTCAACGAGAAGCAGTACAATACAATGACGATAACTGTATTCGCCTATTTCAGCAAACAAACACCAAAAATGATGAAGATTATCGCCCTTGTTGCCTGCCTGGCCGTTGCTGCTTTCGCCGAGCCTATTGGCTACGGCATGAACATGAAAGGAATGAAAGGCATGTATGGCATGAATGGCATGTATGGCATGAATGGCATGGGTGCCATGGGGGCCATGGGTGCCATGGGTGGCATGTACGGTATGCCTGGCATGTACCATCCGGGCATGTATGGAATGAACAACATGTACGGCATGAGCGGTATGCACAGTATGTACAACCCTATGTACATGAGAGGGATGTACCCTGGCGCCTTCCCTTATATGGGCATGAACGGTTTCATGGGCGGCTCAATGATGATGGGCAAAGGCAAAGGTTTGTAGAATGTCTTGAAATTAGTATTTTTATATCATAAAAGTATTCAATATTTAGAAAAGGGAACGTATTTGTTTAAATATGGTTTATCCTGAGCAACTTCTCAACGCATATAATGGCTTACATGATTAAAAGGCACAGTGGAATATTTTTTTATCTCAATTTGCAAAAATTTAGTATAGCGTAAAATACAAATAATAAAATGATTGTTGGTCAATATTGCTAACTGGTTCTTTATGTTTTCAGGCTACGGCATTGGATATTAACACCTGATGACATCCGAGACCCGACAATCGACCCTTCATATTTATTATGTTACATTGATTTGTACCAAATAAAGCACTGATTATGAAACACGTGTTTGTCTTTATTAAAAATGAAACTATTTCAGTGTCTGCCAGTTAAATACAAATCAGATAATTGAGATGTAGCTCTTTGGAATAAAGATGTCTTAAGAAACTAACTCACAATGACAATCTTAAAACACAAACTGTGTCAAAGTGTCTTCCTGAAGTACTAAATACGATTTAGTACTCAATATGATTTGGGAGTATACATGTATAAATCATTTTGCCCCACTTGACTAACTAAGTCATTTTGCAAAAGTCCTGTGAAAGCAAGCCGACCTGCCTTCGAAGCTTTGGGAAACCAGTTTTCTTTTGAATTGCTAAACGAGAATCAAAACAGAAACCAGTTGGTGTGACTATTCAAACATAACAGATTAGTAATATTTCATAACAGAAGAGTAGATGTTCATAAGAATCGAATATGTATCTAATCTATTTCTGCCAAAGAGCTTCGCTTGTTTCCATATACATGTACCATGTAAGTCCGTTTTGTCATTTGAGCGTGACACCCACAAAGTGCCAAGTAATGATGTCGATATAGGAATGTTTGACTACGGAAATGTTACTTCAATATCACAAATGATACATGTGTCATACGTTTCATAGTTGATCATTCTGTAGTGGAATACATCTGCTTGGTATTTGCCCGAAAAGTCACATCTTATCATCCTACTTAGGCCATGATCAATCATAGTTTTCTACCATGTAATCTACTTAACCGTTGTTCTCCAGGTGTCAGAGAAAACATCGTGAAGGTTGCATCAAGGCATTTATGTATTTGATGTGAGCTTTCAATAGTATTTCATTTATATTACAGCTGATAGTATTATTGTATGAAGGGAGAAAGCCCGCAAAATCATTGTGGCTATGCAATGCGGTAAAATAGCAATATTGGGTGGTACTGCGCTGAAATTCAGTGTAACATTGCACCTAAACATTACTGCGTGTAGAACAGTTCTCTACTGAAGACAAGTTGCCAAACCCTGGTGGGATTCAACCTTCGGACAGCTTGATCCGAAGCCGAACGCACAAACCACTGCGCTATCCGCCCCAAAAAGAACTTGACTTCCAAAGACGTACACGACTCATTCGGGGACAAAATGACTACATCATCAGAAACACATGTAGTTGGTAACAAACTTTATAAGCGGAACCCCTAAAAAGCACTTTCAAAATATTAAATCATATAATTGGTATGAATTATTAAGATTTCGAATGATCTCTTCATTGACAAGATGATTTCAGTCTTTTAAAGTACCTTATACCTGTATGTTCTAAAGCCACTATAAAGATTCTATAAAACGTTAAAGAACTTAATCATGTTTTGGTTTAATTTGTTTAATTACCTCCATTTTTTATCAATGTTTTTTTTCGGACACAATATTATTTTCAGAGGAAAAATTATCTATTAACCATTATCTGTCGTCTCAGAATAAGATGTGACGCATGTAATGTGTGCGGTCATTTCAGTAAAAACACCTGAAAGTCAATCGAGGTAGTAGCTCGCTTTTTCAACATAAGATGTTGAATAAACTAGTGTCCAAAAGCGACGCTACCAAACATCATAATTTAAGTCATGGGTTATTGATATAGCCCCTGTCACACTTCAGCGTTTACTTACTGCGTACGAGTTGCGTATGGCAATTTTTCTCATACGTAGCAATACGCAGCCGTACGCAGGACATGCTACACATGCGCACCTTGGTTGTCTTAAGGTCACAAACAGGATTAAGTTTTTTCTCAAGAAACCATCTTACTTTGATTGAAATTTTGAAACTTTATCTTTTCCTGTTTGAGAAGAACACGCCTTTAAAAACGGATCAAGTTGGAATTTAGACGAGAAAGTAGCGATAAATTTTACATTAATCTTGGTTGTTTTAAAACGTCCTACAGGAACGACGCCTCTACAAATTAATGTCAAATAAAGAACATTATGTCAACAGCATCGGTTTCTAATACAATTCCCATTATATATTCATTTTAAAATAAGATGGCGATTTTTCTGTCCAAACGACATTCTGAAATTGCGATTCAGACACCCCATGTGCGAATAAATAGCCACAAAATCAAAAGTATAATAATGTTCCTAGAAATCCCCCCCCCCCCTCCTCATAGCAGAAGCATTATCTAAATTCTTCAAATTAAAAACACCAATCATGTCAAATTCGCTGTCTTCTTAAGATCAAAAATCTCATGACTGAATTCGATGTTATCACGTTTCAAGATATCTGTGTCAAAACGTTCATTTGTTTGAGGACGCGACATAAATCGCCTCGGTTAACCGAAAATGGTAGTCCGTCTTAGAAACGACACGTTTTATTTAAAAAACCATAACCTTAAACTTTAAACAATTTGTGAAGCCTTATTCGGGCTTCCATGAAATCCGTCTACTGTACCAAATGACCTAATGTATTTCGAAATTTATTAGTTGGATTCAGAAATTTCTATATTTTTTATTACACTGTTCTTGACTCCTCCCCCTAGATAAAACGTGCAAGAGAGTCATTAAATATACAATCTGATCCTGGTGGCATCTTCAGGTCGTTAGCAGCAGAAAAATAAAAATGGGTTTCTGATCCTACAGCCAAAAGTGATTAAAAATGAAAATAATTCAACAAAAGTAGAAAACAATAAATAAAACTTTTTTTTCTCTTAATAACTCCGTCTACACAAACAGAAACGAATTACAATTTAAAAATGCATGTTTAAATGTTTCTCTTGGTTACGCGAATACCCCCTTGACAATATCTGGAAAAATGTCTTGATGCGTGGGTTGCGGGCCAAAACCAGGAATAAATTACGTTTTTTAGGCCTTATCTGCTTAACATAAATTCATGGCTGTCAATATTGAAACAAGAGTGATGGGACATGTGTTGCTTTCACTATAACTCCTGGGTATAAAAAACAGGACACTGATAAGACACCTTCATCTTATCTTACCACCAACATAAGTATAGTTTACATTGACGCAATTCAAGTGAAAGTGAAGCCATTTTAATTTCGGGTCACAGTATGACCAAATATTAAACCTGTTGGTCTAAATTTATTTAGATTGATTCCGGGTCGTAAGAACAACACTCTTATACGTTAATTAAAAATTATTTCATTACTTATATATCCTAAACGAGTCATAGTGACAATTTTACTTATTTTAATACATCTTCTCTCCCTTTTATACGTTTTCTGGGTAAGATACAAAGTAATGCATAATGCCTTTTTCTTTCATTAATTGTATTCCATTAACAAATTTACATAAAGTAAACTTTTATACAGATAAAACCAAATATAGGCATTCAACATAGATATTAACATGACGTATATTTAAATAATAAAGGATTTGAAATTTGGTTTTATTATTTTCAAATATAGAAAAAAAACTACAGTAAAATTTACATGAAAGAGTTTATTTACTTCACGACCAAATGGTCATATAAAACTAAGATCGATATGTATAAAGTCATTCATCAAAATTCTACAAATTATATTTTTCAGTTTAATAGACAAGTGAAAATGTACGAGCCTATTACCATCTATTTTGCACACGAGAAATAAGGATACTGAATAGGTCACTGTTATGAAAATATAGTTGATAGATATGTAAGAAAATATGTCTAATCAATCCAGGTCGACAGGTAGGTATCTAATTAGATTTACACACAGGTATAGCCGATGGCTCAATTGAAAGTGCGATATGAACATGGGCGGGCCGCAGGTTAAGCTACGGTTAAAAGTCAGGTGTTGATTACTTTGAACTAACCGAACTTTTCATCAAACCGGAAACTTTAATGGTGAACCTTAATGAAGCTGTAAGCCAAACCTTAAAATAGGATAAAAGCATATTCTATAACGACACTTGGTGGCTCATTATATATACGATTTGTTATTCATTGACACATTTTATTTCACGAAATTGATATATGGACAAGACTGCCGAGGTTTGTTTGGCAGTAATTCCCACCGAGGATATCATTTAAAAACGTTAACAGAGGGTGAAAGGCCATACATATGGGTCTCCAATTAAGAATGACCACATTTTGTGAACATTTGGTTTAAAGGGGCAGTAAGGCGTTTTTTGAAAAGTTATATTTCAAATATTTCACTGAATATTGTACGTTATTGCTAAGTGTATGATTTTGATAGTGTGAGAAATCACATTACATAAACCCATCATCCATAGTCAGAGAACAAATTATAAACATTTTTCACAAAGTCGATTTTTGGCGGCGATTTTTGTGTGAACATCTTTAATTCATATTGTGTAAGAAAAAAGAATCCCATGGCTGAATTTTACATTATATATATTTGATGTTTACTGCTTCATTTAGTTTAAGTACATTGTCATTCAATTGGAACCATTTATTTTCATTTTCCTGATAGCAACTTATTTCCCCCCAAAACATCCTTCTGTCCCTTGAACAGATAAAAAACAATAAAGATGATAAAATCTCCTGTCATATAATACAATAAAGAAGGAATATAATTCAGAAAATAAGAGAATGTAGAACAAAGATAATATAAATCGTTTTCAAACCAGCAAATAAAAATATATTTTTCAGTTAGATATCAATGACACGTATATTTCTGAAATGTAGACCTTTGAAACTATTTGCAATTTACTCTATATCTCTCTTTCTCTGTAACCAAATTAATCCATAGGATTGTCGTTTTCAAAGCAGCCAAGAAAAAAATGCTTAGAGAAATACAATGTTGTATAACTGGTCGGGAATTTATATAAAATCAATTTAACCTACATTTTTAAGAGTCCATAATTTATTTGTGACATAAAAATGAAATTTAATTTAATTTAACGCTGAATTAAAAAGTACATAAATTCTCATCTGCAGCCTCTCACCTTCAAACACAAACGTTGCAACTATCAAAAGCAAATAAACTTTATGTCAATATGGATATTGTATTTGTCTTTATGAAAAAAATTTCATTGGCATATCCAACCTTGACTTCAGTTACTTTTGAAAATGCTGTGAGTAAGATAATTGAATTGGTGTTTTTTTAAATTAGACTCAAAGCTGATTATAGTACAAATGTATAGATCATACAATAGACAAACCATGATTATCTAGTCTACAGTCTGTTATTAGACCCTTAATCAAAAGCAATTAATGGAGCCTTTAGGCCAGTCTAGTTTCCTCAGCTTAGAGTAGTATTGTTAAGTTAAAAATAAGAATTACAATTTGCCATGAACTTGTTTCCGAGACCATGTGTAGGTCAATCTAGCTGCGTTAGGTAGAAAGGTTATAGATTATTATACTAAGCCTTATCTCTCGTGTAAATATAACTTTCCACTATATCATGATATTTTGAGGACATATACGCTCACCAAGCCTCACATGACTTAATCATTTTGATATGAATAAGCAAAAGAAATAAAAACTTGTATTATATGATTGAGGGTGAGATACTCTGTTCTATCACTGAAATAAACCCTATATCTGGCTACAGTGGCAATAACCTTTATCGTCACTCTAATGACGTCTAGAGTGACGTCAAGTTCAAGAGTTTGACGTAATGTAACAATGGTATGGCGTCATGAATTCTTATATGACGTCACACTAACGTGGTGCCAGACTCTTCCAAGCGGCCGGCATTTTTTGACGTAATTAGAAGGATTTCATCATATAATACATAGAATATCTGTCAATTCTTGAAAACGGGTGCTTGAAAGTTGCATTGGTAAAATGTCCATGGCGTCACAAACAGTCTTGCCACGGCGACTGGGAGAAGGATCCGAAGACCAAAGAGACTCGTTCAATCAAATGTTATTAGGACACCTGTTTTCAGTCAAAATAAATGATATCTTTAGGAATGCATGCATGTGGGGTTTTCAATTGTCATGAATGAAATAAAGTAAAGCAAAAACAAGGTGCAAAGTTCTAGATGGCCATGATTATCGCTTATATCTTACATTGTAAGTTCGTTCTGTGAATTGATAAACCTGGTTCTTGATTCTTATCCTTGAAAAATGCAGTTATTTCAATACCTGTTATCAGTCAAAATAAATAAAATCTTTAGATATGCGCATGCAGGCATATGTCTTTTAAAAATGAAATGAATCAAGTAGAGTTAAATAAAAAAACACCAGGTGTAAAAAGCAGACCTAGATGGTCTTTATTATTGTTTTTTTCTTATTTTGAAAGTATATTTCATTCAGGTCACCTTAGCTACATAGCTTGTGTTTTACAAAGGTAATATATCAGACAAAGTTCGTGATTTATAGGTCCACGCTATATACGATCATCCGTTTCTTCTTTATTCAAGACTTAGATGGACATTTTCACGAACAGCAAGATTTTCTTGATAAGAGCTTCTGTATTTTCAAAACATTTAAGAGACTGCATGGATACTTCCTCTTTCATCAGGTTAGTAGTGGGGAGTGGGACAAAGAATTTATCATTCATATAAATCTGTAAGGCTGTAATTTATCTTTTTTTTGATCTTCATTTACAAGAAAATGGTGTCCATAGTAAGGCAAAACAAATGAACTCTTTGGCCTTTTCATACAAGTATCTAAAGAAACCCTTTTTATCTTGTTTGTCCTCGTTGGAACTATCTTTGGAACGATATCTTTGATGCCTTCCTCTGTCATAATCCCATGTAATTCGAGCTACCTTCTCGAATATAAAATCATTATACCTTTTCCCTCTGTTGGCATCTCTTATACTTTCAAGATGTTCTAAAAATTCCATGTTTGTCTGTTGTCTTTGATTCCTATTATCCTCCATGGTGTCCAGAAAGACGTGGCGTCGCCAGGCTTTTTTCAGAAAGGTCTGCATTTCGTCATCAAGTTCCCTCAGGTAGTTCTTCAAATGATAGTTTTTACCACGTGTTCGCTGTTCAAAACTGTGTTTGTTGGTGAATACGAAGATTACATAGTTAAAGAATCGGTCACCAAATAGCTGTTTAAGTAGTTTAATTGCATGCTTCTCTTCAGGTGTGATCCTTACGTTTGGGTTCAACACAATGAGAAACCCGTCGTAACCTTGGGGAGAATAAGCCACGGCCTCCGCAATAAGACTGACCGTTTGGGTCTGGTCAAGCACCGTATCACTGACCCCAGGGGTGTCCACTACAATTATTGGTGTGTCTCCGATTGCCCCTGTTACCTTTTTGGCCATCCCTGTTACTGAGTTAGGAGAAGGAGAGGACTGAAATGCTTCTCTGCCCAGTAGATGGTTTCCAAGGGAACTCTTGCCATGTCCTGTCTTTCCCAGCAGAAGAAGACGATACTCTTCCTTGTTATAGTCTCCGTCGTAGTGTTCAATGTCATTGTTCTGAAAAACAATAATCGTTAATTATGAAAAAAACACTAGACAAACCGTAGAGGATCATCTGTAAGCATCCTCGATAATTTAGCGCTTTCGTTCCGATGAATTAACACTACGGATGGATTACCGAGAGTGTACATTTATCAGAACGAAAGCGCTGAATTATCGAGGATGATGTGAAAGTAAATGCTCAGAATTTTTTTAGATTTCAGATCTTTGTTAAAAGGAAATGTCAATTAGGATAAATTTACTTACAAAACCACGCGTGAAACAGCAAAAGGTAAAAGCAAATCCAACCACGATTGTCCACATCTTTGAATGAAACTTGAAACCTGAAAAAGTTAAGCTATGAAGTATTTTTAAATGAAATTGTTATTTCAAACTGTGTCTTCATATGAGATATATTAAAATACCTCATTTTGACAGAGTAAGTACATTTGAAAAACTGCTGCTTCAATCGCCAAGTACATTACCTCATTATGATTTTACAACAAGTTATTACTAAATGACATACGCTTATACATTGTAATGCAAATACATTTTGCTCTCTGATAAAAGTTACTTTTTAAAACAAGTTTTAAAATCAGATGATTTTCTATGTACTGAGTATATCAAGAACGATTATATGTGGCGCAGCCATGAATGACAATATAGGTTTTGTCTGATCATGAGAATAGAACTAATTGATTTCACGCTGAAAACAAAGATATGTCTTTGTGCTCGAAAATGTGGTATTTATGTCCATAACGTCTTGACTTAAGAGTTTATCATATCATTGTAATATCATAGCTTCGCAATGTTGATGACACCGCGTTGCAGATGTGACGTTAAACTATGTACACATGACGTCATCTGCTCTGTGATATCTTCACTGACTTTAAAAAACCTTTCTATAACACTTTCCTAGGACTAGTTTATTTGACCGCAATGTATGAATATGCCATGACATCAACTAATGTAGAGTGGATACTTTTGGCTGAATGCTGTCGCAAATAAGTTAACAAACTTAAGGTAAGGTATACGCAGCTTTAAATTCCGATAAAGTATTTATCATATTATAGATACATAATTGTATTTTCATAACAAATACCATGATTATGTCATCTCATCTGAGGTAGACAATGAACAAATTATATATAACTTTCCACCATTAGATATGCATTTGCAATGCAAAGAATGCTGTTCGGTACAAGTCTGGACTGGTACGGCTAGTCCCAAGTTGACCGCCTAAATTTTGACGCTTTCGACAAATAAATATGTTGATCAAATTACATTTTCATAAAACCTGAAGTATGAAGATAATTTTTTAATAAAAAATTTTCCTCCAACTCTTATATCTCCATAAAAATGCCATGGCATTTTGCCATGGCATTTTGCCATGGCATTTCTGAACGCCATGGCAAAACGCCATGGCATTCGTAAATGCCACAGCAAAACGCCATGGCATTTCTAAATGCCATGGCAAAACGCCATGGCATTCGTAAATGCCACAGCAAAACGCCATGGCATTTCTAAATGCCATGGCAAAACGCCATGGCATTCGTAAATGCCATGGCAAAATGCCATGGCATTTTATGGAGATATAGAAGTTGGCGGAAACAAATTTATTAAAAAATTGTCGATAACAAACAAACTTTGCATATAAAGTTCATATTTTACATACTATTGAGGTACACTTTGGAAAATTTCAGGTTAAATGAAGAGGAACAATTAGTGCAAATGATGACCTTTAAAACTAATTAGTTTGGTGAAATGTTGAATTTGGAAAGAAATAATTTGATGAAATGTTGACTTTGAAAAGAAATAATTTGATGACATGATGATTTTGAAGAGGAACAATAGTGAAATGATGACTTTGAAACTAATAAGTTTGATGAAATGTTGACTTTGAAAACTAATAAGTTTGATGAAATGTTGACTTTGGAAAGTTACAATTGATGAAAAGTTTACATTGAAAAGTGATATTTTTTTAAATATTGACTTTGAAAGGTAATAATTTGATGAAAAGTTGACTTTGAAAAGAACTAATTGTTAAAATTATTACTTTGAAGAGAAATGATTTGATGAAATGTTGACTTTGAAAAGAAATAATTTGGTGAATGATGGCTTTGTAAAGAAATAATTTGTGAAATGTTGACTTTGAAAAGTAATAAATTGGTGAAATGTTGACTTAGTTAGTTTGGTGAAATAATGACTTCCAAAAGTAATAATTTGATGAAATTTGACTTTAAAAACATATAATTTGTGAAATGATGACTTTGAAAGTCATAAATTGATGAAATGTTTACTTTGAGAATAATTTGATGTAGGTAACTTTGTATATTGTGCAATTTGCGGTGATATAGCTCGACTATGTCAGCTGCTTGTCATACATAGATTGAACAGCATATAGAAATTTGTCATTTATACCAAGTTTAAGTAATTTGTACCATAAACAATGGCGGTTAACTTTATCAAAAGCTTTCATAATATCAATATAACAGATATAAGTTGACTGGTGGGACTGCTTTCTATTATTAATCTCAGAAAATAAACTATAAATATGCTCCTGAGTGCTGCGCCCTTTACGAAAACCATTCTGCTCGTCCGCTAAGATACCGTTACTCTTAAGAGTATTCAAAACATCTGAATATAACTTGCAAGGAACTGATACAAGAGATATACCCCTATAGCCAAGTGGGTCACGTGGGTCATTATCAGGTTTCTTGGTTGGCCTAATTAAACTATGGCTCCAGAAATCTGGACGTTAATAAAATATATGTCTGTCTGTACCATTGTCAAAACAAAATGTAAACAATTTTTGGAGAATGTCAATGCATTTACTGTTCTTCAGTGACTCAGCAGGTAGAAAGTCCTGACCCGCTACCATTCCATGTTTTGCATGTGCAACTGCTTTAGCATCGCTGGTTACCTGTTTATCTTAACGAATCCACTTGTTGAAATAACTCATTATTGAAGATGCTGATTGTATATTGAGTGACAATGCCGAAATGTTTAATTTGAAAACCAAGACTATCTTGAAAAAGTGTGTAATACAAATACATCATAATTGCTTTCATATGACAACATTTTTTCAATCGCAAAGGATATTGGTATCTTCACTGTTTGTTGGTGTGATAACTAATTAGTCAAGATGCTGATTGTGTATTGAGTGGCAAAGCCGTTAACCATGGACATGCTTCACGGCTCACCGCCTGAACCAATAAATGAATTCAGCACTTCTCATCTCCGAGGCAATTCAAGTGTGGGTGACGAACGGAGGCGGTCTAGTTCAACTTCAAATTCCCGTTATTCTAAAAAATAACCACTTTTTGTATTATTGGAGCACAAAGAATTATAATGATGGTGTAAAAGCAGTCAAAATGGCTTCAAACAAAATACTTTCGTTCTTTAAAGAGAAGATTTTACATTAATGACACGTCAACATGTACAAGTATATTCACGCTTAGTGTATTGTGGATGATATAACAACTATAAACTTTGACAGGTTTTTAAGAACAATAACATCTGTTCATCCCTAGAATTACTCTTGTCTTCCTAATAACATCTGAAGATGTTAATACCATATAATAAGCGATTGCAGTTTACTGGGATAAGCCCAGCCCCTTTGATCTACTTGTCCCAGCTCTACGGATGGGATTCAGACAGGTCACGCCTGACTTGTTATGTAATGTAGCCGAGGGAAGCCGTAGAGTGCCCACAATAAGGATCATTCTGATTGCATAATCATTGCCAATAATAATCTTTTGGAGTAACCGCTGGATCTGAAAGAGGCGCTGTAAAACCTTTTTTAAATATAACATAATTATTTGGCCAAAACAGCAACGATACACAGTTTCTCAATGAAACTACAGCTAAGTAAACATTGCGTAACAAGGCGTCTGCTTGTCGGCGTCCAGCGACAAACCAAAACAAGGCTGAGAGGCCACGGGAAGGGGATACCGGAAGTGACGTGGCAGTAGGTGAAACGTTCGTCTGCTAATATGGAAAATGATAGGCGAAATCCGTAGTTCTGGGTTTTCCAAGCGATTAACAGTATGTCATATAATAATTGTGTTGCTGTCAACTGTCCTAGAATATCTCCTGATGAAGTCTCCGTAGACAAATTTCCATCACATTGATCGTTTCACTCCAAATTGAACCGCTGTGTTAGGTCAAACAGAGCAATGTGACAATCTACATCGAACTCACGTGTTCCGATCACTACACCGAATTTCTGTTTCGAGCTCGTATTTTCACTGAATGAACAGTTTGGCATGCAGAGAAAAAAGAGATTAGTAAAACATAAAACATAGCACAAAGTTTTTGGCTGATTTATGGTAATAATCCGAATTTACAATGCTCAAGACATCAGTCATCATCCAATACATGCCTTTCATTGAGATTTGTAACTTATCCATCACTAAATGAAATAACTAAGAAAAACGTATATTTTTTTATCCTGTTACAAAATGAAGTCAAAGGCATTTTTAAAGAATTGGTTTAAATGTAAAAAAATATAGTATTATATAATAATATCCCTTCTGCTGTACTACTAAAGTAATATCTAATAACAACAAACAACTGTGCACGTAGATGTAACGGTTCACAGAAGAAGAAGAAATATTTATTTTTGTGTCACGTCACACGTGAGCAATTTTGTAATATGAAAATACTTCCGGGTTCTCACGTGCAGTCTAATGACAACATTGCGCAAAGCGAGACCATCTACATGCTGTAGCATTATGCGCACAACTCCGTTTTTAATCAGGGTCTTACATTTTCATCAATACAAATTGCCAGTTGAATAAATAAACTATCGATTTATTGAAGGTTTGAGATGTTGATTAGGGTGTTTAATCGACGGTTAAACATCGAGCTGTACTGTAAGCTTGTGTTGTTTTTACATAACGAGGGCACACAACGGGGTATCATATCACCTACTAACACGGCACGAGGCAGTCACGCTTCAGTGCGTTTTATTCTGTTCGTCGGCCTAATTAGGCGGTATAATTAATACAGTCGTAATTAAGACAGACAGAAATAGTTTATTTAAGTGTCACAAGTTAAACATATACATAAATATAAACATGGCACAATGGTACAAAAGTATGTTTAACAACCAGCCATAGTTTGGCTTATGAGACACTGTTAAAAAAACAGTAAAACGTATAATACAGCATGTGAAGTAAAAATGATAAATAATAAAGAGCGATTATCATAATAGAAGCCACAATAAAGATACTTTTGTATTTAAAATAAAATAAAAAAATAAAAGAATTAAAAAAAAAGAATTTAAGTAAAAGACTGACGTCTTAAAAACATACATTTTACAGTTAAAACTAGATGTTTTAATTTTGAAACATCAACGGAGGTAATCATATCGTTAAGAGAATTATAAAAAAACTTTTGGGGTGGGAATTTATTATAACGAAGATCTGAATAAAAATGACATTCTGACAGGAAGTGTATTTCTGACTCTACTTTATCACAAAAGGGGCACACTCTTAGGTGTAGAGGAACGAACTTTATTCATAACTTAACATTTCTTTTATATTATATAATTTTCAACTGTATATACCCCTTCCCCCTCTCTATCCAAATTCCAAATTAATTTTAATTTTCAACACCTTTGAACTTCTGTCAACTATAATTGGGTGTCTATGACATATTCTAAAGTTTTGCTTTACTTGAAACCCTGCAACATACAGTACTATATTACTTATGTATGTGATGAACAAAACTAAACACTTGATCATAACGGTGGCATTATAGAATGTTAAGTAATGCAAATAACGAACCTGCTTACTTTATCCATGTCAACTGAATCTGTTTTCATTCTGTATAATGTTTCAGTTTAGGGATTTGTTCCCGACGATAAAACTTGCATTTACTTACTGATTGGTCAGATATATTCTTCTTCAGCTTCATTTGGTCCTTAAGTTAAACATTCTGTCGGCGAAGGAAATAACATTTAATTAGCGGAAATTGTCTTGTACACATCCGCTAAACAATACACGATGGTGTCATCAATCAGTGACCCGGCAGGTTATATGACCTGTTACGACACGCGACAAGAGTGAAAAGACGGCAATAAACTGACACCTAACACCTGTTATCTGTGACATCCGGCTCAATAATACACAGCTTCAAATGACAGATACCCGGTCGTCTTCAACGTACCTGTAAAAATGTATTTCCCCGGTAAGTTTTACTGCAGGATGTTCAATGAATCACACAATGTGACAAACTGAAAGCAATGTTATGTAACCATGAAAAATGACAAGCAGGCCTACGAAATGAATAGATGAGAGAATGCTTTGCCATCAACATCTAGAAAGTGTGGAACAAAAAATATAAATAAAACTAACAATAAGACTCTGAAATGAATTCTTTCAATAAATCTGAAATTTCGAGAGAAAAAAAAGAAAAGGAGACTGAGATTTCTTCATTTTGAGCTCTCAAGTCTTATTGTAGACTTGCTTAGGCTTGCATTTCATTTTAGGGTCTGGCTGACAGACTATAAATGTTATCATGTAGGGACGTAATGTTTCCAAATGTTGCCCAGTAATGGAGTTGGCTGCAGTCTCAGCTAGATGAAACAAATTTAATAAAGAGAGAGAGAGAGAATTTGTTTATTTCTGTCTCATCTTATACATTCATTAATATTTTCATTATACATGCATAAAAAATGTATAAGCCGCCAAAAAGGCTACAAGAGACAATTCATTAAAATCACATTAAATATTGAAATACATTTATATAAATATATTATAATAAACCTTCGAATGGAGTGAAATGGCAATTGAAAAAAAATGTTTTATAATTGATTATCTTCAGATTGTTCGATTGCCATAAAAGATATATGCATACACTAATTTTCAAAAGCCACGAACACGTACCAGACAAAAAGTAATCTTTTTTCAACACGAACCTTTCAAAAACGTTTGAATCACAACAAGAGCGAGAATGTAACAGCCAATCAGTGATCGCGTGTCAATAAGGGAAATCCCCTGTCAAAATATCGCCCGCGTCGCTTGGCCGCCCAGTCTGAATCACGTGATCTTGTTTACCTGTAAAATCCATTACCTAACGATCTCATCGGCGATTGTCAATTATCGGAGAAGCCATCCGGCCTTGTCTTTTTTTAGATTCGCTGTCCCACAGAGTTGGAGGTGACTGTATCACGAATATCATGCATATCATGCCCCAATTTCGGATTAGGGGAGGTGGTGGGCGCTTGATAGACCTGTCATGAAAATATAATTCTTACTGTGGGACTCAAAACGGTTTGGTACCAGAGTGGCCCATCACATAGTGGGCCGGGTGTTTTCACACCCTCTTAACGGGCTCTCCCAGAGCGGGCCACGGACATTTAAGCTGAACCATAGTGGCCCACATAAGTTTGATTGCCTTAATTAACAGGAGTGATTACCTTGTTAAGAGGTGTCAAGTGATTAACCATTGATAAGACTACGTATGGAAAAAAAGATAACAAAAAATAAGAAAATTAGGCAGCATCGTTTATTTACATGGCTTCTTTTGTTAAGTCTCAGATTATATACACAGGATTTTTCAGTTCAGTTGACACAGTTCATTTACATGAAAGCATGGATCCACAGGTGAACAGGTTGCTGGCCATGTCTCTCTCACAAGTCATGTACTCTAGTCAAAGCTTGTACAGTTTTGTGTTCACATGTGTGATCCTTCGACGCTTGGTGGGCCAGTGTCCTCCCTCGAGCTGGAGAATGTAGGCGGCCAGGTTGGAATGTTCATCTTTGAACAGAAGGATTGACTTCCCGTGTGCCTACAGCGCCAGCTGATGGTCATGTTCTTGTTCGAGAACACTTAACTTCCTACCACATAATAATCCTACTACTCATCATTAACAAAATCTCTGATCTATTGCTCATCTGGTTAATCACCCTTAACACCTTCATTAGTATGTTTTCACAAATCACAAGCTCTCCCAGAACGGGTCGGGCTATCACACCTCATTAACGAGCTCACCCACAGTGGCCCAATCATGTTTTCACGCTTCAACAGCAAAATATTGAATTGAATGAATGAATTGAATTGTTTATTAACGTGTCACGCATAAAATTACAAGGTATAAATACACAGTGAATATACATGATAAAATTGATTATGCAAGGCCTGAATAGGCCGAAGAGACACGGCGTAAAGCATTAAAATATAAACAATAAACACAATTAAGATACCAGTAAGATTATATACATATATAAAATGTAAAAATAAATATTTATAAAATAAATTAATTTTGGCAAGTTGCATTGTGCTTAAAACATTTACGACGATAAAACATTTTAAAACACATTAAAGCTAATTTTGATAAATACAGTTTAGAAGATAACAAAAATTCAAACTTAAAATCTAAGGTATTACAAGTAAATGATTGGTTACTAAAAATCGTGGGTAAAACAGCAAGACGAATATCGTCATAAAAAGGGCACTGTAAAAGAAAATGTTTTTCATCTTCTACGCACGAGTGGGAACAGTATTTACAAAGTCTCTGATCAGGTGGTGTAGGAGGGGTGCTGTATCTGCCCGTTTCGATTTCTAGTTTGAGGGATCCACATCGTAACGAGGCTAATGTAGATCGCTTGAAACGTGGGAGGCTAAGGTAAGATTCGGTTTTTAAAGTTGATTTATAAGTCTTGTATGTCCTTAGTTTTGGTATTGTCTGTACTTTTTCGTGCCAACATTTCGCGTCGATTTCCTTGAGGCCTGCAGTGATGTGATGGATAATCCAGCCTGTATTCTTGTCGATCCTGTTTAAAATTCCACTTAGTTCTAAATCATTAAAAACCTTTAAAACTCTCTTTTCCCATGATTTACTAAAACGCTTGGACCAGGCATGAATAGATGCTGTTAGCGAACCTTGTGGTAGTCTCTCCAGTCGACACCACAGTCTAGCTGCCTCCAGATACACTCGGTGTTGTGGGTCAGGCCAGCCCATGTCCCCCCTGACGGCGATGTTAGGCGTGTTCCGCGACACCCCCAGGAACGCTCTTGCTGCTCGGCGCTGTATAGTGTACATCTCCTGGTACTTGTTCACTCCCCAGATTCCTGAACAGTAGGTTAAAACGGGCTGTATAAGGCTGTCGAAAAGTCGAGTAAAAACGTTGAAGTGCATGTCGCCACATGTGTAATACTTGTGAAGAAGGAAACCTAGTGCCCTGGAAGCTGACTTGATGAGTTCTTTCACAGCTAATCTCATATCGCAGTGTTGATTCAGCCATATCCCCAGGTACCTGTAACTGTCAGCACACTCAATCTCCATATTCCCACAATTAAAAACTTGATTACATATCTGTGCACTTTTCTGTCTGAATACCAAGACTTTTGTTTTCTCTCTGTTGATTTTCAATCTCCACTTAGCAGTCCAGGCATATAAAATATCTAGCAGTTTTTGGAGTCCATTAGCATCTGGGGATAAAATAACAATGTCATCTGCATACATTAGTACATACACATTGACGTCATCAATCTGTACACCACAGTTAGCTGATTTCAGTTCATTCGCCAGGTCGTTGATGTAGACAGAGAATAAAGTCGGAGATAGTACACAGCCTTGCTTGACGCCCGAGTCCACTGGAAATACACCGGTGCTGTACTGGTTAACCTTGACTGAACACGTAACGTTGTCGTACAGGGTTCGGATTGCTGCTAATACGTTTCCAGTGACGCCATATTCCATCAGTTTATACCACAGCAAGTCTCGGTTAATTGAATCAAATGCCTTTCTAAAATCAATAAAACATGCAAAAGTTTTCTTTTTGGTATTTTTTCTGTTATTAACAATGCTGTGAAGTTTATACACGTGGTCAAGACATGATCGTCCCTTTCGAAAACCATTTTGTTCATCCACAAGTAGGTTTTGTGATTCTAGAAATGAACAGAGTCTGTGATTTAAAACATCGGCGTATATCTTTGAAGGGATTGATAAAATGGTTATTGGTCTGTAACTATATGGGTCTCTTGGGTCGGTGTCTTTGCTTGACTTCGGGATTGGCTTTATTGTTCCACGGCTCCATATCTCTGGTATTGAACCATTAGTAAAACTGTAGCTAATCATCTTATACAGAAGTTCAATACATGATTCATTCTTCAATATTGATGATGGAATATTGTCTAAACCAGCTGCTTTGTTCACTTTAGCTCTTTCAATCGCTTTCTTCACCTCTTCCTTGGTAATTTCAGAGTTTAAAATAGATGAGTAACGATGGTTAAAATCTGTTAAATTAAGTTCATCCTTAACACAGTTTAGATGATCCTCGTCGAAGTCAGCATTGTCATCCTGTTCTTGATATAGGTGTCTGTAGTCCCTTTCCCATCTCTGAAGCACAGAGGCCGTGTCGGTGCTCACACTTCCGTCTGTATTAACTACGGCCATAGGGATATTTGTCTTCCGGTTGTTGGCTGTTCCAAGCTTCCCCAATTCCTTCCAGAAGTCACGTGATGAGTCTTGTAACATGTCTGACAGGTTGTCCTTCTTCAGCTGCTGGTGTCGTCGCTTAGCTTGTCTCAGAGTCTTGTTAAATAACTTACGTTCGTTACAGAAGTCGTGCTTTAACCTATCTTTCTCTTGTTTTGATCCCTTGAATCGGAGCCATGTTCTCTCTTTCACGGACACTCTTGAAAATTGTGTGTTCAGTTCATCATTCCAGTAAGGCTTTGTTTTACATCGCTTGGCTTTGTTACAGTAAGGTCCGTTCTGGATTGATATGCTCGGCAACTTGTCCTTCATTTCCGCCTCTAGTAACTGAGTAAAGTGACCATAAGCTGTGTTGATATCTCCGCTTGCAAGAGCTGATTCGATAAGTCCCAATGTGGTGTCTACATTAACTGCTGCATTGTGGTCGTTTAGGAAAGATTCAGGAATAACAGATACGTAACGAGTATTCACATTTGTAACACCATTCTCACACACGTCTACATCTAGTTTCTCATCCGTCAAATCTAAATCAATTGTCCACTCAAGTAAACTGTGATCCGGCGTCTTTTCACATGCTTGAAGATTAAAAGATAATTGGACATCGGACACAAGTCGAACATTAAAATCTACACAAAATGATAATTGTTCATATGGCACTAATACATAATCAACAACTGATTTGCCACGATATGAAACATGAGTGAAGTCTTGAGTGCCGACTCTTCCATTCAACATACATATGTTTGTGTTAGTCAGAAAGTCAATCAAAAGGTCACCGTGACCGTTCTCACCATCGTCGATTGCAGTGCGTGGGGTCACGTGATCCACCCCCGCGATGAAGTCCGTGCTGCTCGCACATCTCGCATTGAAGTCACCGCACAAGTACATGCGACCTATATTTTGATATTGACATACATGCTCGTGCAAAGTGTTGAAAAACGCTTCAGAGTCACAGGGTCGCGTTGACCTTTCAGGGGGCAAATAGCATACACAAACACAGAATGCAAAATCAGTTGATCTTGATGAAAACTTAAGCCATAAAATATCATCAACAGTGTCATTTAAAATAGTGACATCAAAACATGTTAAAAAGTCATTTTTAATAAAAACACCAACACCTCCAGACCCCCTCTTCGCATATTGAACAGGTTTCTGGATATGTATATCTCGGTATTTTATTTACTCGCACTGGTCGATTTTTTAAAGCCCAGAAGAGAATTGTTGAGCAGGCTTCACGGGCAATGTACGCTGTGTTTAGAAAACTGCGCCTGTTAGATATTCCAGTTGACTGTCAACTTAAATTGTTTGATAACCTTGTACAACCAATCTTGTTATATGGAGCCGAAGTTTGGGGCTTCGAGAAAAGGATTACTTTAGAAAGGGTACATTTAAAATTTTGTAAATATATTTTAAAAGTTAAACAGTCAACCCCAGATTACATGGTATATGGGGAACTAGGAAGGTACCCACTTGATGTACTTATTAAAGTTAGAATTATCTCATATTGGTGCAAGTTAATCTCATCAACTGGTACATTATCGAGTATTCTATATAGAATTATGTATATTATGCAATATAATGACCCAAATTTATATTTTCCACTTATCAAAGTTGTTAAAACAACTTTGGAAGGTATTGGCTTAAATTATGTGTGGCTTTCTCAAAATTTTGTAAATAGAAATAGGCTTAAAGGTAATGTTAAATCTATTCTATGTGAGCAATTTTTTCAACACTGGGACGAATGTAAATCAAAATCTTCAAAAGGACAATATTATAATGTATTTAAGTTATCCCCATACATTGAAAGTTATTTATTACACTTCCCATTAAATGTCCGAATTTGGTTAACTAAAATCAGAACTTGTAACCACAGACTTCCAATAGAAACGGGTAGATGGTATAACGTTGGTAGAGAAGAAAGATTATGTACATTTTGTAAGAACTCGATTGGAGATGAGGCTCATCTCGTGTTGTACTGTCCATCATTAAATAACATTAGATATTCATTTCTTCCACACTATTATTGTAACAACCCATCCTTAGACAAATTTATATCTCTAATGTCTTGTAAGCATAAAGCATTACAACTGAAATTATGTAACTATGTTAAAACCTGTCTACGTATGCTCCCGTAACTCAAACTGTACATTTGTATTTTCTCTATGTCACATCTTGTGATCTTCATGAGAATAAACCATTCATTCATTCACTCGTCTCCTCATTACGTAATCTACTCGTGGCCCACTATGGGACAATACCCTCAAAACAATACAGTATTGGTGAAAAGTCGCAAAGCTACTTCAGAACGTTTCCATCCGATTTCCCGTTTCTTTATTCCACTTCTTAGAATGAATGACAAGAAAAATATCATCTCTGTTAAGGACCATTTACCGATAGGTAAAAATGACCGAAATAATTATGATTATGAACATAATTTAAGAAGTTAACACATAACACTGGTAAAATTCAATTTGGACACAATTAAGTTATAATGGAAAAAAACTCTGTTTCGTTCAACATCCACTAACCTCGACTTTATCAAATCTTCATTTTCGTTCAAAGATTTTTTAACAAAATAAAAACTGAGCTTGATATTTGTTAATTTGTTCAATATACACCTTTCATTTAGACAGCGCAATCATCGGCTGTGAAAACCCAACATGGGCCATAAAACCCGCCCGGGCGTTACGTAATAAATAGACTATACAGATTAAGAAGGTTGGATATCTTTGTTACTGCACATCCGCAACAGTCCGATTGCCCTATTTCAAGGTTTATGCTGTTTTGTTTATTTTTCATTGAAAGTGTGAGAAAAAAAATAAAAAAATTAGATAATGATTTAGTTTACTAAAAAAAACAATGACTATGTTATATTTGTGAACATAAGTACTTGTTTTATGATAAAATTTATTTCACTAATTAACCACAAACATATGTTACTATTTTCTTTTGAATATATGAATGGCTGATTAAATATTTTATAGTGCGTCAAAGGTCGCTACTCAATTATCTTCAGTTTAGTGATTAAAGCCGTTTTTGAACGCCAGTTTTGATGGGCAGCTCGATCTGTCTCGAAACTGGACGTTATGAGAACCTGCATTTTAATCATAGATATTGTTTTAATTGTAGTGATATTATAGAAGATGAAATGCACGTTTTACTGTTTTGCCCTTTATATGAATCTGTTAGAGAGGAATTATTTGTCTCTTGTTTTAAAAAGATAGAAGGTTTTAATATGCTCTCGTCAAACGAACAGTTTTATTCTATACTCAACAATCCCGTTTTAACTTTTGATAGTGCCAAGGCCTGCAATAATATTCTTTATATACGCCGTGATATTTTATATAGATAGCATATGCAATATATTTTTATTTTGTTTACATCTCCATGCTTTTATTTTATGTGTATTTAATTGTACAAGTGTCTCTCATAAATCGCTGAGCGATTTGTTGTATATACAAGTGAGACAAAAATAAAATCATCTGTCTGTCTGTCTGTCTGTCTGTCTCGCGACAGACCAGTGAATGCATGACTGGTCACACGCCCTGTTTGTGACGTCATATGCAGAATGATTGCAGCATGTAGAGAGAGAGAGAGAGAGAGAGAGAGAATTTGTTTATTTCTGTCTCATCTTATACATTCATAAATATATTCATTATACATGCATAAAAAATGTATAAGCCGCCAAAAAGGCTACAAGAGACAATTCATTAAAATCACATTAAATATTGAAATACATTTCAATAAGACATAATGCATAGAAGATGGGCATACACACAAAACCCATACGTTCACTGTCATACATACATACATACATGTATACATTACATACATATACGGACATACCCATACATTAGTACATTAGTGTATTAATACAAGACTATATGGCATACACACACGTACACATATGTTAGTACATTAGTGGATTAGTATGTACATACATGTATACACTACACACATATATGTACGCATCCACACTAGCACATACATACATACATACATACATACATACATACATACATACATACATACATACATACATACATACATACATACATACATACATACATACATACATACATACATACATACATACATACATACATACATACATACATACACACACACATACATACATACATACATACATACAATTAACATAACATACATAACAGTCATGATTATAAAATACATGTGTACAAATCAAACTTTAAAATATTGCAATAAATACAAATAATACAACCAGATGCAGATAGCATTAGATAAACTACATTATGTGTTAACAAGATTGCGTCTTCTGGAGAGCATGTGAAATAGTGTATCTCCCAACTGTTTTTGAATACCACACATTTGCATTAAAAAAATAAGTTTATCAGAAGAGTTGAGGTTTGAAATATCAGGCACAATGGAATTTTTATATAACAGTTCATATCGAATATCGTCGTAGGTGGGACAGTCTATCAGAAAGTGTTTTTCATCTTCAAGGACATCACAGAATGGACAGAGGCGTTCGTCTAGTGGGGTCACAGGTCTGGTATAGCGTCCAGTCTCTATGGCAATAGGTAGAGTCCCACATCGGAATTTCGCTAAAACTTTTCTTTTGTATCTTGGCATGGCGCAGCAAAGATATGATTCTGGTACTCTATCTTTCTTAAATGTACGATAAGTTCTTAATTTGTTTCCATTGATGAGATTTTTATCTGTCCAAAGTTCTTTAAACCACAGTTGATCATCAATTTTAGCTAAGTGTTGTTTAATTATCTTATTAGAGTTCTTCACACTGACACCTGTAATCCGGTCCAGGTCAAGCGAAAGTTTGTAGGAAAGGGAGATAACTCGTTGCACCCAGGATTTTCTTCTGCGACGAGACCATGAGAGAACACTATTTAGTAAATATCTATTCTGCTGAGTTAATCTTGAGTAAAATTTAAACACTTCAATTCTTTGTTTGCTAAGACAACTCTTCCATCCCATTTCACCTCTCAGTGCACATCCAGATGTAGATTTAGGTACGCCAAGAAAGAAGCGACAGGCCTGATTTTGTACTGCATTAACACAACTATGTTCTGTCAATCCCCAGATTGCTGCTCCATATAGGAGGACAGGTTGTACAACAGCCTCATACAATCTTGTGAAAGTACTGTGTGTCATTCCTCCAGCTTGCATACATTTAGACTGAATGCATGACAGGGCTCTGCGAGCAGATTTGGACAGTTCTTTCACACTGAATTTCATGTCTAAATTTTCATCAAACCAAAGTCCAAGATATTTATATTTTTCTGATACATCAATTTCAAGAGGTCCACATGAGAACTTGAAGTTAGTAACATTAACAGTCTTATTCCTGAAATGAAGAACTTTAGTTTTGTCAGTGTTCATTTGCAGTCTCCACTTTTGGCACCAGTCATATACTGTATCAAGCATCTTTTGTAGGGAACTTTCACTAGGAGCAAGTAATACAATGTCATCTGCAAATAGTAATGATGATAAATTAAAGTTATCCACTTGTATACCACATTGTAAGGCATTAATATCCTCTGCCAAATCATTAATGTATAATGAAAAGAGTGTTGGAGACAAGGAACAGCCCTGCTTAACACCATTCTTTACCTTGAATGTTGGAGTCATGTAATTATTAACTCTAACTGAACACTGAACATCTTCATACAGAGCCTTAATCATTGTGAACATCCTTCCTGATACTCCAGCTTTGTTGATTTTATACCACAAGCAGTCTCGGTTGATATTGTCAAATGCTTTCTTTAGGTCAATAAAGCAGGCATATGTACTTTGCTTTGACACTTTTCTATTATTTATAACTGTATAGAGAGAATATATGTGATCAAGACAACTGCGCTTAGATCGAAATCCATTTTGTTCATCAACTAGTAATTCATTATCTTCTATCCACTTAGTGAGTCTCTGGTTCAATACATCAGAGAATATTTTGCAGGGAACTGAAAGGAGTGTAATTCCTCTATAAGATGATGGCACATGAAGATTAGTACTCCCAGGTTTGACGATGGGGTTGATTATCCCTTGTCTCCACACTGTAGGGGTTAATCCGTTCTCGAAGCAATAGTTGAATATTTTGTGTAATAAAAGTATGCTATTTTCATTCTTGAGAGTTTCTGCTGGAATTTCATCTACACCGGTTGCCTTGCCTTTCTTTGCCCTTGCCACTGCTGATCTCACTTCATGTAATGTAATTGGGTCATTCAAAAGAGAGTTAGTGTTAGAGGTTGTGTTAGATTGAGAGAGTTCACACTTAATTTTCTTTAGGTGGTCTTTATCATAAATATGTGTTGGTACCACATTATATAGTTGATCATAGTCATCTTTCCATTTGTCTAATACAAGCTTGACATCAGAAATCATATCACCATTGTCGCCTTTCACTTTCATTGGAATGTGGTTGTTGCGATCATTCCCTAATCCTAACTTGCCAATTTCTTTCCAGAAGTCCCCATTTGCATGTTGATCGAGTAGTGAAGCAAGTGATTCTTGTTTCTCAAGTTGATATTTACGTTTATATTTCTTATGTTGTTTATCAAAGCTCTTTCGCACAGATTGAAAATTGTGTTTAAGGCGTTTCTTCAATTGATTTGATCCTGTACACTTCAACCAACTCCTTTCAGCAGATTTAACTTTATTCCATGATGCTTGCAGTTGTTCATCCCAGTATGGTTTAGTATGACACTTTCCTTTCCAAGACTTTTGTTTAGATATCTTATAACGGGGGACATTTTCCAATTCATTATGCATTAATGAAAGAAATTCATTATAGGCTGAGTCAATATCATTTGCAGTGGATAGTTCCTTTTCGATGTAGATGGTCTCGCTTTGCGCAATGTTGTCATAAGACTGCACGTGAGAACCCGGAAGTATTTTCGTCATAAAAAATTGCTCACGTGTGAACCGTTATATCTTCTTGCACAGTTGTTTGTTGTTATTGAATATTTCTTTAGTAGCACAGCAGAAAGGATGTTATTATACAATGCGGTTTAAACAATATTTATTCATGTACTCAGGTACAGCGGGATCGACAAACAGGGTTATTTAAATGTCTCTCCCCAAAACATACATTTTACTACAGGATGTTTACATCATAAAGACACATGAATATATACATAGTAGAAAACAAAATTTCACATATATTTATAGTATACATATATATATTTTAGGCGAAGCGTCTGCTTAACAATATAATTTTGTGAACAGATGTTATTATTCTTGTATTTATATTATTTGACAGGGATTTATTACCAAATAAAACAGAATTCAAGTTGTGACCATTAACGTAACGTAACTTTCATGACGAATATTCATGGAAAATGCAGAACTAAGAATTTCGCCTATCATTTTCCATATAAGCAGACGAACGCTTCACCTACTGCCACGTCACTTCCGGTATCCCCTTCCCGTGGCCTCTCAGTCTTGTTTTGGTTTGTCACTGGACGGCGACAAGCAGACGCCTTGTTACGCAATGTTTACTTAGCTGTAGCTTCATTGAGAAACTGTGTATTGTTGCTGTTTTGGCCTAATATTTATGTTATACAGTTATTTGACCAATATCTTATAAAAAAATATATTTTAAAAAGGTTGTACAGCGCCTTTTTAATTAATGTTATATTCCAACAGGTGTATTCGTTACACTACATACAAATGAGTGGAATTTAAATTCCAGTAAGCTGTTTGGGTTCCTCAAATCAGTGATTAGTTTTTCTTTTTCTTATGAAAATGAGACAATATTCCACAAACTAATAGTCAATATACCATCTCAAAAATTAACACTCATTAAATGCGTAATGAATACATCAAACTGATTATGTAACAGCAATGTCACTCAATAGACAATCAACACCTTGACTAATGAGTTATTTAACAAATGTATTCCTTAAGCTACAACCCTAATGAGTGGAAGTAATTCCAGCAAGCTGTTTTCATTCTTCAAAACAGTATTTATCATTCATATTAGTTAAAATAAGGAAACTCATCAAATTATTTCTTTTTAAAGTCAAAAGGTCATAAAATTATTACTTTTCAATGTCATTATTTCACCAAACTTATTAGTTTTCAAAGTAATCATTTCACAAGTAATTACTTTCCAAAGTCAACATTTAAGCAAACTTATAAGTTTCTAAATTTATCATTTCACTAATTCTTCCTCTTCAAGTCATCATTTAAACACATTATTTCTTTTCAAAGTCAACATTTCACCAAATTACTTCTTTTCAAAGTCAACATTTCACCAAATTACTTCTTTTCAAAGTCAACATTTCATCTAATTAGTAATTTGAAAGTCAAAATTTCATCAAATCATTTCTGTTCAAAGGATCTCTGTTCACCCATATTTCTTTTCAAACTCAACAATTCATCTTTTATTTCTTTTCAACATTTCATGAAATCATCACTTTTCAGTCAACATCTCATAAATTTTGTACTTTTCAAAGTCACCATTTGATCAAATTATTACTATTAAAAGTAAACATTTGATCAATTATTTCTTTTCAAAGTCAAATTTCACCAATTATTACTTTCCAAAGTCAACACTTCACCAAACATATTAGCTTTCAAAGTCATCATGTCAATTATTGTTTCTTTTCAAAGTCATCATTTCACCAAATTATTACTTTTGAAAATAAACATTTCATCTAATCATTAATTTCCAAAGTCAACATTTCATCAAATTAAAACCTTTCAAAGTCAATATTTCACCTTTAGTTCATTTCAAAATCAATATTTCATCAAATTATTTCTTTCAAAAGCTATCATTTCACAAATTATTTCTTTCACAAGTCAACATTTCACCAAATATTTTTTTTCAAAGTCAACATTTACCAATTATTTATTTTATTAGTATTACTTTTCAAAGTCAACATTTCATCAAATTATCACTTTTCAATGTCAACTTTTCACCAATTGTAACTTTCCAAAGTCAACATTTCATCAAACTTATTAGTTTTCAAAGCCATCATTTCACTATTGTTCCTCTTAAAAATCATCATGTCATCAAATTATTTCTTTCCAAATTCAACATTTCACCAAACTAATTAGTTTTAAAGGTCATCATTTGCACTAATTGTTCCTCTTCATTTAACCTGAAATTTTCCAAAGTCGACCTCAATAGTATGTAAAATATGAACTTTATATGCAAAGTTTGTTTGCTATCGACAATTTTTTAATAAATTTGTTTCCGCCAACTTCTATATCTCCATAAAATGCCATGGCATCTTGCCATGGCATTTACGAATGCCATGGCGTTTTGCCATGGCATTTAGAAATGCCATGGCGTTTTGCTGTGGCATTTACGAATGCCATGGCGTTTTGCCATGGCATTTAGAAATGCCATGGCGTTTTGCTGTGGCATTTACGAATGCCATGGCGTTTTGCCATGGCGTTCAGAAATGCCATGGCATTTTTATGGAGATATAAGAGTTGGAGGAAAATTTTTTATTAAAAAATTATCTTCATACTTCAGGTTTTATGAAAATGTAATTTGATCAACATATTTATTTGTCGAAAGCGTCAAAATTTAGGCGGTCAACTTGGGACTAGCCGTACCAGTCCAGACTTGTACCGAACAGCATTAAAGGCATTATGTTCTGTTTATATGGAAACTAAGTTCATATAAAATGACAAAGAACGGGAATTATAAAATAATACGCTGACATTTATATAACATACCCCTAGACTTTTCCAATCGACTTGAGTCGGTAGGGTTTGGCGTCTTTTGAACGTCAGTAAAATACAGGTATTCAATACAATGGATCCTTTATAGCCACGTGGTCGCTATTTATCAGCATTGTCTGCTATATCAGCATTGATATTCGTTTATTTATGGACTGTGACAGCGTTAATCATTCAAAGGTAAGTCTCTCTTTATGTCAACCTATGAATATTATTTTCATAAAGGACGCAATAGAGATCGTTTTATAAAGCCAGCATATTGTAAAATACAATGTATACTATGTAACTGTCAACACAAACCTTTACGTTTATTCATGTGTTTGACATATATAAAGTTCAAAGTCAAAGTCAAAGTCAAATGTAGTTTGTGAGTGGTTTTCATAACCATAGTAGTCTATCATTATAGCTCTGTTTCATGCGAAAAGCATTTCTTAAGTGATAGCTTGTATCAGATTTTGGCCACTTTTGTTACGTGTGCGTCTGGGCTAGTTGGCTGATTGGTGCCCTTTGATTGCCTTCTGGTTGTGTGTTCTTTGTTCTTGGGTTGTTGCGCATATTGTTTTATCATAAAGACACCATAGTACAATCCTGACAAAGAAGCTTTAAATCACCTATTTATGTAGAACAATGCCACAAACTGTAACAATTGTGAATTTCTATCTAACGTACCAACCTGGTGAAGGTTGAAGCTATGGTGGTAATTGACCTTGTCAATCTCATTTTAAATATTGATTGATTTGGTTTCATTATGGTACGAAGATTATAGATCTCGCAAGGCGTAATCTCTCAACCCGTCACAACAGAACCGCTCTGATGTGATCAATCCTCATATTCAAATGGTTTGTTATCAACACTGTGAACCTACATTCCCAAACTACCTTGACAATATCAGAATATCCTTTTAAAACATGAATAATTATTCATGTGTTAAAACTTGAATCGATAAAAGTGAGGTGTTGGGTAGAGGATGTGTGACTTATTATATATATTTGCGTGTTTATACTTATCTACATGCGTCATATATAGATAATATCTTTATCCATTATATTATCACGTAAGTTTAAACCCACGAAGTCAGTCAATACTTGTAGTTACAAAATATCTTAGTCGGTACATGTTTTACCCTTTTACTTCGTAAATACAGGTAATTATTGAAATGTATCACAATTTCCTCTCTCTCTCTCTCTCTCTCTCTCTCTCTCTCTCTCTCTCTCTCTCTCTCTCTCTCTCTCTCTCTCTCTCTCTCTCTCTCTCTCTCTCTCTCTCTCTCTCTCTCTGCATAACTTGTTTCTAATAATTGGAAATCGGAGACTTGACAGAAATTTTCCCCATGTGCATTTATTCAAATGTAACGCATTATTGCCTGATTCCACTTCTTTCTACAACTTAAAGTTTTAGATTGCAGCTATTTGTTTGTTAAAGTTTGTTGAATGTTGTATAACAAAAGTATATTCTTTGTTGCAAAGTTTAAATTTATCCCATCTAAAACTTATTCGACAGACAAATTGACACATTTAATGAACACCCCTACAGTGAATGACACGTTTCACACACATAAGCAGGGACTTGATGTCTTTAACATCACAAATCAAAAACATGTAAAACATAACTAAGTCAATCAAAGCAAAAATATATACACATTAATGGATAAATATGTTTTCATTACTTAGCGTTTTGATCAGGAAAGGAAAATTTTATAATCATAAAAACATATCTACATACCTGAAGATCAGAGTCCAAACCTGCGTTGTACAATTTTGACGTCTTTTGAAAATCGATGGTACATTCACTAAACAGAACAAACATTACAACGTGGTTGCCACGTATCGGGTTGTCCGCGTGTATGTCATTTGTGATCACTGTCGGATCATATTTCAGTCTAAATCGGTGTATTTTCTAACAAACCCACTTTCTCAAATGAAACTTTTAGATGTGCTTTGTTATGTTATCCCAACATAAGTTTAGCAATCATTCATATAGTAGCCATTAAAGTCGGCACTTAAATGGTAAATGACCAGATGGTGGCAGCATGTGAACGTGCACAAACCTAGTTGCGGGTACAGCAACGTGCAGTAGGCTATACTTGGACAAAATACTGTGACTATGTGTCCCAGTCCACCCAACTGTAAATGGGTACCTCGTAAGGATTGAGAGTGACATTAACGCTGAGCGTCACAAGACTGAACGTGTTGTATGCTCCCCCGGGAGTCGAGATGGTAAAAGAAGTGTCGTAAAGACTGATATACAATGATCGAGGGAAAGGCCAAGCGCCTTTGAGCAGCACTCTCTGAGCTGGATATTGGCGCTATACAAATACTTAGTAGTAGTAGTATTAGTAGTAGTAGTAGTAGTAGTAGTAGTAGTAGTAGTAGTTACATACAAATTGCATATGTCTTAAATATACATACCACATACCCTGAGTTCTAAAGATTCAAATTATTTGACAACATTATTTGATTACCAAATCTAGGCTCTTATACATGAGCAAGACATAACGGACCGTATATACATATTTATTAGTGTATGACATTTCGAACAATATTCTACATCTGGCTTCGTGTCTTATTTTGATAAAAGGTTTTTAAAAAATGGGTTTGACTAATTGGCACGCCCATGCCATTAAACGCTAACACAGGATCAGATTACATACTGCAAATTCATAATTCATATCGAAAACTTATCATCCTGTAACACGCAAAAGTTACTCAAGATCACTTTACTTACTCTAAACTGTCAAAAGCCTCCTGATCAAAATAAGAGTACAAATAACAGTAAGTTTTAATCACGATATGTGATGAATATCTGTTTCATGTATAAAGGCAATTGTAGCATTGGATGTGACCGGTACACCTTTCAATCAACCTTCAAGTGAAGGTTATATTAAATAACTTGCAGATAATGGGGTTTATACGCTATCGTGCCTGCTGATTGGACAAACAATGCTATGTGAAAGTAAGAACTGCTTAAACAATGTAGCATGGGCAGTATTTAAATCATTTACTGTTTTCAAAAAGAGTTTTTCAATGTGTTTAGATAAGAATAGATATTTAAAATTGAGATTAAAAATTAATTTGAAGGTTAAAAAGAAGATAGGCTTCTTAACCTTTTCTGTGAACTACTTTTTGTCAGTAAAGTCATATGTCGGACTAATGGCACGAATGTGGGCTGTGCTAAGGGCCTGCTAAATAGAGGCCGAAACAGTTAGTTTGCTGTTAATTAGGTCTTCAAGACAAAGTCTGGAAGACCTATTGTTATTATCCGATTTCTTCAAGTTCTTTTCCTCTATTATTATTATTTGTACTTTTTTTGTGACAGAGCTACAGCCCAAACGGCTACTCCAAATTCTACCAAACTTGACATGCAGATACCCCTTACCCTGGAATCGACATGCTAAGCTTTTGGGCAAAATCGACCCATACATTAAAGGTCCATGTCGAATCCAAAATCAAAAATTTAACATTGATTTTTTTTTCAAAATGCACTTAGAGACTTGAAATTGTTTTTAAAAGAAGCGCAATGAAAAATGATGAAAACAAGTGAATCAGGACAAATTCGTAGGTCAGGTGATTTGGCCGCCATCTTGCTTTAAGTGCATTTTCGACCGTTTCCGACCCCACCCGCCTTTGACAATCTTCTTCTCTGAAGATACTTGCACTAGAGAGCTGAAAGTCATACTCAATGTAGCTGAAGTATTGTACACAAAAGTTTTTAACTGGAATTTTGCTAACATTAATACGTTTTGTGCTGTGACCTTTCAAAGTTGACCAAAATCTCAAAATCGCCAACTTCAAGGGCAGATAACTCAAAAACAAAACCTTAGAATTCAATGATTTTTGCATGACAGTTAGACATTAGCAAGGTCTTTAAGATAAAAGAATAAAATCGCTCGCGAACAGTCACTTCCGGTCACGAAGAAGGAGCAAACTTTGCATTTTGGAAAACGGGTGTTTTGGTGGGTATGTTTGAAAAACTCTTGTAAACCAACAACACATGATAAATACTTGTTCTATATATCAAATGAAAGATAAAAGACCATACAATCTTGGATAAATCTCATTAAAATTAGATGAAACATTAACATTGAAATTCGGAGCATTTAAATGTGGTCAATCCTACTTTCGTTTTGAATGATTATGATACATTTATGATTGAAAAACTGTACTTTATGGCAATAAAACACTAGGCAATGTTTTATCTATCATCAGGCAGCAACAAGACTGTATAACCTGAGATGATTAATGTTTGCAGCCATGTTGAATTTTCTGTAAAGGTTTAAACGTTGAATATCAAGTGAAATATGGTAATTTTGATAATGTAGTAGTAACTGTTTACCTCTTAGACAAAAAGCCATGTGAAGGTCAAACAGTATGTGAAGGTCAAACAGGAATCTTGAAGACCTAAGTACCGCCGCGGCAGTCCTAGTTGATTTTGCATTTATTCTAAATTTCAAGTTTGGTTTTGCAATCAAAACTTCCTTTCATTTCAAAGTCAAAGTTTATAGAAAATGATTTTCATTATTTGTTTGTTATAACTTGTTTGAAACTTGGAAGTAAAACTCCTGTATAATTGGCTGCGCAAGCTCTGCCAGTTGAAATAATGACCGCTGACTGATAGTTAGTGTAATGGTGCAAAACCCACTCTTTCTAAATAGTGATTCAATTTCATTTGCACACAACGCGAATTTCACGTGCAGTTTGAGCATGTTATGGTGAAGTTGTCGGACAAATCTGAGCAACTAACCAATTGTTAATAGTCGTTTCTACACCAGAAGCAATCTTTAAAACTCTACATCGAACGGAAATTGAATAGTTTTAAACCATTTGTAAAAGAACGCGGTGGTTGATTGCAGAAAAACGTATGTTTTGGCTTATATTTAGCAGGCCCTTGATATAAAGCACATTTGTTTCATGTTTAAAACCATTCTCTCGCCAAGGAGGCAGCTTAGTGCGAGCAAGCCTCTGTTCTTATACGCCAATATTCCAGAGTTCCTGCAGATTGCCCTAGCGGCAATATGTTGTAACTCAAGATTTCTCCCTTATTTGAAGCCAATGAAACCTTTTTTAGAATAATTCTTTATTCAATACAAAATATCTAAGTATGGTTAGATTTGAAATATATTTGGAAGAGCTAAATACAATTATAAAGTGTCTCGATCAAGGACATCATATACCAACATGGGACAGGTACTCTGTTGATGAAGGCAGAATGATGAAACTCTTAGCTGAAACGTCTTTATGGTGATGTGTTGTGTTTATGTATCATGATGCCAGCAAATAGTGGGGATGTTTCTGTTAACAATTGATTCAAACTTGTTTTATTTTAATATTTTGTGCAAAATCCTTCCCAAACATTGTGGCAGGACGTAAGATTTGTCTAGATTCAAACACCATTATAAGCCATCCCCCCAACTGTCCCTACAGGGCATGCATAAGGAGTGTTCCACAATATTGTACAAATTAAACAATTGATCAATGAAACCAAAGGATTTCCAAATCTATATCGATCACAAAAAAGGAGCGAAAATGTCTGAAACGAAACAGGGAAGGAAAAATATGTCTGTGACCATGCAAATACTACACCTGCTGCAGCCTTGAATATATAATTGGTAAACCTTACACCATCACTGGTTTTGTCTATGTCTTCTAAAAGCTGAAGGACTTTTATATTTGTCATCCTTCTCTCTCGTAGGCTGTCCGCTTCAGTGTTCAGAAACACGTATCTTCTTCCAGCTTTAGAGAAATAGGTCTTCATTTCATCATCAAATGCAGCTATGTATTTCTCAATCAAATAGTTGTTGCGTTGTTCATCATCAAATCCAGCTATGTATTTCTCAATCAAATAGTTGTTGCGTTGTTCAAAATCGTCTTTATGTGTGAAGACGAATATAACGTATTGAAAGAAGTGTTCCCCAAACAAAAACTGAAGGCGTTTAATAGCATGTGTCTCTTCTTCCGTGATACGGACATTCGGGTTGAACACGAGGAGAAAAGCGTCGTATCCTTCAGGACATTCAAGGACAGCCTCAGTTAGATCCTTAACGCTACTGGGTCCTCCAGGTGCTGTGTCACTGACGCCAGGTGTGTTCACTACTGCAATAGGTGTGTCTCCAATTGAACCAGTTTTCTTCTGAACGTTCTTCGTCACAGACTTAGGGGAAGGGGAGAGGTCGAAGTCTTCTTTGGATAGCAAATGGTTTCCAAGGGAGCGTTTGTCATGCCCTGACTTTCCCAGAAGAAGGATATTATATGGTTTGTCTGCTTCTCTTTTATATTCCTACAAATGAGGCATTTTGTTAGTGAAGATACAAATGATGACGGCATAATGACGAAAGTTGAATGAGATAGAGATACTGCTTAAATTTTGCGAAGACTTTCTGTTAATTCAGGAAACAGATGATTACATTCTTGGCTCAGCTGTTGGTCAAACGTTTTCTAAAGACGAGAATATCCAAAAAAGAATAGAACCTAATCCCGATTCAAAACAAAAATGTATTCTATGAATTATTCTTATGTATTCAGATTTTGCTTATCATCTGATATGATATTTACTGCTTCAAACATGTTAAGGAACACTCAGGTTTGTATTCATCTTTTGCAACATCAATATGTTTGCAGCTCAAAGGGAAACTATTTGATTTAAGTTTTGGTACTACACATATGCGGACTGCACATATGGCTACCGATTTATAAATTTATAAATATTTTCATAGAAGTTTATACATTTTGTAATTGTGAAATTTTCATCACATTGTTTAGGTCCTAAACTTTAGGATATGTTTGAATAACCTCTCCCCACTAGGGAGTTCGATTCCAAACTTTAAGCCATACTATCACACAGGACAAACATGCATTGTTTTATACCTGAACCACCTTACTTAACGTGCTTTCATTTTTGACACCTGTTATGTGTAACATCCAATCTTAAACAGCAAAAAATTTATTTCTTTCATTGGTTGATCGCAATATGTTTGTTGGATAGAGTATGTTCCCCTTAATGTATATCTCAACCATGCGTTCATAACAAATAGTATTTTAAGGACAATTACAACTGTACCCATAATTGATTTGGATAATATAGATATATATGAAGAATGTTTTTGTGCGACATTAAAGTGATGTTATTGATATTCTTACCCAAGTATGACCAAAACTACTTACAGCACAGAACAGAGTAAAGACGACTCCAAACAACAAAGTAAGCATCTTGTGAAGGACCTGTAAAAACACCATGTCATGATGAATTACCCACACACTACCCTACACAACCGTCATCTATTATCCACTGATAGCAGCCAGTCTGAAATGCAACAATAAAATCTCACGTGGATACTGGGTTGAGAGTTGATGGTTGATAGATGTTAATAGTTCTGTTGCTATTTGTAGTTATATGGTCATACATGCTTACAATCTGTGATCAACAAGAGACTAACATACTAATTTCTAGATTCACAATCTATTAAGTTTTAAATTGATTACTTTAAAACACATGATTAGGCGATAGATAGGACTATAGAAAAGCTATTGTAATATAATCTATAGATAAATTACCAGGGAGAAAGTGAACAAGAGTAACATTTTTAATATTTGGAATTACACTATCTCCAAACGAACTGTTCGATCGACTCGATTTTGCTAGCTTTGTTACTACACGCGCCTAAGTGTCGACGTCGTGAGGTATAACCACTATAGCAATGGTAACAGTAATATTATGACTAAACTGCAATTAAGACCTTGATATTTAGAGTGGTTCACTATCTTTTACTGCAATTATCTAAACCTCATCTTTGAAAAGTTAAATTAATTGCTAGTTCATGATAGAACATACCTGAATCTCAGTACACGTCGTCGGCCGTGAAGGGTGTGGGCGTCTTTAGAAGGTTAATAACAAAGTCGAATTCAATTCAATGAAAAGAACTCAGCAACGAGGTTGCTATGCATCGACGTTTAACATATCTACTATCCCGTGACTTGACTCTTTGGAAATCAACCCGCCACCACATAAAGGTGAATTGTATATGAACTATCTATTGAACGACATAAATGATCATATGGAACATCTTTTGGGTTGATAAATGTTTAAACATACATGTAGGTACGTAACATACATTTATCGATAGATAATTATATATATTAGTAGATGAATATCATCATGCATGTACATATGTATACCATTTGGCACCTGTGTTTGTGACAAGTTTCTCATTGATTTATTATTAGCCATGTAAGGGAAAGAGTAAACTTAAATTTTTCTTGACTGATATAGCGTGTTATTCTTTTCAGGAAATAAGCACTTTAAAAACCCGAGGTCAGCGTTACAGTTGGTGAGCTGCATCAGCTGAAAGATGCATGTCAAGCTCGTTTTGCATCTTTTAGAAGGGACCAAATCGTATCTTGTCAAAACGGTTTTTGAAAATACACAGTCAAGTCTAAAAATATAAAATTCAATAACATATTTTGAGGATTTATATGGATTGATTTTTCAAATTTTAATTTGGTTGAGCAATGCACAATTGATCAAAATTATAGTCTTATGCAGTTTTGAAACAATGAAGAACGGCATCTAGATCCTTAAATATACAAAACTGAAATATTTTCTCCTATAACCCCTTTTTGTATGCGCTTTACAGTAATTTACAGATTTGAAAGTATAGCCTCAAATATTTGTTTAAACTGGATTGAGTTAAGATAATCTGTCTATTATACATATGACATTTACAGGAATATCCTCTCCAGTTCGTTTTCACAAATTCGGAAATTACTACAACAATGGATTATTAAGGATTCAGCCATAAGGCTGAATCCTTATTGTTATTGGCGTGTTTATTAAGGATTCAGCTTGAAAAGCTGAATCCTTATTGTTATTGGCGTGTTTATTAAGGATTCAGCCATAAGGCTGAATCCTTATTGTTATTGGCGTGTTTTATTTTATTATTATTCCACGAATTTTGTGGTCAACTTTCAGCCCAAACGGCTGATGCTATCAAAGCCAAATTTCACAGGCTGGTAGACCTTGTTGTGGAATGGCGACAATAAGCTTTTGGGCCAAATCGGTCCATGCATTAAAGGTCCAGTTCGAATCCAAAGTCGAAAATTTAACATTGATTTTTTTTTCAAAATGCACTTAGAGACTTTTTTTTTTTTTTAAAAGATGCGCAATCAAAAATGCGGCAAAAAACGAAATCATGGCAAATTCGTAGGTCACGTGGTTTGGCCGCCATCTTGCTTTTAGTGCATTTTTGACCATTTCTGACCCCACCCACCTTTGAGAATCTTCTCCTCTGAAGATACTTGCACTAGAGAGCTGAAATTTATACTCAATGTAGCTGAAGCATTGTAGTTCTGAATTTGACTTCTACAAAGTTCTAACTTTAATACTTTTCTTGCTGTGATTTTTCAAAGTTGACCAAAATGTAAAAATCGCAAATTTCAAGGGCAGATAACTCAAAACCCAGACCATAGAATTTGATGATTTTTGCATGAGAGTTAGACATTGGCAAGCCCTTTAAAATAAAAGAATAAAATCGCTCGCGAACAGTCATTTCCGGTCAGGGTCAGAGGTCAAACTTTCCATTTTGGACATGTGGTGTTTTGGTGGGTATGTTTAACGTATCGTAACGCATCAACGACGTACGCTAACGGCTAGTTCTATACATCATATGAAAGCCAAAAGTCTATAGATTTTTTTTTAATTTAACAGTAAATTCCTATATTTGTTTTACATTGAGTTACGGCCCTTTGAATATTGTCAATTCTGCTTTCGTTTTGAATGCTAAGGATAAAGGTATGTTAAAAAAGTCGTTACTCATCAGTGACAGGAGACAAATCATTGTTCCATATATCATTAGAAAGCCAAAAGAATACACTATCTTTTAAAAATTAACAATAAATTCAGTTACTTCATTTACATTTAGTTACGGACCTTTGAATATTGTCAACCCTGAATGCATTTGATAACTGTATATTTGCAAAATGCGTAAGTCATCAATCAACAACAGACATATCTCACGAACCATTAGAGATATTTTTATAATTTTTATATCAACTTGTAGAGAAAAGAATTGTCTTCATTTCCATGTATCATACGGTGAGTGCCGTCGGTTAATTTGAGGGATAAAATAGAAAAACTTTACACTGATAGATCACATTGTCAATTAAACTCTTTGTTTTGGACTGACAATAAATTGTCTAAGTGCGTCTCATACACTTTGATAGCCTTTGTGGTCAAGATTTAGTTTCAAGAGCAAGTGTACCTTCCCTTAATTGAAAAGGGCATAATGACGGCCACTATCAGCTCTTGGGCTCTTGGGCTCTTGGTCATTAGATAAAGGGAGGCCGTCCTGATTCCTGCCTAAATGCTCGGCAGATTCCACTGGCAAGGGTGTGACGTCCTCGATTAACTCTCTTTTCCAAAATGCCTGTCGTCCTCCTGAACTTTGAAATATGCATTTCCTCCCGGCCGCATGTTCTACACTTTGTGCTTGTAGACATTTCATGCAAACACGCTGTCCAGTCATGTACATTCGATTTTGGTCACTAAACAGGACACGGGACGCAGGAAGTGTACTCAAAATAGCCCTAGCCGTATTTCCCGCCTAAAACAACACCAAAAAGCTTGAAATGGTCAAAGATGTGTTATTTCCGACAGATGTCGCATATCGCTCATCGTTTCTTTACCTTTTCATGCTCATAAACATAAAATATATACAAAACAAGACAATTCTCTCCCCTACAAACAGGTGCAAAAATTATGAAGATATCTTTATTGGTTCGGGTTATATCAGTGCTGAAAGACAAGTACCCCCAGTCATCTCGAGATAAAACTTGATATTTTCAACAGATGGCGCATCGTCTACCGTTTCTTTACTCTTTCGTTCAAATGTAAAAATGACACATTGAATTGAAGCTGGTTCTTCGCGCTTTTCAATGATATAAACCCTTTGAAATTGCGCCACCCCGTTCAAAAGAAATATGGTGCGAGAGAAGGGTGGGATTTCACAACTTTGATAGTAAGAAGCTTACACATGGAGAGCGGTTTTCACTACGCTATCGTAGTATCAACCCTTAAAAGGTGTTTCCATATATGGCAGATTTTGTGTATCATGTGAACGATGTCTTTTATTCCGTCCACCGCTTCTTTATTTCTGTTCTCGCATAGACATATGATACATGGAAAAAAAGACAATTCTTTTGTCTAAAAGATGATGTAAAAATTATAAAATTATCTCTAATGGTTCGTGAGATATGAGGGCCGACAGGTGCGCGAGTAACTACAATTTCAATTAGCGATAGCAGGAGTGGTCTTTTATTCCGTCCACCGCTTCTTTATTTCTGTTCGCGCATAGACATATGATACATGGAAAAAAAGACAATTCTTTTGTCTAAAAGATGATGTAAAAATTATAAAATTATCTCTAATGGTTCGTGAAATATGAGGGCCGATAGGTGCGCGAGTAACTACAAGTTCAATTAGCGGCACCCGGATTTGTCGTATCTTCCGTACGGCGCTTCTTTATTTCTTGTCGTGCGTAGACAAATGATACATGGAAATGAAGACAATTCTTTCCTCTACATGAGGATGTAAAAATTATAAAAATATCTCCACTGGTTCGTGAGATATCAGTGCCGATAGGTAACGGAGTAACTACAAGTTCAATTAGCGGCACCCGGAGTTTTCGTTTCTTCAGTACGGCGCTTCTTTATTTCTTGTCGTGCATAGACAAATGATACATAGAAATGAAGACAATTCTTTCCTCTACATGAGGATGTATAAATTATAAAAATACCTCCACTGGTTCGTGAGATATCACAGGGTTAAGAATACTGCTAAAATCGCTAGAAATCGTATTTTCGACCTAAAACAATGCATCAAAAGGCTTGAAATGGAGCTCATATAGTTGGCTGAATCCTGTCATCGTTGCTTTGCAACTATATTTAAGGATTCAGCCATAAGGCTGAATCCTTATTGTTATTGGCGTGTTTTATTTTATTATTATTCCACGAATTTTGTGGTCAACTTTCAGCCCAAACGGCTGATGCTATCAAAGCCAAATTTCACAGGCTGGTAGACCTTGTTGTGGAATGGCGACAATAAGCTTTTGGGCCAAATCGGTCCATGCATTAAAGGTCCAGTTCGATTCCAAAATCGAAAATTTAACATTGATTTTTTTTTCAAAATGCACTTAGAGACCTAATTTTTTTTTAAAAATGTGCGCAATCAAAAATGCTGCAAAAAAACAAATCATGGAAAATTCGTAGGTCACGTGGTTTGGCCGCCATCTTGGATTTAGTGCATTTTCGACCATTGCCGACCCCACCCACCTTTGAGAAACTTCTTCTCTGAAGATACTTGCACTAGAGATGTGAAATTTATACTCAATGTAGCTGAAGCATTGTAGACCTTAGTTTGACTTCTACAGTATCCTAACTGCAATACTTTTCTTGCTGTGATTTTTCAAAGTTGACCAAAATCTAAAAATCGCAAACTTCAAGGGCAGATAACTAAAAAACCAGACCATAGAATTTTATGATTTTTGCATGAGAGTTAGACATTGGCAAGGTCTTTAAGATAAAAGAATAAAATCGCTCGCGAACAGTCATTTCCGGTCAGGGTCAGAGGTCAAACTTTCCATTTTGGACATGTGGTGTTTTGGTGGGTACGTTTGAAATATCGTAGCGAATCAACGGCGTATGATAACGCTTTGTTCTATACATCATATGAAAGCCAAAAGTCTTTAGATTTTTTTAAAATTTGACAGTAAATTTCTATATTTGTTTTACACTGAGTTACGGCCCTTTGAATATTGTCAATTCTGCTTTCGTTTTGAATGCAAAGCATATAGGTATGTTAAAAAACGTCGTTACTCATCAGTGATAGACGGCAAATCATTGTTCCATATATCATTAGAAAGCCAAAAGATCATACAATCTGCTATAAATCTCATCAAAATTAGATCAAACATTAACATTGAAATTCGGAGCATTTAAATGTGGTCAATCCTATTTGCGTTTTGAATGATTCTCATATAAGAATGATTGAAAAATTGTACTTCATTGGCAATAAAACACTAGGAAAACATACTTTACATCGATGGCTACGCTTGTTGAAGACAAAAACCTTTTGTGTAGTACTTCATTATAAAATTGTTCACAGTAAGTGACTCATAAGCTAAATTATCTAATTTGTTTAGATATAGCTTGATATTTGCGGCAGATGTCGCATCGCTCACCGTTTCTTTACTCTTCCATGCTTATAAACAAATAATGTATGCAAATAAAGACAAATCTCTCCTCTTAACAATGGTAAAATCAATTTTGAAATGTCTCTAATGGTTCGGCAGATAGGAATGCTGCACGGTGAGTGCCGTCGGTTAATTTTGGGGAAAAAATAGAAAAACTTTACACTGATAGATCACATTGTCAATTAAACTCTTTGTTTGGGACTGGCAATAAATTGTCTAAGTGCGTCTCATACACTTTGATAGCCTTTGTGGTCAAGATTTAGTTTCAAGACCAAAGGCACGGGTGGGTGCGTAGGTAGGTACAAGCAAGTGTACCTTCCCTTAATTGAAAAGGGCATAATGACGGCCACTATCAGCTCTTGGGCTCTTGGGCTCTTGGTCATTAGATAAAGGGAGGCCGTCCTGATTCCTGCCTAAATGCTCGGCAGATTCCACTGGCAAGGGTGTGACGTCCTCGATTAACTCTCTTTTCCAAAATGCCTGTCGTCCTCCTGAACTTTGAAATATGCATTTCCTCCCGGCCGCATGTTCTACACTTTGTGCTTGTAGACATTTCATGCAAACACGCTGTCCAGTCATGTACATTCGATTTTGGTCACTAAACAGGACACGGGACGCAGGAAGTGTACTCAAAATAGCCCTAGCCGTATTTCCCGCCTAAAACAACACCAAAAAGCTTGAAATGGTCAAAGATGTGTTATTTCCGACAGATGTCGCATATCGCTCATCGTTTCTTTACCTTTTCATGCTCATAAACATAAAATATATACAAAACAAGACAATTCTCTCCCCTACAAACAGGTGCAAAAATTATGAAGATATCTTTATTGGTTCGGGTTATATCAGTGCTGAAAGACAAGTACCCCCAGTCATCTCGAGATAAAACTTGATATTTTCAACAGATGGCGCATCGTCTACCGTTTCTTTACTCTTTCGTTCAAATGTAAAAATGACACATTGAATTGAAGCTGGTTCTTCGCGCTTTTCAATGATATAAACCCTTTGAAATTGCGCCACCCCGTTCAAAAGAAATATGGTGCGAGAGAAGGGTGGGATTTCACAACTTTGATAGTAAGAAGCTTACACATGGAGAGCGGTTTTCACTACGCTATCGTAGTATCAACCCTTAAAAGGTGTTTCCATATATGGCAGATTTTGTGTATCATGTGAACGATGTCTTTTATTCCGTCCACCGCTTCTTTATTTCTGTTCTCGCATAGACATATGATACATGGAAAAAAAGACAATTCTTTTGTCTAAAAGATGATGTAAAAATCATAAAATTATCTCTAATGGTTCGTGAGATATGAGGGCCGACAGGTGCGCGAGTAACTACAATTTCAATTAGCGATAGCAGGAGTGGTCTTTTATTCCGTCCACCGCTTCTTTATTTCTGTTCGCGCATAGACATATGATACATGGAAAAAAAGACAATTCTTTTGTCTAAAAGATGATGTAAAAATTATAAAATTATCTCTAATGGTTCGTGAAATATGAGGGCCGATAGGTGCGCGAGTAACTACAAGTTCAATTAGCGGCACCCGGATTTGTCGTATCTTCCGTACGGCGCTTCTTTATTTCTTGTCGTGCGTAGACAAATGATACATGGAAATGAAGACAATTCTTTCCTCTACATGAGGATGTAAAAATTATAAAAATATCTCCACTGGTTCGTGAGATATCAGTGCCGATAGGTAACGGAGTAACTACAAGTTCAATTAGCGGCACCCGGAGTTTTCGTTTCTTCAGTACGGCGCTTCTTTATTTCTTGTCGTGCATAGACAAATGATACATAGAAATGAAGACAATTCTTTCCTCTACATGAGGATGTATAAATTATAAAAATACCTCCACTGGTTCGTGAGATATCACAGGGTTAAGAATACTGCTAAAATCGCTAGAAATCGTATTTTCGACCTAAAACAATGCATCAAAAGGCTTGAAATGGAGCTCATATAGTTGGCTGAATCCTGTCATCGTTGCTTTGCAACTATATTTAAGGATTCAGCCATAAGGCTGAATCCTTATTGTTATTGGCGTGTTTTATTTTATTATTATTCCACGAATTTTGTGGTCAACTTTCAGCCCAAACGGCTGATGCTATCAAAGCCAAATTTCACAGGCTGGTAGACCTTGTTGTGGAATGGCGACAATAAGCTTTTGGGCCAAATCGGTCCATGCATTAAAGGTCCAGTTCGATTCCAAAATCGAAAATTTAACATTGATTTTTTTTTCAAAATGCACTTAGAGACCTAATTTTTTTTTAAAAATGTGCGCAATCAAAAATGCTGCAAAAAAACAAATCATGGAAAATTCGTAGGTCACGTGGTTTGGCCGCCATCTTGGATTTAGTGCATTTTCGACCATTGCCGACCCCACCCACCTTTGAGAAACTTCTTCTCTGAAGATACTTGCACTAGAGATGTGAAATTTATACTCAATGTAGCTGAAGCATTGTAGACCTTAGTTTGACTTCTACAGTATCCTAACTGCAATACTTTTCTTGCTGTGATTTTTCAAAGTTGACCAAAATCTAAAAATCGCAAACTTCAAGGGCAGATAACTAAAAAACCAGACCATAGAATTTTATGATTTTTGCATGAGAGTTAGACATTGGCAAGGTCTTTAAGATAAAAGAATAAAATCGCTCGCGAACAGTCATTTCCGGTCAGGGTCAGAGGTCAAACTTTCCATTTTGGACATGTGGTGTTTTGGTGGGTACGTTTGAAATATCGTAGCGAATCAACGGCGTATGATAACGCTTTGTTCTATACATCATATGAAAGCCAAAAGTCTTTAGATTTTTTTAAAATTTGACAGTAAATTTCTATATTTGTTTTACACTGAGTTACGGCCCTTTGAATATTGTCAATTCTGCTTTCGTTTTGAATGCAAAGCATATAGGTATGTTAAAAAACGTCGTTACTCATCAGTGATAGACGGCAAATCATTGTTCCATATATCATTAGAAAGCCAAAAGATCATACAATCTGCTATAAATCTCATCAAAATTAGATCAAACATTAACATTGAAATTCGGAGCATTTAAATGTGGTCAATCCTATTTGCGTTTTGAATGATTCTCATATAAGAATGATTGAAAAATTGTACTTCATTGGCAATAAAACACTAGGAAAACATACTTTACATCGATGGCTACGCTTGTTGAAGACAAAAACCTTTTGTGTAGTACTTCATTATAAAATTGTTCACAGTAAGTGACTCATAAGCTAAATTATCTAATTTGTTTAGATATAGCTTGATATTTGCGGCAGATGTCGCATCGCTCACCGTTTCTTTACTCTTCCATGCTTATAAACAAATAATGTATGCAAATAAAGACAAATCTCTCCTCTTAACAATGGTAAAATCAATTTTGAAATGTCTCTAATGGTTCGGCAGATAGGAATGCTGCACGGTGAGTGCCGTCGGTTAATTTTGGGGAAAAAATAGAAAAACTTTACACTGATAGATCACATTGTCAATTAAACTCTTTGTTTGGGACTGGCAATAAATTGTCTAAGTGCGTCTCATACACTTTGATAGCCTTTGTGGTCAAGATTTAGTTTCAAGACCAAAGGCACGGGTGGGTGCGTAGGTAGGTACAAGCAAGTGTACCTTCCCTTAATTGAAAAGGGCATAATGACGGCCACTATCAGCTCTTGGGCTCTTGGGCTCTTGGTCATTAGATAAAGGGAGGCCGTCCTGATTCCTGCCTAAATGCTCGGCAGATTCCACTGGCAAGGGTGTGACGTCCTCGATTAACTCTCTTTTCCAAAATGCCTGTCGTCCTCCTGAACTTTGAAATATGCATTTCCTCCCGGCCGCATGTTCTACACTTTGTGCTTGTAGACATTTCATGCAAACACGCTGTCCAGTCATGTACATTCGATTTTGGTCACTAAACAGGACACGGGACGCAGGAAGTGTACTCAAAATAGCCCTAGCCGTATTTCCCGCCTAAAACAACACCAAAAAGCTTGAAATGGTCAAAGATGTGTTATTTCCGACAGATGTCGCATATCGCTCATCGTTTCTTTACCTTTTCATGCTCATAAACATAAAATATATACAAAACAAGACAATTCTCTCCCCTACAAACAGGTGCAAAAATTATGAAGATATCTTTATTGGTTCGGGTTATATCAGTGCTGAAAGACAAGTACCCCCAGTCATCTCGAGATAAAACTTGATATTTTCAACAGATGGCGCATCGTCTACCGTTTCTTTACTCTTTCGTTCAAATGTAAAAATGACACATTGAATTGAAGCTGGTTCTTCGCGCTTTTCAATGATATAAACCCTTTGAAATTGCGCCACCCCGTTCAAAAGAAATATGGTGCGAGAGAAGGGTGGGATTTCACAACTTTGATAGTAAGAAGCTTACACATGGAGAGCGGTTTTCACTACGCTATCGTAGTATCAACCCTTAAAAGGTGTTTCCATATATGGCAGATTTTGTGTATCATGTGAACGATGTCTTTTATTCCGTCCACCGCTTCTTTATTTCTGTTCTCGCATAGACATATGATACATGGAAAAAAAGACAATTCTTTTGTCTAAAAGATGATGTAAAAATCATAAAATTATCTCTAATGGTTCGTGAGATATGAGGGCCGACAGGTGCGCGAGTAACTACAATTTCAATTAGCGATAGCAGGAGTGGTCTTTTATTCCGTCCACCGCTTCTTTATTTCTGTTCGCGCATAGACATATGATACATGGAAAAAAAGACAATTCTTTTGTCTAAAAGATGATGTAAAAATTATAAAATTATCTCTAATGGTTCGTGAAATATGAGGGCCGATAGGTGCGCGAGTAACTACAAGTTCAATTAGCGGCACCCGGATTTGTCGTATCTTCCGTACGGCGCTTCTTTATTTCTTGTCGTGCGTAGACAAATGATACATGGAAATGAAGACAATTCTTTCCTCTACATGAGGATGTAAAAATTATAAAAATATCTCCACTGGTTCGTGAGATATCAGTGCCGATAGGTAACGGAGTAACTACAAGTTCAATTAGCGGCACCCGGAGTTTTCGTTTCTTCAGTACGGCGCTTCTTTATTTCTTGTCGTGCATAGACAAATGATACATAGAAATGAAGACAATTCTTTCCTCTACATGAGGATGTATAAATTATAAAAATACCTCCACTGGTTCGTGAGATATCACAGGGTTAAGAATACTGCTAAAATCGCTAGAAATCGTATTTTCGACCTAAAACAATGCATCAAAAGGCTTGAAATGGAGCTCATATAGTTGGCTGAATCCTGTCATCGTTGCTTTGCAACTATATTTAAGGATTCAGCCATAAGGCTGAATCCTTATTGTTATTGGCGTGTTTTATTTTATTATTATTCCACGAATTTTGTGGTCAACTTTCAGCCCAAACGGCTGATGCTATCAAAGCCAAATTTCACAGGCTGGTAGACCTTGTTGTGGAATGGCGACAATAAGCTTTTGGGCCAAATCGGTCCATGCATTAAAGGTCCAGTTCGATTCCAAAATCGAAAATTTAACATTGATTTTTTTTTCAAAATGCACTTAGAGACCTAATTTTTTTTTAAAAATGTGCGCAATCAAAAATGCTGCAAAAAAACAAATCATGGAAAATTCGTAGGTCACGTGGTTTGGCCGCCATCTTGGATTTAGTGCATTTTCGACCATTGCCGACCCCACCCACCTTTGAGAAACTTCTTCTCTGAAGATACTTGCACTAGAGATGTGAAATTTATACTCAATGTAGCTGAAGCATTGTAGACCTTAGTTTGACTTCTACAGTATCCTAACTGCAATACTTTTCTTGCTGTGATTTTTCAAAGTTGACCAAAATCTAAAAATCGCAAACTTCAAGGGCAGATAACTAAAAAACCAGACCATAGAATTTTATGATTTTTGCATGAGAGTTAGACATTGGCAAGGTCTTTAAGATAAAAGAATAAAATCGCTCGCGAACAGTCATTTCCGGTCAGGGTCAGAGGTCAAACTTTCCATTTTGGACATGTGGTGTTTTGGTGGGTACGTTTGAAATATCGTAGCGAATCAACGGCGTATGATAACGCTTTGTTCTATACATCATATGAAAGCCAAAAGTCTTTAGATTTTTTTAAAATTTGACAGTAAATTTCTATATTTGTTTTACACTGAGTTACGGCCCTTTGAATATTGTCAATTCTGCTTTCGTTTTGAATGCAAAGCATATAGGTATGTTAAAAAACGTCGTTACTCATCAGTGATAGACGGCAAATCATTGTTCCATATATCATTAGAAAGCCAAAAGATCATACAATCTGCTATAAATCTCATCAAAATTAGATCAAACATTAACATTGAAATTCGGAGCATTTAAATGTGGTCAATCCTATTTGCGTTTTGAATGATTCTCATATAAGAATGATTGAAAAATTGTACTTCATTGGCAATAAAACACTAGGAAAACATACTTTACATCGATGGCTACGCTTGTTGAAGACAAAAACCTTTTGTGTAGTACTTCATTATAAAATTGTTCACAGTAAGTGACTCATAAGCTAAATTATCTAATTTGTTTAGATATAGCTTGATATTTGCGGCAGATGTCGCATCGCTCACCGTTTCTTTACTCTTCCATGCTTATAAACAAATAATGTATGCAAATAAAGACAAATCTCTCCTCTTAACAATGGTAAAATCAATTTTGAAATGTCTCTAATGGTTCGGCAGATAGGAATGCTGCACGGTGAGTGCCGTCGGTTAATTTTGGGGAAAAAATAGAAAAACTTTACACTGATAGATCACATTGTCAATTAAACTCTTTGTTTGGGACTGGCAATAAATTGTCTAAGTGCGTCTCATACACTTTGATAGCCTTTGTGGTCAAGATTTAGTTTCAAGACCAAAGGCACGGGTGGGTGCGTAGGTAGGTACAAGCAAGTGTACCTTCCCTTAATTGAAAAGGGCATAATGACGGCCACTATCAGCTCTTGGGCTCTTGGGCTCTTGGTCATTAGATAAAGGGAGGCCGTCCTGATTCCTGCCTAAATGCTCGGCAGATTCCACTGGCAAGGGTGTGACGTCCTCGATTAACTCTCTTTTCCAAAATGCCTGTCGTCCTCCTGAACTTTGAAATATGCATTTCCTCCCGGCCGCATGTTCTACACTTTGTGCTTGTAGACATTTCATGCAAACACGCTGTCCAGTCATGTACATTCGATTTTGGTCACTAAACAGGACACGGGACGCAGGAAGTGTACTCAAAATAGCCCTAGCCGTATTTCCCGCCTAAAACAACACCAAAAAGCTTGAAATGGTCAAAGATGTGTTATTTCCGACAGATGTCGCATATCGCTCATCGTTTCTTTACCTTTTCATGCTCATAAACATAAAATATATACAAAACAAGACAATTCTCTCCCCTACAAACAGGTGCAAAAATTATGAAGATATCTTTATTGGTTCGGGTTATATCAGTGCTGAAAGACAAGTACCCCCAGTCATCTCGAGATAAAACTTGATATTTTCAACAGATGGCGCATCGTCTACCGTTTCTTTACTCTTTCGTTCAAATGTAAAAATGACACATTGAATTGAAGCTGGTTCTTCGCGCTTTTCAATGATATAAACCCTTTGAAATTGCGCCACCCCGTTCAAAAGAAATATGGTGCGAGAGAAGGGTGGGATTTCACAACTTTGATAGTAAGAAGCTTACACATGGAGAGCGGTTTTCACTACGCTATCGTAGTATCAACCCTTAAAAGGTGTTTCCATATATGGCAGATTTTGTGTATCATGTGAACGATGTCTTTTATTCCGTCCACCGCTTCTTTATTTCTGTTCTCGCATAGACATATGATACATGGAAAAAAAGACAATTCTTTTGTCTAAAAGATGATGTAAAAATCATAAAATTATCTCTAATGGTTCGTGAGATATGAGGGCCGACAGGTGCGCGAGTAACTACAATTTCAATTAGCGATAGCAGGAGTGGTCTTTTATTCCGTCCACCGCTTCTTTATTTCTGTTCGCGCATAGACATATGATACATGGAAAAAAAGACAATTCTTTTGTCTAAAAGATGATGTAAAAATTATAAAATTATCTCTAATGGTTCGTGAAATATGAGGGCCGATAGGTGCGCGAGTAACTACAAGTTCAATTAGCGGCACCCGGATTTGTCGTATCTTCCGTACGGCGCTTCTTTATTTCTTGTCGTGCGTAGACAAATGATACATGGAAATGAAGACAATTCTTTCCTCTACATGAGGATGTAAAAATTATAAAAATATCTCCACTGGTTCGTGAGATATCAGTGCCGATAGGTAACGGAGTAACTACAAGTTCAATTAGCGGCACCCGGAGTTTTCGTTTCTTCAGTACGGCGCTTCTTTATTTCTTGTCGTGCATAGACAAATGATACATAGAAATGAAGACAATTCTTTCCTCTACATGAGGATGTATAAATTATAAAAATACCTCCACTGGTTCGTGAGATATCACAGGGTTAAGAATACTGCTAAAATCGCTAGAAATCGTATTTTCGACCTAAAACAATGCATCAAAAGGCTTGAAATGGAGCTCATATAGTTGGCTGAATCCTGTCATCGTTGCTTTGCAACTATATTTAAGGATTCAGCCATAAGGCTGAATCCTTATTGTTATTGGCGTGTTTTATTTTATTATTATTCCACGAATTTTGTGGTCAACTTTCAGCCCAAACGGCTGATGCTATCAAAGCCAAATTTCACAGGCTGTAGACCTTGTTGTGGAATGGCGACAATAAGCTTTTGGGCCAAATCGGTCCATGCATTAAAGGTCCAGTTCGATTCCAAAATCGAAAATTTAACATTGATTTTTTTTTCAAAATGCACTTAGAGACCTAATTTTTTTTTAAAAATGTGCGCAATCAAAAATGCTGCAAAAAAAACAAATCATGGAAAATTCGTAGGTCACGTGGTTTGGCCGCCATCTTGGATTTAGTGCATTTTCGACCATTGCCGACCCCACCCACCTTTGAGAAACTTCTTCTCTGAAGATACTTGCACTAGAGATGTGAAATTTATACTCAATGTAGCTGAAGCATTGTAGACCTTAGTTTGACTTCTACAGTATCCTAACTGCAATACTTTTCTTGCTGTGATTTTTCAAAGTTGACCAAAATCTAAAAATCGCAAACTTCAAGGGCAGATAACTAAAAAACCAGACCATAGAATTTTATGATTTTTGCATGAGAGTTAGACATTGGCAAGGTCTTTAAGATAAAAGAATAAAATCGCTCGCGAACAGTCATTTCCGGTCAGGGTCAGAGGTCAAACTTTCCATTTTGGACATGTGGTGTTTTGGTGGGTACGTTTGAAATATCGTAGCGAATCAACGGCGTATGATAACGCTTTGTTCTATACATCATATGAAAGCCAAAAGTCTTTAGATTTTTTTAAAATTTGACAGTAAATTTCTATATTTGTTTTACACTGAGTTACGGCCCTTTGAATATTGTCAATTCTGCTTTCGTTTTGAATGCAAAGCATATAGGTATGTTAAAAAACGTCGTTACTCATCAGTGATAGACGGCAAATCATTGTTCCATATATCATTAGAAAGCCAAAAGATCATACAATCTGCTATAAATCTCATCAAAATTAGATCAAACATTAACATTGAAATTCGGAGCATTTAAATGTGGTCAATCCTATTTGCGTTTTGAATGATTCTCATATAAGAATGATTGAAAAATTGTACTTCATTGGCAATAAAACACTAGGAAAACATACTTTACATCGATGGCTACGCTTGTTGAAGACAAAAACCTTTTGTGTAGTACTTCATTATAAAATTGTTCACAGTAAGTGACTCATAAGCTAAATTATCTAATTTGTTTAGATATAGCTTGATATTTGCGGCAGATGTCGCATCGCTCACCGTTTCTTTACTCTTCCATGCTTATAAACAAATAATGTATGCAAATAAAGACAAATCTCTCCTCTTAACAATGGTAAAATCAATTTTGAAATGTCTCTAATGGTTCGGCAGATAGGAATGCTGCACGGTGAGTGCCGTCGGTTAATTTTGGGGAAAAAATAGAAAAACTTTACACTGATAGATCACATTGTCAATTAAACTCTTTGTTTGGGACTGGCAATAAATTGTCTAAGTGCGTCTCATACACTTTGATAGCCTTTGTGGTCAAGATTTAGTTTCAAGACCAAAGGCACGGGTGGGTGCGTAGGTAGGTACAAGCAAGTGTACCTTCCCTTAATTGAAAAGGGCATAATGACGGCCACTATCAGCTCTTGGGCTCTTGGGCTCTTGGTCATTAGATAAAGGGAGGGCCGTCCTGATTCCTGCCTAAATGCTCGGCAGATTCACTGGCAAGGGTGTGACGTCCTCGATTAACTCTTTTTTCCAAAATGCCTGTCGTCCTCCTGAACTTTGAAATATGCATTTCCTCCCGGCCGCATGTTCTACACTTTGTGCTTGTAGACATTTCATGCAAACACGCTGTCCAGTCATGTACATTCGATTTTGGTCACTAAACAGGACACGGGACGCAGGAAGTGTACTCAAAATAGCCCTAGCCGTATTTCCCGCCTAAAACAACACCAAAAAGCTTGAAATGGTCAAAGATGTGTTATTTCCGACAGATGTCGCATATCGCTCATCGTTTCTTTACCTTTTCATGCTCATAAACATAAAATATATACAAAACAAGACAATTCTCTCCCCTACAAACAGGTGCAAAAATTATGAAGATATCTTTATTGGTTCGGGTTATATCAGTGCTGAAAGACAAGTACCCCCAGTCATCTCGAGATAAAACTTGATATTTTCAACAGATGGCGCATCGTCTACCGTTTCTTTACTCTTTCGTTCAAATGTAAAAATGACACATTGAATTGAAGCTGGGTTCTTCGCGCTTTTCAATGATATAAACCCTTTGAAATTGCGCCACCCCGTTCAAAAGAAATATGGTGCGAGAGAAGGGTGGGATTTCACAACTTTGATAGTAAGAAGCTTACACATGGAGAGCGGTTTTCACTACGCTATCGTAGTATCAACCCTTAAAAGGTGTTTCCATATATGGCAGATTTTGTGTATCATGTGAACGATGTCTTTTATTCCGTCCACCGCTTCTTTATTTCTGTTCTCGCATAGACATATGATACATGGAAAAAAAGACAATTCTTTTGTCTAAAAGATGATGTAAAAATCATAAAATTATCTCTAATGGTTCGTGAGATATGAGGGCCGACAGGTGCGCGAGTAACTACAATTTCAATTAGCGATAGCAGGAGTGGTCTTTTATTCCGTCCACCGCTTCTTTATTTCTGTTCGCGCATAGACATATGATACATGGAAAAAAAGACAATTCTTTTGTCTAAAAGATGATGTAAAAATTATAAAATTATCTCTAATGGTTCGTGAAATATGAGGGCCGATAGGTGCGCGAGTAACTACAAGTTCAATTAGCGGCACCCGGATTT